>JAAWXA010000022.1:8547266-8706776 GCA_038090715.1 Florisuga fusca
GAGCTTTTATAATTATATTTAATGTCTAAGGAAGAACATGTTACTTCCACATTAACAGCAAATGAGTTCAGTATGAATACAGTGGTTACCGTAAGAATTAATAATGATCAACCACTAGTAATTGTGATGAATTACTATACTGGTTATTGAAGATTTGGGCAATCTACTTTCAGGACTCTGTCCTCTGTGCTTCTGTAGATCTATCTTAATATCCACCACAATTTATAGTAAAGCATTTTTCATAGATTTACCAGAAGGAGCAATGCTGAGTAAACAGTAGCCCTGGTTCAATTGCATACTTACACACATGTCCACGTTTTATTGTGCGAGCTTTTACACATTGACTTCAACTTCTGAGCACAAAGAAGTCATTGCAACCTTTAATGCTTCACTTAATGAGACAAGGGAATAATAATTTTATATCTTATCATATTTTTTCTTTTTCCAAGTGCAGTCAACACCCAATCCTAATTTTAAAAGCCTGCGCGTTGTCAGAGGTCTTGTCATTCTTTACTGGATGTATTTTATTGAGATCAGAGGTGTGTGCTCACTTGTAATTTTACTGTCTTGTGCTCAGCTCCAAGATTAAGTATTCTACCAATACTGAAAGTCAGTTTGGTCATTTATTTCTTCTGAAACCTGAAATCTGGCAGTACAATCTTCAGTCTGTAATAATTTGATTTCAATACAACAATGCTTTCTAACTTTCCTTTCCTTTCTTGCTGAAGACTTCAAACACTTTTTTTTTTCCTTCTTTCCCGGTCGATTATGAATATCTAAAGCTATTTAATGCCCTGCAATATCTGGATTGTGTGACTCTCTGTATGCGTGGTGGTCATACTTTGTGCTCTTGTAGACTCAGGTTTGATTTTTTTCACCTGGAAACACATATTTGTTTGGCCTATTACAGGTAATTTCTGTCAAAAAGGAAGCAGGAGGTTTTTATTTCCATGACTCAGTTTTAGTTTAATTTTACTTTTTCTCAAATATTTAGAGAAATAATAATTTCTCTAAATTAAAGGTGGAATATTCCAAAATAATTAAAGGTGGAATCATTGAATTGAATTGAAAAAAAGTGATTTATGTATATGACTTTTCAAAAAAACTATTTTCTGCCCTTCAGCAAAAACTCTCTCTCTGTTTACCAAGTATTGGTATCCTTTGCTGATACAGACATTAATTCTTCTTATTTATCTAATATTTTATTTTACTTAGTGTTGTTTAATTTCATAGTCTTCATTATTGAGGGGGAGTCAGGAATACTTGGTACAGTTCTGGTGCAAAGGGTATTCTCTGGCTGAGATGTGATTTTGCTTCTGATTTTTAAGATTCCAAGACTTCTTAGAAATCTTTAAAATGCCTTCTTAAAAATCCTAAAATCTCTATTACTTGCTTAGGACAACAAAAGTTTTTTTTATAGTTTTTATTAATTATTACTATTATAATTATTAATCATATATTAAAAAATGGAAATAGAGTTGTAGGTGCAGAAGAGCTCAAGGCACTTCATAACTGAAGATATTATGGAAAAGGCTTGTTGCACTCTGGTTTCTTGCCTTCTGCTTCTTCACAGATGGGAGCACCAGAGGAAGTGACTGGGATTTCATCTTACTTATTAGTCTTCTTACAGGTCTGTCAAATGGATTAGCTCATTAATGGTGCTGTTGTTTCCTTCTCTTCAAGTTTATGGAAAGTTCACATCAGAGTAGTAAGACTCTGAGACCACCCAGTGGGCTGTTTCATGGTGCTGAGGCTGTCTTGTGGCTGTTCTGTTCTGTTCTGGGAAAATAGGAGCAGAAAAAGGTACCACTTGTTTTAAAAAAATGTGTGGGTTTTGCCCGGCTCTTTCCAACCAGTCAGTAGATAATAACAGCTGCTCTGCAAACCCCATGTGTCCCTTCAGCCCAGAAGTGTGTTATTTACACAGGCAGAATGACTGTGAAGTATTGTGCAAGGTTTGCCACTTTGACGTGTTTCTCTGTGTGGAAATGAAATGGATCTGGGTTGGGATTGCCTTACACCGGTGCCTTTAAATTTTGACAAGGGTCCCAGAAAGTTTCACTTACCCTCCTAAGCAGATCAAGCACCTGCAATGCATGTTTCACCTATGGAGTTCTCAAAATTTGTGGAATCTGCTTGTGCTGTACAATGCTCTCATCTTATTCAGTGTGTATAATGGTAGCTCTTAAGAAGGGAATGGAAAACAAGCTATCTCTTTGGGAGAGAGATTTTAATTACCTCTTGCCCTAGAGAGAGCTGTCCTCCCAGGTTAGAGCAGAAAGTATTGGAAGGGCACTGTGGGAAAGATTAGCGAGAGGCTCCTTTACCAAGCCACGGTTGCAAATCAATAGAGGCTTTCAGCTGTCAGTGCAACCAATCCCTGAACCATGAGTGCAAATATTTACTTCTACTGAAAACAGAGAGCATTTAGAAAAAAAGAGAAACATATTTCCATTCCTTTATTTAGTCATAGAATCAATATAAATGATTTGAGGATGTGGAGAATTCAAAGTGCTCCAGGATAGTACTCACTGGAGTATACAGCTTATTTTCATAGAGCAAAGCTTTCACTTTGAAAGGAGAAAATATCAGCACAGCAGGTCACTCTTGGCATAAACAGTCCTGATGTGTATGTGCCCCTTTCACATTTAGTTTTAATCAGAATGGACCAATATTTCTCCATAATATATAGCTTGCTTTCTCTTTTGCAAAAGAAAGTGTTAAGCTGTTGATAATTTTTAAAGTACCCATTTCTGTGGCAGCTGCATGATACTTCTTAATATTTGCTGAATTCATAATGTTCCTGGTAGCAGAGTATACTGCTCAATAAACTGCTTTTGTGGCTGATTAAGCGCCAAAGTGAAGTGGAGTTATTCTGCAACTTCAAAAGCCGTTTATTTAGTATATGCCAATGCCATGAACATTATTCCTGTTACACAAGATTTGCTATACCCTAATGTACAGAAGTATAAAAGAAATTGTTTCCTTTTCTTGTGAGGGCTGCAATTGCAGTGCTGCTTCAGTCTCACACTTCACACTGATATGACATGCAGGAATGTAGCTTGGTTGAGTAGCTTGAGAAAGAAGTGGTTTACACAGTGAACAATTATTTGAAGGAGTTCTTTGTGTAGGAAAAGCATTATGTGGCTGGGAACGATGAACTAAATTAACTGTAGTATGCAAATTCTCCTACTTTGGCCATTTCATTTCCCTTTTGCTGCTGTGGTTGTCCCTTGAGGGCTTTGGCCTGGGGAAGACAGATGTAATCTTGATTATTGGCCTAGCTAGAGACTTGCTGATGCAAGTCTCCCTTGCTGACTTTTTCTTCCTTGATGGCCAGTGCCACCAACTGGGCCATTGATAAGACAAGAAGCTGCAGCCATTTCCTGTCATTCTTTGTGTAATTTCTTCTCAAGACAGAAGCTGACATGAGTTGTGCTTAATCCTGATGTTCCTCTCAGGGGGAAAGGATATTTTTTTTCTTTTTGCTTCACAGATGATTATAAGAGAATGGTTTCATCCTTGTTGGATGAAGTAAGTACCTTACTGACATATATTTCTTGTGCCACACTATTCCTTCATGATAACCTCAGTTACAGAAATTTTCTACAGTGTGATTAGAACCATAGAATCATTAAGGTTGGAGAAGGCCTATAAGATCATCAATCCCAATCGTCAACCCAGCACCAACATGTCAACTTCAACATGAAGTCCACAAGTTTTTTGAACACCTCCAGGGCCAATGACTACACCTCTTCCCTGGGTAGCCTATTTCAATGCCTGACCACTCTTTCAGTGAAGACATTTTTCCTAATATCCAATGTGAGCCTCCCCTGGTGCAGCTTGAGGCCATTTCCTCTCATCCTGTCACCAGTTATGTGGGAGAAGAAACTGACCCCCACTTCACTACAACCTCCTTTCAGGCATTTGTACAGATCAATAAGTCTCTCTCTCAGCCTTCTTCTCTTCAGACTAAACAATCCCATTTCCCTCAGCCCAATTCCTTGTAAGACCTGTGCTCCAGACCTTAAACAACTTCATTGCTCTTCTCTGGACATGATACAGCACCTCAATGTTCTTCTTGCAGTGAGATGCCCGAACTGAACAGAGTGTTTGAGGTGTGGCTTTACCTGTGCCATGTACAGGGAAACAATCACTTCCCAGTCCTGCTGGCCACACTGTTTCTGATAGAGGCCAGGATGCTGTTGGCCACCTGGGCGTACTGCTGGCTCATTTTCAGCCAGCTGTCAACCAGAACCCCTAGGTCCTTCCATGCCAGGGAACTTTCCCACCACTCTTCCCCATGCCTATAGCTTTGCCTGCAGTTGTTGTGACCAAAATGCAGGACCCAGCACTTGTCCTTGTTGAACCTCATACAATTTCCCATTGATCCAGACTGTGCAGGTCCCTTTGCCTTCCTACTCTCAGAAAGGTTAGCAGTCCCACCCAATTTACTGTCATCTGCAACTTTACTGAGGGTGCACTCAATCCCCTCATCCAGAACACTGATGAAGATTTAAACAAGACTGGTCCCCAAACTGAGGCCTGGGAAACACCACTGGTGTCTGGCTGCCAACTGTATTTAACTCTGTTCACCACAGCTCAACACCACCATCCAGCCAGTTCTTAACCCAGCGAAGAGTTCACCTGTCCATGCCAGGAGCTGCCAGCTTGTCTAGGAGAACACTGTGGGAGACAGTGTCAAAGGCTCCAAGTCCAGATAGACAACATCCACAGCCTTTCCCTCAACCTCTAGGTGGGTCAGCTGGTCATAGAACAAGCCTAGGTTGGTCAGGCAGGACCTTCTTTCCTGAACCCATGCTGCCTGGGCCTGATCCCCTGGTTGTCCTGCACCTGCCGTGTGAGTGCACTCCATAAACTTCCCCAGTACTGAGATCAGGCTGACAGACCTGTGGTTCCCCAGATCCTCCTTTCTGCCTTACTTTGAGGTGGATGTCACTTTGGCAAACCTAAATTAGATGCAAAATGAGAAAAATAAATAAGTATGATCATTTCATTGACTTCTCTCCTAACATGTTTACCTATGTTGCCTACTACAGATTAAGGGCCATGGTGATCGTGCAGCACCAAACTGTCATTCTTTTAAATTTTTTTTAAAATTTTGCATATTGATTTAAAATCATAGCATTCATTTTCCTTGTATTATTTCTTTTCTGTGTTTCCTTATGACTCCTCTAACTGAGAGAGAGTTGTAGGCATTTTAATTCCATCATGAATCATGTTTGTTGTTACTCTCAGAGATGACAATCACTTATTTGTAGTTCACCTGCCATTCTTTTCTTTGTGTAGAAGAAGATGCAGCAGAGAAAGCTGGTATCCCACCCTGCAGATTGAACACTGTCATCAGCTTACTGTCAACAGAACCTTCAAGAGTTGCAATTTGCACTCTGTCTTTGCAGAAGATTATAATTTATTTTTACAGAGTGATAAACTTTTCTAGTAGCTGTCTCTAAGATTTGACTACTTAACTGCATATGCAAGTGAACAAACACAAATAAGCAAGTTCCTGCTTTTATAGTTGTCTTTTGTTCTTCATTAACTCAGAATCTGGACAGTGGACTGCTAAATGCCAGTTGTTTTGTAAACAGGCTGGGACTAAAATACTCAGGGGAAAAAATTCAGCTGCATGGAATGGATACCACTGGCACATTTAAAGCAATATAAACTGTAGTTAAAGCTTGAGTATCATTAGTGAAAAGGAAGATACTTTCTTTATCCATTTTCAACTTTGTCTGGGATTGTTAATCGTGCATGTTTTGGAGTTGGTTTTTTTTTGTCTCAGCATTAGTATTTGGTGTCTTGTGAAGTTGCTTCTGTTACAGAACGTTGAATGCAATGGTAAAAGTCCATGGTCACTGAAGCCAGTGACTAACAGAGAGGTGATCCTTCAGTGTTTTGCCTTTGCAAATCAGTGTGTGATAGGGAATGAGGCTGTGAAGACGCTTCCTTTCTTCCAGGTTAAACCCCCCTTGTCACTAATTTATTCTCAAAATGCTTCAGACTGCAGTTGCCTAAGAACATAATTTTGAGAACACAAGCAACCCTGGTACCTAGGCCTTGTACACTAAAGGCAGATGAAGTGAGCCTACATATCAGGTTTTTGCTGTGCAGAAAAAAAGTTTGGAGTTTATTCACCACACTTCCACTTTTATGCAGGTATGCCTGGTGCATTGGGGAAATTGTTTAGGAGCAATCAATCCTTCTGTGAAGATTGCCTTGTAATGCTGCTAAGGTCAGTGAGACCTTGGTTTATTTGCCACATAAGTGCTGCTTGAGCAACTTAGGATACTCTCAACACCCATAGGAACAACCTTAACACTAGAGGTTTTCCACATTTTAGGACTGATTTCTAACACATCTTGCTCATTTGGTACAGACCATACAGTGGGGTTTAATCAGCATTATCCCTGTGCCTTCGATATCGCTTAAATACTTTACCGTAGTAGGTGTTTAGGATCATAAATAAACATTCTTTGAGATTTTCCGCTACTCAGACTAAGTGTTTTAGGAGTTTTTGAAGCAGCAATCTGTTACTGCAAACTTGATCATGGTGGTAACGCTTCTCTGGTAAAGCTTAGTGAAGTTTGATGTAATTCTTGTGCAAAATGTATCAGGATAGTTACCAGTGACCTCCATCAGGATTTGGTTTTCTGGTGTGATACTGGCTCTTCATTGAATTCCAACATAATTCCTGTTAAGACAGATAAGAACTCATAAAGACGTTAATCTTGAAACTACTTTTGGGAGGGCTGGGGGCTTGGTAGATGACTGTAGTCCAGTGGTTAGAATACAGGATTAGGATTGCAGGTCTTCATTTGCAGTGTTGCTTCATTCTGATTAGTCTGGGATTTAGTCTTTTCATCTGTAAAACTGGAATAATAATACTTGCAATTTGAGACTTAGAAAGTGCTTTGAGACCAACAGTGAAAAGCTCTCAGAAGTGTATTTATTACATCCTGTTTGTAGATGTTACAATCAGTAGCTAGGAGAGATGAGAATAAAATTAAGCCAAAAACTCTGATTTGAAAGCTAACTGTTGAAGCCAGGTCTGAACTAGTAAAATAACTACCCATGTGCCAATTCCTCTCTTCACAAAAGTCAGAATCAAATTGCAGGGTTCCAACTGAAGAAAAAAAAAAAATTGCAAGGTTATAACTCTTTAATAGGGGAAATGGCTAATTTCTGTCTCTTTAAATTTTGTGGCAGAGAAAATAAGGTGCTTTGATCTTTAAATGACAGCTTCCAGAGTCATTACATTGAATCAGTTAATCTCTCCCAGTAGTTACCTTATTCCCTCTTCCTCATGGGCATCCTCTTTCATGGTTTCTGTGCTGAGCTTCAAATCAATGAACAAACTGTTACTGCTTCCAACATAGCCTGTCCAGTGAGCTTTCCTGCTTTCATGCATTGCCAAACTCTTACCTCAAACCTTGGCACATCAAAGTGAAGAAGAGGTCCAGTTGTGCCACTTGCACATTAACAGGCAAGTTAATGTGCATCATGCATAATGTCCATCATCCTGACTGAGACTGTGTGGGTCAGGCAGTCCCTTGCCTCTTGACAAGAGAGGGCTGTCAGAGATTGCATGACCTGTCATTCATAGGGGACATGTGACACATCATCTGGATGTGGTACCTGGTGACATGGTTTAGTGGTGGGTCATCAGAAACAGGGTAATAGGGTTAGGATGAGGTAATAATCTTGAAGGTCTTTTCCAGCCCGAGAAATTCTATGATTCTATGATTTTATGCAATTCATAGCAGGTCCAGTCATACTCACAGCAGTGACTGTGAGTATCTTTGGTCATCCCTTCATCTAGTTTTACAAGAAAACCTGACCAGAGAGACCACTGACCTATATTATCTTTGTCTAAGACAACCATGCTGAGAAAAAATTAAGTTGTATTTTGTGCTGCTGACTGAATATTCTTTATGTTCAGCTTGGTTTTAATTTCTCTTAAAAAAAAAAAAAAAAAGATAAATTTCCCAGTGTAAACCCCAGGAAGCATCTATCTTATGAACAGTGTGAGGTATTTTATCTGCTAGTGCACAGCAAATTCTGTGAAGAAACACCTGGGAGTTTTTTCAGGTTTTACCAGCTAGTGCACATGCTGTATAAAACTCAGAAGCTGAGGTACTACAGCAGCATCTGTTCTCTAGCCCATGTTGTTAATCTGTTCCTTTATTGTGAAGGGGTTACAGTATATGGTGAATCTTGTGCAAGTTCTATTAAAGTAATTTTGTGGGTTTAGACATAAAAGTTAGGCATCTAAAATGTAATTAAAAAATAACTGCTCCTCTCTTCCAGGAAACAGAACAAGATTTGGTAGAAGGTGAACATTTTTAGACAATTTTCTCTTCTGAGAGCGTAATACCAGGAATTTTCCAAAGCATTTGATATATAGCTCTTTCATTAGAAACCACCTTGCATTAAGCAACAAGTAAGAAGGCTTTTTTTCACAGGTAATGACAGATTTGCTGTATTACTCTTCCTTAAAAAAGACCTTGAATAGATTATCTCCAGTCACACTTCACAGAGGCAGAATTGGGATAGGTGTTACACCTTTAAAAAAGTGACATAGTTATTGTTGCTGAAATGGGTGTTTTGCTATAGTGTGTTGTACCTTAAAGTCTTCTGTGCTTCTTCCAGCAGCTTCAAAGGTGTGTGCCTGCACATAAAAATGAACCATGCACATTCCCTTCTTTCCTTGACCCACACAGTGCATCCAGTGAGTTCAGTATGGTAGCAACACAAAGCATTTGGATTTGAAATTCCACTGGAAGTTTATCGACCTTAATGCTTTCTACCTGCATTTGAAACAACATTTTCTGTTGTGTGTGCTAATCATCCATTCTTCTCAGCTTCTTAAGCTTATGGCTAGATTACATGAACTACTTCAAAATGAGAGATTTGCTCAATGTTTGTGAGAATGCTACGGAATTGATTCCTACCTGTCTGAAATTTTCCAGTTTTATCAATAGTATTTTCTTTATTGGTTTGATTATGATTCGGGGGCAGAAGTAACAAAAATCTGAATATAGTATTTGATTACTAGCCAGAGCTAAGCCTTTCCTATGTGGGCACCAGTAATCTTGTTTGTGTTGTCTTTACTCACCCTGTTTCTAATTCTCTGTTTAATAGTATTCCAGATTCTGTTATCAAAATCCTTCAGCTTTCTCCAGTACTTTGCTGCCAGGTTTCTTACAAGTCAGATGGCCTAAGAGGTCCTTCTGTACCTAAAATATAACATTTCCTAATCTCCAAGGGTGCTTTAAAAATAATTTTATAAATCAAACTTCTCTGTTTCCATGACTGTGTGTAATTGTGCCTGTACCTTTTCAAAGATACTTTGAAGGCTGAAGAGAATTAAGGAAAATGTTCAACTTCAAGTATTTTACTATTATTATTTAGCACCAGAATTATCTTTGTTCATTTTATGCTGCACATACATTCATGCAGGTATTCTCCATTTCTGTGTTCTTTGCAATGTTGGATTCAATCTTTAATAATCCCACTCCTGGGAGGAAAAGAGAGAGCCATTGTTGTAGATGTGTGGATCATTGGCATGGAAAATAGTCCCAGAGGTGAACAAAGCAGAGCTGGTATTATTCACTGGGACTTCTAGAGGAAGAAGAACTGATAGATTCTCTTACACTACCTTTATGAAACTACGAGATTTTGGGTACAGTGACTTGTCTTCCTTGTGTCAGTCTAAAGTTCCCTCTGTCATGATACTTTGGGAAAAAACCTTAAAAAAGAAGTGAGAACATCCTTGCACTTTGTGGTACAATGATTTGAGTATCAGTACTCACTGGAACTGGTAAAAATAGGTATAGGCATGAATATACATTAAAAAAGAAAAACTTAAATAGCTCAACCACCTAACCTCAGTTTCATAAGGGTAAAACTACATTAAGTGTGGCAGTATAACATGATTTCTGTGTGAAATTTCCTTTTTTTGCTGTTGTTGTGGTAAAGTTTTCTCAGTGTAATTCAATCATTCTAAAAATTGAATATTATACCTCTTTTGTGTCTTACCAGTGTAATTTATTACTAAAAAATGAAAGGGAAAAACTGTATATTTCATCATTTGGAGAGTGTGGATGCATCATCTTTCTCATCAGGGCTAAGACACTGATACATTTGTGAAAATTGTGCAAAAACAAATAAGATTTCTTTTTTTATCTGCCACTAATAGATGAGCATACCAGGCAATATATCATAAAAAAAATAAATAACTGCTAGTGATAGTTATGATAATTAGCATATCTTAGCTAATGCATCTGAACATCTCACAGAAGTTTGAGTGAAGCGGAGCATCCACGTTTTACTTGTGCAGCTAAATAGTAGCTACAACCATTACTGCAACCCTCACTTAGTTCTGACTTAGGTTAGATTTCTGACTGATGCAACTTTAAACATCAAATTTCGGTTACCTGGGAAAGGTTATACACAGAATCTGTCTTGATGGAGAAAGAAAAGCATATCTTGAGATCACATTTATGTCTATTTGTACCATATTGTACCTGTGTCTCTACATTCTGACGGAAAGGCTTCTGTTATTTAATGGTTTGCTTTGTCTTCCTTCAGGTCTCCTGGAAGCCTCCTCTGATACAGAACGGTGAAATCCTTAACTATGAGATTCGTATGCCTGATCCACGAATTGTCATTGCTGGGAATACTTCATCAACATTAAGTCATTTGGTGACTAATCTTATACCCTATAGCAACTACTCAGTCACTATAATAGCTTGTTCTGGAGGTGACGGCTTTCTAGGAGGCTGCACAGAAAGCTTGCCCACCAGTGTGACTACACCGGCTACAGTTCCTCAGGGTGTTAGTCCCTTGGCTGTGACTCCAATTAGTGAGTCCTTTATTGCCGTTTCTTGGCAGCCACCACTAAGGCCAAATGGTCCTCATCTGAGGTAAGCTCCTAGTTTTAATTGAAATAGCAGTTTTCCTTACCTAAATCAGACATAGAAAATTCTAGGCAATGTAAGCTTTATTATATGATATCTTCAGATTCAACCTTTTGAAGCTTCTTTTTAGACTTCAGGAATCTATGCGTGGACCCATAGAAAGTGGGTATGACCACACGCAGATAGGAAGGCGAGCCTTGAATTGTTTTGAACTTCTGAGGATTCAAGATTATTTAAAACAAGTGTGGTGTCTGTCCTGTGGCATTTACTTTGCAGGACACAGTTGGGGCAGCTCTCGTTCTTTCAGATCAATTCTGTCTGAAAAGTCAGAAAGATCAAGCTCAGGGTATTTGCAAAGTCATAACTGGTTTGGACTGCAGCATTTTAGTAGTCAGTTCAGCTAACATCATTTACCAACAAAATGACAAGAAAAGTATGAGATCTCTGTGACCATAAATATGTAACATATTAAATATTCTCTGTACTCTCTGGGGGTTATCATGCATAAAGTGACCATAACTGATTAATACATTGAAAATGAGAGAGTGAATGAAGAAAAGGGAAATTAAAGTGCTACAGGTTCGGTGCTAGAGCCAAAAAATAGGAAACACAAGAAAGTGGTGGATGTAGCCAGTTGGATTTCACCACAGGAGCAAGAGAAAGGTGTCACTTCTGACATTTGTCTAGAGTGACAGGATGTGGGAATCTTGATTTCAATCTGATGATTACCAAGTGTGTGTGCATATATACATTAAAAAAAATATATATATTTGAGTGCATGAAGATTTATAAGGACAAATGTCTTTATATACACATGATAAACAAAATGTGAAACAAATCTTTCATTCCAGTGCTTTAACATGTTGGGAAACATTGTGCATGGGATTACATCTCTGTACTCCATATGTCCTGGATAGCAGCTCTCTTCTAGGTGCACTGATGGGTTCAATAATTATCATGTAATGATGTTTCAGTCGCATATGTTATTGCAGCACAGTAGCTTGACTCTTTTTTCAGGCTTAATTAGAACACATGAAACTGAATGGAATGATGACTGCTCAAAAAAAAAAAAGTAAAAAAAAAAAAGTAAAATCTGAAGTTTTTGGAAATCAGTCCATTATTCTGAGCTTAACAACATGACCATTTTACCATAGATTATTAAAATAATTCAGCACAACCTGCATCTGCAGATTTCATTCCCTTCATGATGTGCCATGCTGCCCTCAACAAGAATAACCACTGAAGCAGCTGCTCTGTACAGCATGATGGAGCAAGAAGTCTGCACCAAGCAGAGCAGCAGCAGCAGCTGCCAGTGGGGGTGATTTACACATGATCACCATTCAGTATTCAAAAAGATTTGATATTTTTCATGTCTTGTCTATGAAATATATTGGACAGAACATGCCAAAAAATCGGCATTCCTAGTAAAACAGTAAGGATCTGTTTTCATGTTCTGTTGACACTGACAAACCACTCATATAAGAGTTGTTCTTTGGGTATAAAGTCATCTGAATGTTTCCATAGAGTTGGAGTTTATTTAGATATTAGTATTTAATTTTTGAGACTGTACTCCAAAATTCTGCAGTAATTTGGTTTGGCATCACTGAGGTCAGTGGCACAATGCTTGTTGGTGCCTGTTGAGGATTATTCCCCAAAGTCAAAGGTGAAAGTTGCTGGAAGGCATACATGTACATACTGCCTGCCATGAAGTCTCATCTAAGAGACTCTCTTGAAGTCTCTCTTGTAAGAGAGTTAGTTTCTGGCTTTGAATCAATGCAGAATTACTGTATGCAGTAACTAATACCCTCTTAATTCAGGGTCTCAAATCTGGAATGATATTGTCCAACATTTTCTCATCAGACTTGAGATGATCTTAGCCTAAAATTATATAGGTATCAAGTTACACACAGAGCCAGTGGTCAGAAAAACCCAAACAAGGCGTTCCACAGAATTCTTAAATGCAGAAGGAAACATTTTCACAAATCATAGAATGGCTAGGGTTGGAAGGTACCTTAAAGATCACCTAGTTCCAACCCTCCTGCCATGGGCAGGAATACCTACCACTTGATCAGGTTGCTCAAAATCCCATCCAACCTGTCCTTGAACATTTCCAGGGAGGGAGCAGCCACAACTTCCCTAGGCAACCTGTTCCAGCATCTCACTGTACTCACAGGAAAGAATTTTTTCCTAATGTCTAATCAAAGTCTCCTCTCTTTGAGTTTTAAACTATTGCCCCTTGTGCTCTTGTTACACACATGCAAAAAGTCCTACCCCAGCTTTCTTGTAGGCCCCCTTCAGTTATTGGAAAGCTGGCTATAAGGTCACCTTGAAGCCTCCTTTTTTCTAGGCTGAACAACCACAACAAGTGCTTAAAATGAGTGCCTCTGATATCTGCCTGACTATCTACATAAATTTGGCTGGAATTTCACAGTACCGCCTTTCCAAAATGGGGGGGACAGGGAAAGGATGACACAGCAGCTCCGTGCTTTAGAAAATCAGGTTGTATATTTAAGTGATAATGTCTGTGTGGTCCTTCTTTGCTGGGCATCCATGGAAACACTATCTAAAAATTCCTATGAAATGTAATAATGAATAATCATGGCTTGGCTTTACAAACAAAGATTTCAGAAGGGCTCTCCCCACGCCTGCAGCAAGTGCACTGATGGCTGATAAAACCAATGCAGGACAGGCAGTGCGGTTGCAAAAGGCACAGCAGGAAGTCTCCTGTGAAGGGGCAGCTAAGGCACAGTTCTTTCTGTGCTGTCTTTTCTCCTCAAGAATGATTCTACATGTGTTCTCAAAGGAGGCAGTGGATGGTGTGTCTCCATGTCTCCCAACTGGAGGCCAGAGTGGAGCACTGATGGCAGTCAATATGGCCAAAGCTGAGGGATTGTTTCAGGGAGTCCTTGTATCTCCTCTTTGGGGTTTCTCTGTTGTGGCAGCCGGTGGCAAGTTCACCACAGAGCACAATCTTAGGAAGGTGGTGATCCTCTATCCTGGAGACGTGCCCTGCTCAGCACAGCTGTGTCCTCAGTAGCATGGCCTCCATATGGTGACCCCTGCCTGTTCAAGGACAGGAGCATTGGTCACGTAGTCAGTCCCGTGGATGTTTAGGGCTGTACGGAGGCAGCACTGATGGAAGCGTTCAAGGAGTCGCAGGCGGTGGTGGTAGATGACCCATGATTCAGACCCTTGTAAAAGAGTAGACTGTACAGTGGCTCTGTAGACACTAATCTTTTTACTTTTCTTCAGGTGTTTGTTGCTCCAGACTCTTTTAAGAAGCCTTCTGAATAGTTTGTATGCCTTTGCTAATCTGTTTATCTCTTTGTCAATCTTGGCATCTGAGGAAATAATGCATCTTAGATAGCTGAACCACTGGACTGACTTAAGCTCTGATTCACCTATGGTGATGTGGGGATGATGGAAGTCTTCCTGTGGTGCAGTCTGGTAGAAAACTGTCTTCTTCAACTTGACTTCCAGCCCCAAAAGTTCTGCAGCTTCTGCAAAGCAGAGCTGCTTCTGTGTGAGCAATGAGGGCGGCATCATCAGCAAAAAGCAAACTCTGGGACATGGTGATTTAGGATCTTGGTGTGGGCCTTCAGGTATGATACCAGATGTAAATGCCATTTTCTTCATCAAGGTCTGCCATGGCCCTTTGGAGCATTGTGCTGGAGAACATTGTGAATAGAGTGGGTGTGAGAACACATCTGTGTTTCACACCACTGATTACTGGGAAGGATTCAGAGAGTGCTTTGTCATACCTGGGTTGACCTCGCTGACCCTCATGCAGCACGATGGTCATTTTGAGGAACTTGGGGGGGGGACATCCTAATCATTCCAAGATTTGCCACAGGCCCTTTCTACTCACAATGTCAAATACCATGTCTGTGGTACTCCTATTGGCTCTGAAACCGCATTGGCTTTCAGGTAGAACTTCCTCTGCTATAGCAGGTACTAATCTGTTCAAAAGTATTCTTGCAAGGGTTTTTCCAGCAATGAAGAGCAGAGTTATACCTCAGTAGCTGGAGCAGTTTGACTTTTCTCCTTTCTTCTTGTACAGGGTGATGATGTATCATCATGGAGATCTGGTGGTAATTTGCCTTGTTCCAAACAACTCACAAGGAGCTCGTGAAATTTAGCATGGAGTGCTTGGCCTCCATGTTTCCATACTTCAGATGGGATTCCATCAACCCCAGCTGCCTTGCCAGTTTTCAGTTGCTGTATGGCCTTAAGAGTCTCTCCCAAAGTAGGGGCTATGTCCAATCCGGTTTTCACTGGTTGTTGTGTAATGTGCTGAGTCTTGCACTACATGGCTGGCACTGAATGGAGTCTGCAAATGTTCAGACCATCAGTTCAGGATGGTGCTTTTATCTGTCAGAAGCATTTGGCCATCTGCACTGAGTAGGGGGCTTTGAACCTGGTGTGTGGGTCCATACACTGCTTCAGCACTTCATAGAGCCCTCTATGATCACCCAGAACTGCACATAGTTCAGTCTTTTCTGCTAAGTTGATCCACCACTTGTTCTGGATGTCTCTAAGTTTCTGTTGGAGCTCACTGAGATGAAAGACTGCTTTTCTTACGTGGCAAGATGGCTGACTGAGGTGTGCTTGGTGAGAGGTTCTCTTTTTTTTCAAAAATTCTTGGATCTCTTGGTTGTTTTCATCAAATCAATCTTTGTTTTTCTTTGAGGAGAACCCTAGGGATTCTTCAGAGGACTGCAGGATGCTATTTTTAGTGTGTTGCCAAAGCGCTGCAGGAGAGGGATCTATGGGATGATATAAAAGTCTAGCTTGAAGGTTTACCTGGAAGCTGTTTCTCACTGTATTTTTTTGAAGATCGTTAACTTTGAGCCTCCTCCTTGATGCCACCCCTCTTAGGTTTGGGCTTAAAGCAGAAGGTAAGTTTACATCACACAAGATGGTGGCCTGTATGACATTCTGCACTGGGCATTGCTCAGGTATGACCGACATCACCAATATTTCTCTGGCGCACTAAGACATAGTCAGTGAGGTGCCAGTGCTTGGATCAAGGATGCATCCAGGCTGTCTTTCTGTTGGAAGATAGTGTTGGTAATGGTGAGCTGCTGCTCGGCACAAAACTCTAGCAGGAGACGTCCATTGTCACTACAGTTTCCAACATCATGTTTGCCTTGTACTCCTTTCCAGGCTTCATAGTTCTTCCCTACTCTGGCGTTGAAGTCACCAAGGATTATGATTTTAACACCTGCAGGAACCTTTTGGGTGAGGTGATGCAGGCCGGTGTAGAATTCGATTTTTTCTTCATGGTCAGCTTGGAGGGTTGGGGCATAAATATCGAAGAGAACAACATATTGCTTGTTGCGTAGTGGAAATAATGCGATAGGAATGACCCGTCGGCAAATTTTCAAGTTTGGAGGTGATGGAGTTTTTAATCATGAACCCAACTCCTGAGAGTTGTCTTTCAGTTTTGGGTTTGCCTGACCAATAGAGTGTGTAGCCCACACCATGTTCTTTAAGACTGCCTTCCCCATGAAGAAGAATATCACTGAGAGTAGCAGTGTCGATGTTATGTTGTGACAGTTCATGGGCAATTAGAGCAGAACAATACTCGGGACGCCCACTGTCCGCTGTATCAAGCATGGTTCTGATGGTCCAACATTCAAGTGTCAATCTGAACACACCTTTAGAGGCCAGTGTATGCCTTTGTCTTTGTTCAACTGCATCAGAAGGTGCCTGCTGACTGTGGCTAGGCAACTGGGTGGGGGGTGGAGATGAGCTTTGGTGAGGCCACCTTTTCTAGGCCCCTCTCCATGTGGAGCAAGCAGTGCTCCCCTTGAAACAGGTTGCTTGGTCACTCAGGATAATGAGTAATAGTCCTAAAGGTTTTTAACATCTCTATGTAATTCTGTTTCATTTGGAGTGTAGTTTTCTGTGTAATCCATAGAATCATTAGGAAATACAAAGATGTTGTCATCTTTAGTTTGTATAACCATGAAGTGATTTAATCTTTTTAAATTCCATTAAGGTTTTGGGTAAAAGATGTCATAAAGGGGATTGATGAAGATTGGGCATGAGGCAGTCTCATGGCTGACCTAATGGAAGATGGGCTTTAGCTACCTGGCTGTTTAGAACTGAGACAAGAATACAGCTTCAGATCCCAGTTAAAACCAGCATGAATAGTTTGATCTTTCAAGTTCACATCATGAATGTCTGCCAAAATTTAAAAGTGATTTGCTAAGGTCTACAGATGGAACAGTTAACTCATTCTACACCTGATTTTCTCCTGTATTTTACACTGTGTTTTTTTGCAAACACATGTTATACACAAGTACACATTTAAGTTACTGCAACCAGTAAAATAGGAATA
This sequence comes from Florisuga fusca, assembly GCA_038090715.1. NCBI lineage: Eukaryota > Metazoa > Chordata > Aves > Apodiformes > Trochilidae > Florisuga > Florisuga fusca. The sequence goes on from JAAWXA010000022.1 coordinate 8,564,553, forward strand.
GCATTGCTATGTGTTTCAGCAAATTTGCAAGAGAGAGACACTGTCATATCATATTCTGTAGCTGTCTGTGCATATCAGATGGCATAAGTCAAGTCTGTATGAGATACTGTTACTGGACTATTTGAACTTAATCTTCATAACATTTCCAGAACTTAAAATCTGTGATCATTAAATATACTCATTCTTTCAAATAGAAGTTCTTCCGTTTACATTTTTCGGAGTAGTTTTTTTTAGTAATTTATTGGTTTAAATATTGAAACATTAAAAAGAATGTCAATCTCAGAAAGTTTACAGCTGTAAAAACAAAATAATGTGGTTCTTTAAAAAAAAATCTGGGGTTTTTTGGTGTTTTTTTTTGTTGTTTTTTTGTGGGGTTTTTTGTGTAATAACATTAGTTGAGATAATCCTGGTGTTCTGCTTGTCTTTTGTGTTAGATATGAGCTCCTGAGACGTAAAATCCAGCAACCACTTGCATCAAATCCCCCTGAAGATTTAAATCTGTGGCACAATATTTACTCAGGAACTCAGTGGTTTTATGAAGATAAGGGTCTTAGCAGGTGAGATTACAAAAACTATAAAAACAAATGCTGGCATTTTGTGTAGTGTATGTTTAATAGTTCAAAATATTTCTTGTGTCTTTATGTAGTGAACATATTAATTATGTAATGAAATATTTTTGTAATCATCTTTGGTATTAATCGTTCTAATATGCAGGGATTTATTATTAGTCTTTCTTGACTCATGCATTGTTTTGCTCTGGAAAACAAAGAAAATAAATATCTCCTGAAATTTTAGCGTTAATATGCTCATGTGATCAAACAATTTAGATTTATGTGTACGTATGCTCTTGATTTGTGCGGCGGCAAAGTTACAGCACAGGTAGAATGAGTATTTCAGTGGTCCTGGCTCAAAACCATTTGAAACTTGGTTTCAACGTTGTTTTTCTTACCTGGTTCTAAAATGCAAATTACAAACTATATCTCTAAAAGCAAGGAGAGGATTTATCACACTCTTAGCCGATCTAATTTAAGGGCAGATTGTGCTGCCTTCATTGTAGGGAAATGCAGATTGTTGAGAGTCAGGAAATGGAGGATGGGCTCTATTTGCTAGTGGCAGAGAGCAAGGCGTTTGTTCCTCATCAGCCTTAGTTTCTGCACCTCGAAGTCAAGGGTACCATGCTTAAGTAAACATACACATTTAGAACCTGTAATGGAAGACCGAACATGGGTCTAGGTTGGTTTTTTTTGCACATAAAGTCTTGGGAAAATGTTCATGGATGGTTTCAGAATGTGTGTGTTCTCTGTGCTTGTGTGTTGGCATGCTTTATGAGTCCTGCATGTTGGTCATTGCCCCTCAAATATCTGTATGCTGCCTCCACTTTGATATAAGCTGTGTTAGCATCACCCCTGAGCATGATCTGAGCCAGCACAATGTGACCTCTGCTCCAGACTTTTGTATAGATTAAACCATGCCAAGGGCTACTGCCTCTGGCCTGTCACTGCCTACTTGCTGAAAGTCACACCTCACTTTCATGCATTCCAATAGCTTGTTGTGGAACCTGCCCAAGTGTCCATTTCTTCTTTCAACAGCGTTTGAAATTCCACATAGTTTGAAATTCCTTTGGTTTCAGTTCAGCTCATTTCAGCACCACTGATGTGTGCAGCAGTTACATTAAGAGTTCAGAGGGGGCAATAAATTTTGACCGGGTCTCAGTGACAAGCCATTAGGCACAATGGCCTTTTGGGTTGAATCAGCTATGGCCAGAAAAGTGTGCCTAATCCTCAGATACACCTGAATGCTTCTTCTGGGGAGGGTTCTACAACCTACAGCTATGTTTTTGCAGTCTACAAGTCAGGATGAGCATGTGGTTGGAGATAAGATGCTGTGGAGAGATGAAAACCTTATTTTCACAGAAAGAAAATCCACGTATCAGGATCTATTTTCATTTGTGTAATGTTTAGACATATTTCAGAGTTTGTGATTTTTAATTATATTTCTGCCAGAAGTCTGTTTTCACAACGATTTTTTTTTTCAGATAGCTTTCTCATTTCTGTTAGGTTAATCCAAACTTCTTTTGCTTTCATTGTGGGCAATATGGATTGAAAAATGAATCTCATATTCTCATTGTTACATTGCAAGTGCAGATTCCATTTTTATTTGATTGCATGTGCTACAATGTACAAGAGAATACTAGGTGTTTACAAGCAATAGAAAGTACAGACAGGGAAATAAGATTTGTTATTAAATTGTCACTGTTATTCTACAATGCTTATTGTAATAGTTGAAGCTAGTGAGCTCCAATTAGTTTGCTTATTTCCTAATTATACTCTGAAAGCTTAGCTCTTTTGAAATTCAGACTGGATGGTTGTATATAGAGTGTTATAGTAAAGCAGGAAAAAAGTAAATATGCTATGTGTATGACTTTTTATTTATAGAGAATATCTAAATATTAGGCATTTACAAAGTTTTTGTATGTTCCTTTATTGCGTTTGAAGTTATCACAAAATGCTGCAGTGAAAATTTTAGCAAGATGCTCCCATGTTTCTCCGGTCATGCATTTTTGTGGGGGGCTTTTAATTATGAAATTAACTTTGAGATAATGAACTCCCTTAAAATACATTCATTTGGTATAGAGAAGTTAATATCTTTCATACAGAGAAGAAATTATGGAGTGATGGTCACTTGGTTTGCTAAATATACACAAAGTATTTAGTAAAACCATGTAAGTTGAATGTACACAATTCTGAAGAATATAAATTTATTAAATGAGTTTGCATTCCTAGGCACTTTTGGGTTTTGATGTTTTCATATAGGGAGAGTCCTGGTTGTGTGGTGAATCACTCCTACAAATGAGATGCTGCAAGTTAAAATCAATGGCTTTCCCAAAAGAGGAAAAAGCCTCATTTGATTAAATTCTGATCCAAGTTTTGGCAGGTTGCCACTGCTGTAATTACATATTGAATTGAGCTGTAATCTCTCAACACCTCAGAAGCTGCAACTATGAAGCAGTGAAATAATGTATTTTATTTTTGTTACCACATTAATAGCGCTGAGTTATTTCTAAAAAAATAGACACCTCTTATGGAGTCTTCATTGGTGCAAACCGTGCAGCTGCAATTGCTGGAGAGGGAGGGAAGAAACTGCAAAACTTCGGCTCAAGCAAAAAGTTTACAGCAAATGTTTTCTACATCTGCTTTTTTCTTCCCATTTAATTATTTTTAAAATGTCTTAGGTACACAACATACGAGTACAAGCTCATAGTGCACAACGAGGTAGGATATACATCAAGTGAAGAAGTGATAGCTACTACATTAGCAGGATTACCAGAGAAAGGAAGTACCCTTGTTGCACGTGCTGTTAATCATACTGCTCTAGAAGTGGAATGGTCAAAACCAAGTAAGTGTGCTTAGTATTTATTCCAGTAACTAGATGTTAACCTGCCATCACTTATGTTGGTCTGCCTTGCTCTCGTAGGAAAAGCAGCCCTTGTCTTGATTTATAATATGCCTAAGTGTCCTTGAAAGGAGAGGAAAGAAATAGGAAGAAAAATGAGCACATTTTTGCTATTTTTCACTCAGGTTTGCATTTATTATATGCTATTTCTGCAGAATAAGAATGGTGAAAGGGAAGAAATAGTTAATGCAAAGTCACAAAAGCGATAAGGTAGTAGTATACAAAATACTGTTGTCTATGTGGTATATTTCATATCTTTGTATGAAAATGAACATAAACATTCCTTCAGAATAAGAGGATCCCCCTTCTATTTCTTTTCACTCTGCTCCTTGATATGAATTTAGGCAGTTTCTCTAGTTGGTTTGCTAATACAGCAGTAGGGAATTTCTTCATGACTTAGATGCAAATGATTTTATAAGGACTGGGTGCTGTATTGCAACAAATTTAGTCTCTTTATTTTATAATTGCATGCCTGAAGTTAGCATGCTTATAAAAACTGACAAATGTAATAGATCTGAGGCAGCTCACTGAAGTTTCATTACCTTAGTAATATAAACCCCTGACCTTCTAGATGCAGATAATGCAATCTGGTTTTATTTTCATTCATTTCTTAGAATTTTCCTTCATATATGTTTGTGAACGCAAAGGTTAAACACCAAGACAGGGCTATTTGTTATTTGAAAACTGGATCATATTTTATTACTTATGCTGCTCTGAGCATGTTAACTATTTTGTATGCCCATGTTTCATTTTTTCATAATAATAGTTTTTTAATTATTTTTTGTTGTCTTTGGGAACTTGGGAGTCCTTAAGGTAAGTTGTCTTGGTAGCTTTCTCCTTCTGGAGAACTTCTTGAATGTTTCTGACTTCTAAGTATTTAGTATCTGTACCACTTAAAATAAAAATAACATTTCATTCTTCGTTAAGAACTTATCTAACTGAACTGTGTACTATTATAACTGAAAATATGGTTTTGGCTCTTATCAGTGCTATTTCCCAGTCAGCTCAGGCCCATTCAGTGGTCCAATGTGTCACCTAGAGCAATATTTATCTGTGCTTAAAGTTTTTGTCACAATTATTCTTTTCATCTTGGTACCTACTGGAAATACAGTTGCATTTCATCAGATCTGAACTGAAACTATTTGACAAAGAACAAATAAGACAAAAGACTGTACCTACCTGGGTTACTAAAATGAAGAAGAAAGGCTTTTCTGGAATCCTTGTTTATCCACCAGCTCAGAGCAATGAATATGCTTCCCTGTGTAGCCAGAAAATTGTAATTTTTTTGGTTTTTAGATGGTTCTATAATGCTCTTTCTAAAATAATAATGCATAGATTCTCATGGCCAAATGGCCTTCTTTGTAAAGTTGAATTTAAGCCATAAACACTCCTTTTACTGATGGTTAGAGGACTAACATAGGTATTCAGTACTTTTCTGGGAAGTAAAAATGCAGTTTTTGAAGAGAAGAAGCAAAAATGGGAAACATCTTTGAGGTTTCCATCTTAAACAAGTGCCATAGGGCAGTCTGATTTGCTCTCTTCCCTCTGTCAGGGGGAAAGCCACATTTTGCAGCCTCAAGCTGCAAGATCCACACACCACTGCTGGTGATGGGTTCCACCTATTAATTTGTTCACTTCAAAGATTCAGTTGTCATCATGGGGATGTCTAGAGAAAGAAAGTTTTCTCCAGTATTAGGATGGTGAACTGTTAACATTTTTTGACAAGTTTAGAAGAGCAGTCTGCATCTTTGCCTGTGAGAGTTAAATTGAGGACTCTTAAAAGAATCTTTGCTTTAAAAAAAAAAAAAAAAAGTCTGCATAACGTTTGTTTTTCTCTTCACAATAGATTTTATTGATAAAAAGCTTTCTGAGTGAATATTTCTCAGATAATCTCCTGATGTTTTTCCTTTCTTTTCTTAGCACTAGAAGATCTGCAAGGAGATGTTGCATATTACACCCTCTTCCTGAATTCTACTGATGGAAAAAGATCTCTGAGGATCCAGGCTGATGTAAACTCTTTAGTCATTGGTGATTTGCAGCCCAACACAGAATATCAGATATTTTTTCAAGTTTTTAATGGAGCCCACAGCATCAACAGTGAAGTTGTGCACGTGACTACCTTAGATGGAGGTTGGTTAGCAGTGAACGCAGCTTGGCTTAAAATCTGAGAATGAAATTGATTGATTTTTGTTAGGGTTGAAATCAGTCATCCTTCCATTATAAAATTTCCGGCATAAAAGGAAAAAGGGCTAAAACGCTAAAATGCTTAAGTGCTGGTTGTCATCATGTGGTAGATCAATAAATGGTCCCACTGGGATAGAAGCAAAAGCTCTAATAGCACATATTAACCCAGTTTGTTCTCATCTTCTCCTGCATACTCCTATTTGTGTGCTCTAAGTTTGGGACTGAGTTCGTATTAATAAATGGTGGAATTTTGAAAGAATTAATGTTGGTTATTTTAAAAGATTTCCGATGTGAAGTGGAGGAATGCTTTTGACATGACAGTCATACACCAGGCTTTTCCTGAGTCACTAGAAACTCTACGTGTGAGTTCAGCCCCAAAGAAAATTCTTTATGAGTCATTTCTATGCCAGTGACCGAGTGCAGGGGGGAGGAATAAAACAAAAATATAATTGTGAACCTGAAATGCATTTAGAATGGTCTTTCTAATCTTTTTGCTTTATAAAGTCTCATTATAAACATTATAATATCATTACCTTAGAAGCAAGTGTTCCAGGTCATTAGTAAAGCACTTTAAGTGAGGATTCCATTTCTTTTCTGATGCCAGAGGTCAGCACCTTTTGTTTATAAAATAGAATCCATCACTGGGACAATTTTTCAATTGGTAAAGATGGATTCTTATGATAGAAATAGGTCTTTGCATGATTATTTGACATGCTTAGATAATTATGTAATTTAATGGTAAGGAAGATGTGTTTTTTCTTGATTTGGGTTTCTTTTGTTTTGTTTTGTTTTGCTTTGTTTTGGTTTTGGTAATTGTTAGACTTCATCATTACCTATAGAAATCATCATTCAAAACTGTCTACATAACAACACGAGCATTGCTTCATAGCTCTTCAGCAATAATGTCACATTCCACGAGACAAAGTATTTTGGCTTCAGGTTTTCAGGTTTTTCTTTAAAAGCAAAATGCTCCTTTTTTTGTGTGTGGGTTTTTGGGGTTTTTTTGTTTTTTTGTTTTTTTTTTGAAGGATTAAGACTGGGGAGACGTAAAAATAATGTTTGTATGTTGGCAGTGCAGATGGGTGAATAATTTATCATCATATCTCACTGGCCACATACTACTGATGATTGACACTGTGCTGCTGGTATAAAACATTTTACCATCAGCTCTCATGGTTTCTAACTGAGAGTATAATAAGCCAATTTACAGAAGACTACAGACTGTGATAACTTCATCAGAGGAAAGCAGATAAGCAGTGAACCCTTTGCTAAACCTAAATACTAATCTGCATTTGGTTACACAAGTGCTTTCGCAGAGACAGCTGGAGTTTATTCAGTTTCTTCCTTTATTTCTAGAGCCTGAGGGCATGTTCCCTCCAGAGGTTGTCATCATCAACAGTACAGCTGTACGTGTCATCTGGACATCGCCTTCAAACCCAAATAGTGTTGTCACAGAGTACTCTGTCTATGTAAATAATAAGCAGTACAAGACTGGAATGAACGAGCCGGGGTCCTTTCTTTTAGCAGATTTGTCTCCATTCACTGTATATGATATACAGGTTAGAATATCTTTTTTGGGGTTGTGTATTATACTTTAATTTTATATAAAATATTTGTATATCCAAGCAGTATATTGTTTCATGAATTTCTTTACATATATGGGTATATATTTACACTGATGTTTGTGTATATACATACAAGACGTACATTTATTTTCAGCATATTTTAGGCCTGTGCACACTTTTCATAATACAAATTTCCATTATATTTTTTCAAACCATCAAAACTCCATTTACTTTCCCTTAAATTCTCTGCACTACAACATTAGCAAAGCCTCAACATATATTACAAAAAGGCAAAGATCCTACTCCTACACATTAAAAGAAAATTGCAATTGTTTTAGAAACATCAGGCATGCATAATATATCAGTACAGAGAAATAATGATATTGCATTTGTGATCCTTTTACCTTTTTTTTCTCCTTATCCATCTGAGGAGGAAGCAGAGCTGATGTCTGATACCATAGTAGTACTTTTTATGCTGTTAATAAGCACAATATTTTTTCTTCACTTTTCCTTTTCTATCTGTATTTCCCTCTCTATTCCTATGTCATATCTACCAAAAGACAAAATGCTGTGTGCAGAATAAAAAAAAAAAAGAAAAATTTAATATATTTCTATCCTTATGTTATATTAATACATTCAAGACATGCCATTTGACATTTAATTGTAACTATAACAGTCCACTTCACTGAGGTTTGTTTTGCATTATATATGAGAAGGACTTAGTAGTACCATGTATAGTTTGCTCTGAAAATTTGCATCCAGTTACTACATACCATAAATAAACATCAAAGACAGGCATACTGTAACAGATTTCTACATTCCAGCCCCTCTGAAACAGCAAACCTCCATCCATGAATACACATATGACTTTTTGAATGTTGCTTGGAAACACATTTGTCTTTTCTCAATAACAATGCAAATTCAGTGTACTGCCTCACTTATAGAACCTCTATATTAATTTACTATTGCCACCTTTCGTTGCTTGAGATGTTAATTATTCTTCTCTTCTGCTTCCCTAGTCTTTATACTGGACAGGTATTTGCATCAGTGTGATAGGTAAACCAAAATAAGCTGGGTTTATTCTTTTTTTCGTCTGATATTTTTAGTTGCTCTGGAAGAAATATTGTCTTGGCATTACCTGTAATTGTTTATGCTCTTTTATTTTGTGTAACTTCTCTGTCAACAATACAGAAGCAATGTTACCATCCTTCACTAGCTCTTTCATTTTGCCTCTGCTTAGTTTAATCCCAATAATAGAAGGAATAATTTTTTATTTTTGTGGCTTTTTTCTGAGAAACTGTATGATTGCTGCTCAGATTGCTCACTTTTAATTCTCCAGAACAGAAATTAAGGATTAGAAAATACTAAGGAAAAATTATCCTTCTATTTATGTGAGAATATATGGTAGGTGTAGAAGACTCCCTCCTGGCCTCAAATCAGAGAACATTTTTTTTTATTGTGTACCACATTCTATATATACATACAGATAAAAAAATTCACTGAAACTGTATTGGTGATAGTTTAATAGAATTAACAGGAATTAATGCCAGGGGACTGCATGTACCCTTTTTTCTTAAATGGTGTGGGAAAATGTGATACAGCGTAGTAGATATCTGTTAGATAAACTTACCACAAAGCTGTGCTATTTTGCTGGCATATTTGTGGAATCTATTACATAGAAAAGAATAAAATCTTGTATTAAGAGAGAATTCTAAACAAGTAGCAGAGCTGAATAATTTCTGGAGCTGACTATGTGAAACTCATGTTCTTGTTCATCAGATTGAAGTCTGCACAGTGTATGCCTGCGTGAGAAGCAATGGGACCCAGATTACAACTGTAGAAGATGAACCAAAGCAGCTGTCAGCACCCATTATTCACATAATTGGCTCCAGGTACGTTGCTATAGATGGCTTTCATCTATCAGACTGATTTGTGGCTGGAATGGAGACCAGAATGTAAGGTTGTCTTCTCTCAAGTGAGTGAGGTGCATAAAAGAATTCAGTATACACTCTGAAAACATTTCTTGTAGTTGTTATTTTTAGTCTTGAAGGTTTTGGCCCAAAGAACGATTGAATAAATCTCACACTTGGTTGATTGTACATATCCATTTGGGTAACACTGCTGTGATAATAAATAAAGCATAAATGGAAGTAGTTAAGAGAAGAAGTGTAGAGGAATGAAAATTATCACATCGTGCTGTCAGTTAAGAAGAGGAAGATTAATGCTCAGGGAGCAATGTGATGCTGATAATGGAAACTTAGAATAATTGTGGGTAGAAAAAAAGTCACCTATCACAACAGTAAGAATTAGTAAGCTGTCTTAAAAGGCAAGCATGTCTATGTCTCCTTGAACCAGTGTTTGCAGTCTGCCTATCCACTACATCCATAGGCATGGACAAACTTCTTAAATATAAAGGGAGCATCAGATCTGCAGTCCATGGAAGCAGCCAACTAGTAACATATGCAGTAATTCTTTGGGAATTAATAGCTTCCAAAGACAGATTAAAGCTAAGCTTGCTAACACATCTTTCAGAAATACACTAACAATTAAACACTTAACGTCCTCTGTGCAGGTTATTGTTCATGTGATTTTTATTAGACTTTGGGTGGACTATGCTCATTAGCAATGTTTCTTTTAAAGAAAGAATTTTGTTTTTAATAAGAAAATCTAACAGCTGAGCCTTCAGAAATGGCCAACAGAGTGGATTTGCTTCTTTAGTCTAGTAAGGACTCTGGTTTGCTGTTTATAATTTCTATATTTTGCTTGAATCCAGTGTTTGTGTCCGTATAGGGGTGAAATTAAGCTTGCTATTTTTCTGTCACACATACAGATATAGTCAAAGCTTGTTTGTTGATAAGAACTCAGTTCAGAATCTCAACTTTTGCCCTTGGCTTTAACTTATGTATGCCTTTGTCCATATTGTCTGTACTGCAAACACTTATGCATGTTTTTGCTATTATATACAGACTAAATATGTCATAACACATGAATGCAAAAGGATCAAAAATGCCTTCCTACTTTAAAATCTGCTCAGCCAGAAACAGACTCTGTTTCTACACTGCCTTTTCCTACATGTCATATTATCATCAGCTGTTCTTATATCCCAAAAGAATACTAACTACTGATCGATTGCCCAGACTTGTCTGGCCATGGCCTACACGTGCCCCGGGTAGTTCATTTATTTGCCACGGTGGATTTGCGAGAGTGGAATTTAATCAATAGCTAATTCATTAATTCTGGTCCTCGAGTATGTAGGGATTGTGCAGTATAAAAATGACTGGCTGGCTTCAGCTTTGATTGAAATATGACAAACACTGCAGCTGACAGCTTCAGCAGGTGCTGGGATGAATATGAATTTTGCTTATTTATCCTACATAAAAGAAAAAGCTTGGGGAAATAAACAGTTTGTGTAGACAAGAGGACATTTTAATACTTACCTGTCACCAGACAGAGAAAAAAGGTGTTTCTAGAGTATTGGCTCATGGCATCCATGAGATATAGCACAGATTGTGCAGTTTATAGTTTTTAATTGGAACCATGATGTTTTTCCCTCTTCTGAATCAGTTTGGGGGGGCTGTATTATTGATGAGAATGCTGTAGGATAATGTCTTTGTAGCATTCACAAATAATTGTTTTAAAATTTGCTTCAAGGTGGTGCATGACATAAATGATAATTTCATCCACCAACTTCTTAAGAGTCTTTCTGATATCAGGTCCATCCACACTGATCTAACGAAGGTTATACCACTGGAGCCATTAGAAATACTTTGCTTTTACACCTCTTATATTTAATAACTCAGCTTCAGGCTGAAACTTGGCACAAAAGGTCACAGTTCTGGAGTGATTATTTTATCATGAAAAACTTCAAACAGAAAACACTATGGGACCCAGTCCTGAAGTCCTATGTCAGGTTCTGCTTTATGTTTCTCCTGTGGGTTTTGTTTTTTTTTCTTGCAGAAAGGGTGGCATTAGTCATATTTAGGTAGAAACAAATGTTATTGAAATCAAGCAAGCTGCTTTTTGTTTTTTCTCTTTTTTTTCTCTCCTTTTCTTTTTTTCTCAATTGATAAATATTGCATTTTATTGCACAGATTAAAAAGTTCTCTGAGTACTGTATGAATATGGATGCTGACATAAAGTTTGTGTAGTAAGTGAAATTCCTGTGGTGTGTTTCAAAATAGTTCATTTTACTTTAAAATACTTCTTTCTCTTCTTGTTACATAGCATGCTTATTTTTTCCCTTATATCAATACTTAGCAGCTTTGTTCCTTTCAGTATTCTGAGGCAGGGTTAGAGCAACATACGAAGAACATCCCAGCAACATCCCAGGCTTCTTGAGTATGCTTAGTTTTATAGCCCTCCACCTGAAGTGTCCAAAGCAGCAGTTCCATGGAGGAAACATGATCATTCCCGCTTCTTTTTAGTAATGGGAAAAAGAAGGTTTCACAAAGAAGTTTGTATCGACAATAAAAGCATAAAGCTATGCATCAGACTACCTGCACTGTGTCATACTGCCTCTCTAATTATGTTAGCACTGCAGGCAGTCCACAGTTCAGCAGGTAGTTAACTCCTGTGCAATAATGCTGAAGCAGTTACTCTTTATGTGTAACCTTCTGATGAGGAAAGTATTTCATCCATTGGTCATTAATAATAGCAGTGTTCAGGTAAAATCTTGTGATTTTCCTGTGACTTTTTTTTTTTAAATTCCATCTCCTGAAAATAAAGTAATGGAATCTTAGATTTGATTTGTTTCTAAATTTAAGCCTTGTTTTGATGAGTCCAACACAAAATTTACTCTCAAGATTCAAGAGTAAGGTCTTATTATATTCCTAATCTTTATGGTTAAACCTTTACTACTGAGTTGAAGAAAAAAAAAACAATCAAAAAGGGCTTCTTTTCCTGGCTCGTAGATAGTTGAAGCTGGTCATACTTGAAGCAGGCAAAAGCCAGAATTCTTTTCCTGATGTCTGGTTTACCAAAACATGTTGGATGTTGTATCAAGTCCAAAATGCGGATATTTTTTGTGGTCACAACCCAAAAAATATGTCTATCTGGAAATGTCAGAATGAATTGTCTTCACATGCTTGAGCCACCGGGTTCCAATTTGTTCTGTTGTACCAGAAGCAAATGTAACTTTGTGGTTCAGTTTTGGTCTTTCTTTCCTGAAAGTGATGCAGTGCCTCGTGGACCTTGTAGTTGAGCTCTGTTTCAGTACTTTTACCACATTGACAGCAGTCACAGAATGAACTCACAGCATTTGAACTATCATAAACAACATGTGCTTGAAAGGAAGTTTTCGCTGGGCAGACAAGGATTATACACACCAGGTGTTGTACATCTCTCTGTGCCCAGAATTTGCAAGACTGCTTCTGTGGTTTGGGCTGTGGGCACTTACCCACATAGAAGTAACTCCAGTTTACCTGAGAAGGAGTAAGTACAGATGAAGAGAAGGCAAGGGTGGGTAAGTAGGCTCCATCCTCATGTTTCTGTGGTTGTAGCAAACGCACATCATGTGGTACAGCTCAGTGAATGCTAAAGGAAAGGTTCTCAGCTCAGCCTGGGATATTTGTTCAGATGTGGGGATGTTGAAAAGCATCAGCAGTCCTGTGAAAACCCTGCTGATTTTTTTTTAAACTGAACCATGCATTGTTCTCATTGTGATGCTTTCTAAACTGCCAAAAATTTGCCATCAGTAGCAAACATCAAAATGTGTAGACAGAACTGAAACATTCATAAGATTGTGAGGGAATCTGAGAGTCCCCACTGGAAGGTCATACTGAGTTTTACCCTTTTGGAGGCACTGGTCAGTGAACTCCCATGGCATGTAATGCTATGCCCACCCCCTATACGTATCTATAAATTGAATAACAACAAAGTGATTGCTGTTAAAAAAAGGAAATACTTTATGATCTCTGCAGAAAAGATGAAATGTTCAGGTCATTGTGTCAGTTCTTAGACCTAATTTGAAATTATTTTAGAGAAATATGATTTACAAAACTGCAAAAACTGGCACAATAATGTGAAAACATACCCTTGAGAGGCCGAATAAAACTTGCAGGTAGGATATAATTGAAAATGTGACTTTTCCTTTTTAAAAAATATTATTTCTGAAGTTTATACAATATCTTTTTCTGTGTTAATGTTTTTAAGATAGGTCCTGTAACATTATTTAAATGGAGATGTGTGTATGTGCACAAGTGTATGTTCATGTGCAAGTGGTAGAATTTGCAGTGAGTACAAAACAGCCATATACATAATGTGGAATTAAATTTCTGGTTCAGATTAAGACCTTTGAGTGATAATCATGACTCTGCAAGTCACCTATGGAGCTATTCCTTCATAGGTGACATTAATTCCCATTCTGCAAAGGCTTATTGCTATGTGTATTCCTCTGCTTATAACTCAAGAAAGTGAAATAATGTATCATTTATTTTTATTCTGTTAAGATGTCAAAGTTTATCTCAGCAGCTGCTGTTTCACCAGCATATTTTCACTTGAAATTAATGCTAATTTATTATGTCACTGGCATTCTGACAGTGGCTGTGTAATTGGCACATGGAGATTAAAAAGAGGTACTTGGAGCCTAAGAATATACTGTGCCACATCAGTCCTTCTCTTGGTCTGCATGTAGCATTGGGATCTCCTTGTCTCAACCCAGAGACATAATGAAAGCAAATTGTGTCTTATGTTACATTACAGAGTGATTATGCAAGAAATCAGGTTTTCATTTGAAAAACCAATGTAAAATGTCTACATTACAAAAGAGAAAAATTCTGTTTCAAATGTTCCTTTTGATATTTAGCTTTCTGAAATTGTAATATTAAGTGAGATTTTGGAGCCAATATCTGCAGAAGTGACTGGCACATTGCAGTTTGACAGATTTTTTTCCCTTAAGATACTTTCTCCCTTTAAGCTGATGATGGTCTGATATCAAATCTCAAATCAACAACATAATTTTGTTAAGCAGACAGTCTTTTGTGGTCTGCTGCAGTCATACCTTTTTGCACTCAAAACCAGAAGTCGTACCCGTGATAAACACTTGCATTTTTCACTCCTAATATTTTTTCAGTGAAAATACTTAAGCACAGAAAACATTTCAGCTATGATAAGTATTCTTTAATCCTGTGTTGAAGAATACATTTCAAATCAACACACCTTTTTTGTATAATGTTTTTGAAAGCAGGAAAAAAGCATGAGTACAAATTCATTCTGATGTTGACCTAGCACAGTGTGAGTGATCTGCACTGGCAACAGCTTAGAGGGCAGTTGGAGGGTTTTTGCCCCCCAGGTGCCCATTCTCTCAGGTTGCTATCTGAGAATGGAGTGGTCAAGGCAGCCATGACAAAAATTCATGTATGCCTTTGCTGTAGCACCAGAAAGTCATACTGAAGCCTTTCTCCTCCTGCTGAAATGAAACAAGTAAAATGTTAGGAAGTTTCTTACATGCTAATTTCCAGAAGTATGAATGAGATGTCTTTTAAATAGTTACTGTTAAGGACTTCAGTTACACGTGTGAGTTATTTTTCTGGAGTATTAGCACATGTTGACACTTTCTTTCAAAGTTTCACACCTTTTAGTTATGCAAAAAGCTGTGAAATTCACTATCCAGAGGAGTATTTTGCACACTTCAACTGGTATAAAATGGAACTTAGGTATGCTAATTCTGAATTGTAAGTATCCATAGCAGTATAAATACTTTCAGTAATTTAACGGATGTCGATTTTCTACTCATTGTAGATCTCTACAAATTAACTGGGCATCACCAGGACAACCAAATGGCATCATCCTGGGATATGAAATCTTACGTCGAGCATGGCAGAGATGTACGCCATCGAAGACTTCAAGGATCAGCAAAAGTAATAAAATGTGCGTCTCACTAGAATGTAAAAAGCATGAAAACTTCTGTGGAGAAGTGTGTTATCATCCAGAGTTGAAGGTATATGTATGTTTTTAAATTAGCAACATAATGAAAAAAATATACTTTTATGAATAACTGTGTGAACCAAGCTTCTTTCATTATTGGAGAAAGAGAAGGGTTCTTCTTCTTTTGATATTTGATAAGTGTTCTGGAATTTTTAAAAATCAAATAAGGATGTTGGAGCTCAGTATAGGAATAGCTGTGCAAAAATCTCCATCAGTGTATGAGCCAGCTGATGACAAGTGATTTTGTTGTTTTAAGACTATGATTGTTGACTTTTTTCTCCTTTCAGAAGAAGTGGACTGGTTAGAATTTATGAAGCTGCCTTGCATCAACACTTTGGTTTGGAGCAATAGTACAGTTCTCAAGTGAATCCCCAGGTTATTTTCATTTACTACATTCTGGGTCAAGGTAGAAGAGGTTTTGATACATACAAACTAAATCCCTTGCACAGGAAGCTAAGCCAGAAGCTGTGTTTCAAAAACCCTTCAAACCCAACCCCCTGGCCCAGCTCTGGATGGGGGCTTCCAGTTCCCAAACAGTCTGTGGACCATCTCATTTCACAAGCATGCATCTGAAGACCCTTCCCTTCAGAAACCTTTGTTCCATGTGCTCCATTCCTTACCCCAAGGAACCAGGCTGTTCCTGATCCAAAGTAAATCTCACCAGCCATGACTACCAGAAGTGTGAGGAACCTCAGTACCAAACTCTTAAATCCAATGATGCAATCTCACTCTGCCAAATTACATGGTAGATATACATGTATATAAATGTCTGTATGTATTTTTAAATCCCACTTGCAATAATCAGTTTTGCTCAGCTGCCATAGATCACCCACTGTAGGCAATTAGAGGAAGTTTCTTTGTCAGTTCAAGTATTCAGGTATCTGTGGAGCATATGATGGTACTTCATATAACTCCTTTGGCAGAAAGTGATCATTCTGGACCACTTAAAGGCCATAGGAAATTTTCTAGGTCTATGTAGAATTTAAAAAAAAAAACACTAGTAAAACTATAAAGCTTCTGTCTGTGTGAAGAATCCCTCCTCAAAGCCTGCATGACACATAGTGGTCATTAACATGACTTGCTTTCTCCCCTTCCCTCCCCCCCTCCCAATTATTCCTCGGCTAACTGCTTAATGAACAGATTCTCCAGTGCAGAAAATCTATTTAGATTCAGCTGTAAGTAGGTGGCTGTTACATGACAATGATGAGCAGCTTGGAATGGGATCCATTGTGATTTGTGAGATGTATTTTTAAATTATGGCTATTTTCAGGTTAATCTTCATATGTTCCTGTTTAGAAGCAGGATCAATAGCTTAGCAGGAGTCTGTAATGATTTTTATTGACAAATGAGGTAGAAAACTCTTAGTTTGAAAGTAAGATTTAATGTAATGAAATAGTGTCCCTATTTGTCAAAGCATCATCACATGTTCCTTGACTAAAGCAAACAATATGTATTCACAAGATTCCCTGTCAGACAAGACAGTAATTAAGGAAATGAGTTATTTGAGGGGTTCAAATCAAAATATAAATGGTTCCCACAAACAGCTTTAGCTTTTGAGTTCCCTTGAAAGCAGTACTATAGTAAACATAAGTATTTTTGGAACCTTGCAAGTGAATTATGGGCAGTACTTTGTTCTAAAAGGCGAAATTACTTATTCCAGATTTTTGTCACAGTAGACTTCTTAATAGATTTTGTCGTGTGTATGAGTTAAATTTTTTTTTTTAGCCTTTGTGCATTTATGGTGACTTTGAGCTTGGAAGAATGTCTACTTATTTTTTTATACTGAATTTACACTTTTTCTTATTTATTTTGCATTATTTTGTTATAAAGGTCTCTCTGTATTCTCAGAGACTGCATTTAGTAGTGGGTGTTATTTATTTGGTAAAGTAATGGATATATAATAAACGAGTGGAAGGTCCACAGTAAACTGAAGCTCTCGTACATAAAATTACATGGGAGTAATTTTTGTGGGTGAATTGATTAAAATAGCACTCCGTATGCTTTGCCTGGTTTGCTATGTGTGCAGCCATCATCCACCCAGAATGTCTGTAAGAGATCCTAGTACATCTGTGTTCCTCTTAGACTAGAGTCTGGGACAGGGACAGTGTAAGAACGTGTGTTCTTCTGTCACACTTTGATAGAATCCACTGTCAATCTATGCCAGCTATAATGCTGATGCATTTATGCTATATATGTGGTAGATTCAACAGTTGAAGAAAAGCAACAGTGGCCAGCAGATGTGTGTTCTGAAAGCCTCTCATCACAATGCCAGCTGGTATTCACCATACATTATTGTACAGCCAAATGCAAAGGGTTTCCACTGGGAGTTAAATGCTGTGTACCTTAAGGAGTGTTCAGATCCAGAATAATAAACAAGTTTTGTGTTCTTTTCACGATGGGCTGATCAACAAAAGCAGGTTGATTGTATATACGTAGTTCTGATAGACAAATACGTTGTGGAGATTTGAGAAGGTCATTTATTGCACCTTCTATGCAAGACACAATGAGTCTAATTCTACTCTTACAATTTCTTTGAATTCAGGAATATAAAGTGAGAGGAGAAGGAGGCCTTCTACAAAAAAATAGTTTGGAGATATGTCTTGGGCTATTTATTAATCTATCCTCATGGATTTATGGGTAACAAGTGGCATTATCAGCTTCTTGTTTTAAGGCACTGCAGGAAAGAGGGATTGTTATCATTTCTCATCTGCATAACACATCACCTAAATATAATCCCCTGCATCCACAAAACCCAAAGTGTTTCCATAATAGGAATACAAGGGAGTATTTTCACTGCACAGTACAGAGGGATACAGAGACCCTTCAGCCAAAGTTGGCTGAGCTGGGTCCAGCTGAGTAGTGCAGTTCTGTCAGAAAGACTGCTAACTAGGCCAGATGCAGGGTTACTTTGGTATATTTGTGCTGCTTTCCCTATCCAGGTTAGTGTCTCTGCGTAACACTGTGCTGGGTAAACAAACCAGCTTGCTCAGAGCTATCTTGGGAATCTCTAAAAGTGTAAATTACCTTTTCACTGAAAGGGACATGTGTCCTTGCACATTCATGGGCTTATGTAGGCCTGGTACTAAGGCTAACGAGGAGCTAAAATGTTCCCTGCTATCCTAAATAACCTTTGCATCAGAGCTCTACTTCTTGGTTTCAGTTTTTGTCTGGTTTTCTGCTTCAGTGTTAGAAATATTTATTATTTTAGCTAAAGCTAACACAATGCTGTGCCTGGTATCCTTACACTGGTACTCGTAATCAGGCAGGGGCTAATTTATAATTCTAGAGTGCAGAAAAAAATTAGGCAGGGTCTTTTTGTGTGTAGTTTTGCAGAAAGTCTGAGAATTAACTCTCATGGTGAATTTTGTCAGCTGCTAGGAGGCTCCCTATGTCCTGTGTACATTTTAGTCACAGGCTTGTGCTGCTAGGGTGTTTGTAAGCTGCCCGACTGACAGTCTTTTCCTATCTCTTTTCAGTAAGGTGTGATCCATAACTCTATCCATATTTGCAATCTCAAAACAGGCATTAGCTGACAGAGCACATATAATGAGATCTGCAGAGATGTACTTCCATTAACAAGGGAATGTTCTCTGGCTTCACCCATCAGGGAGCCTAATCTCAGTACCAATGAGAAGGGCATTCCTGTATTATCCATGTAGCTGCTGAACTGCCCTTCTCTTGTTACCGGCATCCTGAGATGAACACTGAAAATAATGAGACAGGTACAGTAAAATGTAATTAAAATAATAGCATAAAAGCTTATAATGTCCTTACACAATGGATCACGAGTATGAACATCAGTGGTTAAAAGGGCTCTGACTGGAGGTGTTAATACAGCTTCAGCATTTTTTATTTTCAGTAGCAACAAGCTGTATAGTTGCAGTTAATAAAATAATCAAACTCTGACATTACTAGGAAGCCTACTACAGGCTTACCCCTTTACTCATAATAATGACACGTGCCATTCGTTAAAAACACAAGCAAGACTCTTCTCTAAGAACAGGAGGAGCAAAACAGTGGCTTGATATCTGGCCCCAAAATTTTCAGGAGTGAAAACTACCACATCTTGGCACCGGTGAAGGATATTCCATCAATACTTAGATGTACTGATGTAAAATTTACTATAAATCCAAATGATACTGTCCAAATTCATTTCATGTTTGGAGAACTTGTAAAAAGATAAGACTTCATGTATAGTGTGTGCATTAACACACCTGAAAGATAGGAAACATTTTAATAGTATGTAGTGTTTTGTAAGAGAGTAACAATAGTTTATGCTCATGGATTTTAGATCTGAGGACAGCAGTTTGAGAAAATAAATGGGTGAGTAAGCACACTTAGCAAAAAAGGGTGTGGATAAGGATTCAGAGCTAATTTAGGTAAAAGGATAATTTTAAAAATACCCTCTCACGAGAACATGGTGGGTCAATCATTACTAGGGTGTTTGCTCCACATGCAGAATTTTTTAATGAACTCCTGTAGCTAGTAGGAATTCCTTAGAGTGTTTTATGAATTGCTGTTTCACAAAGTGGCTCTGGCAGCAAGTGTTTGACAAGAAGAATAAACATGGCTGCCTAGCACATCTGTTTATTTGAGTAAATCAGTCCTAGCTCAACTGGCAGGTGTCCATAAGGCCAGATAATATCCTTCAGCAAAGTCTTCAGCAAGCAGAGGGATCAGGGATGACACAAGTCTATTTAAGAGTGTTGTATGGGTTAGTTTGGAGTAGTTTTAGAAACTGTTAAAATATTGTGTAATCTTGCCTGCCTGATTTAGTCTCTAGTTGCTCTGCTCGTGTCATGACTGACTGGACCTTTCTCAGGTATCATAAGAAGCCTTTCTTTATAGACAACTCTTCCCAGTCCCTGTAGTCCTGCTTATTCTCTGTCTGTGGGTTTAGATGGCAGGATGACTACAGGATTAATTTGTGAGTAACAGAGTCCTGCAGAGTCCTGCACCTGGGAAGGAATAACAGAATGCACCAGTATGGGTTAGGAGATTATCAGCTAGAGAGCCACCCCATGGAGAAGGACCTTGTAGCCCTGGTGGACAACAAGTTATCCCTGGGAGAGCAATGTACCCTTGTGGCCAAGAAGGCCAATGGTATCCTGGGGTGCATTAAGAAAAGTGTGTCTAGCAGATTGAGGGAGGGTCTTCTCTCCCTCTACTCTGTCCCAGTGAGACCTCACCTAGAGTTTTGCATCCAGTTCTGGGCTCCTCAGTTCAAGAGGGATGGGGATTTACTTGAGAGTACAGCAGAGGACTATTAGGATGATTAAGGAACTGGAACACCTGCTTCATGAAGAAAGGCTGAGAGACCTGGGGCTTTTTACTCTGGAGAGAAGACTGAGAGGAGATCTAATTATTGTGTATAAATATAGGAGGGCTGGGCATCAGGAAGGAAGGGACAACCTCTTCTCACTTATGCCCTGTGATAGGATGAGGGGCAATGGATTCAAGATACAGCACAGGTAGTTCCACCTCAACATGAGGAAGAATTTCTTAACTGTAAGTGTTACAGAATCTTGGAACAGTTTTCCCAGAGTAGTTGTGGGGTCTCCTTCTCTGGAGACTTAAAAAACCTGTCTGGATGCATTTCTGAGTGACATGTCCTAGTTTTGGTCCTGCTCTGGCAGGGGGGTTGGGCTCAATGATCTTCAGAGGTCCCTTCCAACCTGACATTCTGTGGTTCTATAATTCAGTATACCAGTATTTTAAGGAATACCTTAAAATACCCTCTGTATCAGGGTGAGATCTCTGACCTGCCTAAAATATTTGTGTCATTGTATGTGATCACTATGAGTCTTCTGCTTTCATGTAGAGTATCCAGTTGGGAGTGTCACTTTTAGATCTAAGAGGATGAGATAATAATAACCTTTTGCCACTATAGCTTTCAATCAATCTGCTTTTCTTCTTTGTCTATGACATAATTTCAGCATTACTTGGTTGCATTTTATGGACTGATAATGCAGAATTCTTGGGCTGAACATCGATGCAAATAGAAAGTGTCTTTAGAGGACTGCCAAAAAAGTGTTATTTAACAATTTACAGCTGACTGCAGAAGATGTTATGGAGCTACATAGTAACATCACCAACCATATCAATTGGTGATAACAGATGAGAGTTCGAATGTGTTTCAGATCTGATTGGACCCCTTTTTGGGTACTGAGAAATACTGAGGATCTAAATAATTTTTATCAAGGAAATGTAGCTGCTGAAGCTATTGTAACATACTTGGGTGTTCAGCTGAGGATTTTTTGAGGCAATTTAGGAGGAAAGGGAGAGGCAACAATAGTAATACAGTCTCATATATAATATTCCAACCAGAATGCTTTGGAGTTAATACTAAACCATCCCTTCCAGTGTCTCTGGGAAGTTCACAAACCAGCTGTTTCTATTGAGGATTCACAAGACGCATGTCTTAAAACTGGAAACACTACATGGAAAGTAAAATGACTGCTCAACTAATTGAGCTTGGATAATACCAAAGATCACAGAATCACACAGACCCAGAATCAAGATCATCGAGTTCCAACCTTTGACCAACACCATAAGCTAACTACCAAACCATGTCCTCAAGGACAAGGTCCAAACACCTTTTAAATACCTCCAGGGATGGTGACTCCACCAGAGTCCTGGGAAAGCCATTCCAATGCCTGACAACCCTCTCAGTGAAAAAATGTTTCAAGATGTTGTTTCTTGTTTTCAAGTTTCTTTGTCTGTAAAGACAAAGACTGTCCTGAGATGAAATTTGATAGGTGTGCATCACTGAAAAGGTAGTCCAGGAATTGCAAACGAAATCCAAGAAAAGAAGAGTAATTGGGCTAGACAATGCACAAAGGGAAGCACAATCCCAAGGGGCACAGAAATTGGGATAAAGAATTTATGAGAAATATGTATTTGGCCTCCTTTCATGCAGGTCTGTACAGCATTTACTGACTGATATCTCAAACTCAGGATGCAGTAAAAAGGACAAGACAGAGGACATTCTTTACAAATGTCAGGAATTGTTCCTAAATGTGATATATTCTGAGAACAGTGGCATGATGGTACTTGATTTGATATTTTTAAAAATGCCTTTAAATGACTTGGAGATAC
Organism: Florisuga fusca; assembly: GCA_038090715.1. Lineage (NCBI taxonomy): Eukaryota > Metazoa > Chordata > Aves > Apodiformes > Trochilidae > Florisuga > Florisuga fusca. The sequence goes on from JAAWXA010000022.1 coordinate 8,586,776, forward strand.
TGAGAGACCAGGTAATTTTCTAGGTGCTTTGGAGCCAATTGTAAATGAAGAAAAACTCAGTCTGGAGTGCGTGCCAGTCATAAAAAAGTATCCAAAAGATGGGAAGCAGGGAAGAGGAGTAAAGCAGAGTTTTATTTGACAACTTAACTAATGATCTGGAAGAAAGAACAGTAGGTTAATTAAATTCATAGATTGGATTATATTACCAGTGACAAGGTGGACAGCAAAATAATATAATAGGACCTACAGAGACTCAAAATTCCTCAACAGAAAATGACAAAATTCAGCTACGTTGGTAGTCTAAAGCAGTTGCTGAATGAGAAACTGTGCTGGAAAAGCAGAAAACTGCAAGGCAATTCAAAGCATATAAGGTTATAAAACCTCACACTATAATGAGACAAGAAGACCTTTCGCTCTACCTCATCTTGTGAATTGTAACTTCAGAACCTAACCTAATAGTCCCAAGGATAACAGAGTAGAGACCATTCAAAACTGAACAAAAAGAAACCATCATGTATTCACATGGAAGTCAAAAAGAATTTGTTTATGACTTTAAAAAGTAATAATATTTTTTCTTTCATGCATATATTTATGTTACCGATATAAATGTAATACAACTTGATGTCTTGAGCCTTGTAGTATACATTTTTTTAAAGTTTTTTTGTTGGCTAGTAATTAAAAGTACCTAGGTAAACAAAAGATCCTTCTAGAGGAACAGTTTCTTTGCTGCTAAGATGACCTGATTTTGAATGCAGTTAAAGTAAGGGGCAGAAGTGTTCCTTGGTCGATAGAAAACAAAGGAGTGAGTCTGCTCTAACATCTGTGCTGCCAACTGCATTTTCTGTCTAGCTTTAAGAGGCATCCTTCTGGCTAACAGAAGTTGCACTGACTGTAGGTTCTGAGCATACAATTGTTATGATGATTCTTCTGACTGTTCTGTATGCTGCGTCTACAGTTTGCCACTCCGTTGGTGCAGGAGTGAGTGTGCAAATAATTATTTGATTGTTCAAGCATATAGTTTTCTCTACAACACCTAGAAAGAAGTCCACAGTTAAAAGGCCTGTTCAGAATTCATTTCCATGTAAATTTTATTTTGAAAAATACCCAACAAAATTCCTTATATAAATGCTGGTCGCATGAGATCACGTTGTCTGAACAATTGCAGTCATAAATAAGTGATCATGTGCTATAAGAAGAAAATTCCACTTATTTTTATCTGAAAGAAACCCCAAGAACTTATATTGGGAAATACTGGCTTTAGACGTAAGGATTTCAGATGACATGTTTCATCGCAAATGAGTGAATGAATAAATAAATAAATAAGAATTTGAGAGAAAATAAAAGTATTAGGTGAGAATGGATTATATCTACATATTGCAATCTACTCCACACTGAGAGACTCAAAACAGCCTACAAAGGATCTGAAGATGATTCATATTAATGGACTACTTTATGAAGGTGCTGTATGGTTGAATGCTGCAAAATAGCAACATTCTGCCAAATATACCATAGTTTATTGAATTCTAATAATGCTGGAGGGCACAGGATTTTAGCCAAATTGCATTTTATTTGACTGCAGTGGTATTAGCATCCATACAGGAATGTGTTTTACCCATTTTCATATATGTTGTTTTGTCGGAGAACACACTAAATTATTAGTTTAAAGATACTGCCTTACTGATTTTTTTTTTTTAACTTCTCCTAGGTATGTTGTAATGGGATTATGCACGACTATAAACCTGGATTCCAGTGCTGCGAGGACAAGTACATTCCATTTATTCTTAATTCACCAGGGGTTTGCTGTGGTGGTCAGATACATGCTGTGCAACCCAAACACCAGTGCTGTGGTGGTTATTACACTAGGGTATTAGTAGGTAAGAGACAACTTTCAAGTGCTTGAAAGAAACAAACCAACAAAGATCATGTACTGTTAAATCAAGGAGAGTGAAAATATAGGAATAAACGTGGATTTTATCAAGATTTCTAAATGTCTTTGAGACCTGTGTCAGAAAATGCCACTGACTCTCTTCTAAACACAGTACAATGTTTATACAAGAAAAGCTTAATTGATGAAACCTGATGATTGGGTCATTTCCCAGAGAACTAATTTATGCCAAACTATACTTAATTGCAGTAAGTGCTCCATAATGGGGAGGGCAGTTCTGCTTAACAGGAACACCATCAGGCAATTTAGTGGTGCAGTATAGTTCTCTGCTTGACTTGACCCCATGTGATTTTCCCCAGCCATTTCTTTTGTGAAACAATCGTTAGCATTTGGGCTGGATATTATGGATGATGTCACTTCTACTTGTTTATGCATTGTCTCCTCTTTGTTTCCACCAGTGTTACAGATCAAACTACCCATCCCACATGTATTGTCTTTGATGGACATTTATCCTTTTCTCTAGGCTGATTGCACTTTTATTCTCAGAACTGTTTGGGAAGTTTGCCAAAAGTGTGCTTCAGTGCTATTGTCCAGAGTTTGGCTTTCCAGTTGGTGGGTGGGTTTTTTACAGGGAGAAGGGAGGAAAAGGGGGAGGAGAACCCTTTCACAGGGCAATGTTCAGAGCATATATCTCTTTGTAGGCAATTGTCAGGTCAGGAGCTAAAACGCTTCCATTACTCATGAGCTGGCACACATTCCCTAGGCTCAGAAAGGCTTGAATTTTTGCCAACACATTCAGCACATCCGAAGTTCTGATCCTTTGAAAAGTAATTCATATATCACAATATTAGAATGCCTTCCATGATGTCATCAGAAAAATGCAATCACATGGAAGAACCAGAGAAGAGTATTTTGCTGGCCTCATTAATCTCAATGTACTGAAACGTAGAGATTATACTGTGACCTGTGTCCCCATCCAGTGGTCTGTGTTAACTAGCTTAATGTTGTTTACATCAAGAAAGAAAAGTACAGTGAAACAAAATGTCTTATGTCTGAAAGTATTTCTTGTTCAGTCAGCAGTCCACAAGCATGAAACAGTGAATGTTTGAACACGATTTTAATTTTTTTTTCTAAGTATACTTGCTGCATTCTCTTTTCTGTACTCCAAAGGGCAGCAACATGAACAATGTTGGTCACTTTTTTCTTTTTTATTTTTATAAATATGCTAATAACCTCAGGCTAGATGTTAATGTGGGTCATTCTTTGATAAGGATAACAATTAACTGGTAAGACTGCATGGTAGTTTTCAGAGAGAGAACATTTTTAAGCCTAGCTTGGAATGGATCCCATTTTGAGAGGTTAATGAGAAGGTTACTGATCCTTTGTGTCTTATGTCTAATAGATCTTAAACAGCTTTATTTCCAATGGATGTAAGCTACATTCTGTGTTTTAATACTTTCTCTGTGTAGCAACTAAATTAGATTCTGAAGAATGCAGAAAAATATGATGAAGTATCTAAACAGATTATATCTATTATGCTCAAAAAAAAAAAAAAGTTCCCATTTTTTTGCTGTTTATTATTGACTTTTATTTATACAAGAAACTCTCTAAGCATACATATTACCCAGATGTTGTTTGGCCAGCTTGATAGTGCTAGATGTACTGAACCACACTGAGCTGAAGGCATGAAGATTACAAATTAGGAAGGCAGGAATCTCAGTTTCTGAAACATCAGTGCACAAAAAAGTACAAACACCCACCCCAGAACTAAGATGGAAGGAGAGGTTCTTAAAGCGAAACAGAATAATGCTACTACCTTCCAAGCATATTTTTGGAAAGGAACTTGTGGGAGAAACAAAACACTGTCCTCCTTCATCTGTTATGATCACGTGTTTATTTATGACAAAAGCTACATTGTGTTTAGGGCTCTTTGTCTATTGTTCCCAACCTTTCCGAAGAAAAGGACCTGAGATATTACTTTGAATGAGAAAAATTAACTTAAAAAATTGAACCGCATTTCTTTTGTTGATAATCAGGAATCCAAATTTTATTATAATCTCCCCTACTATCCAGCGTCAATAGCAAAAAAACCCTCTACTCCTTCCAAATTATGTTTGAGCCACAGAAAGCATTACAATACAGAAGGATAATGCAAAAATTGGATAAGATCAAGTGCAAAAACTAGTGAATGAAAATACAATTTACCATACCATTCTACTTTATAAAAGTATATCCACTCCTTTCACAGAATAGACTTTATTCCACCATTATAGTATCAGTCTTAACAGCGGTCTTATCTTAAGACATTTCCCTGCGAAAGTTGATACTTTCACTTAAGTAGTAGCCAAGCCCTCTAATTGTGCTGGCCGTATTTAATTTTTAAAGTGAGCTTAATACTTATGTTCTTTGGGAAATGAAGTTCTGAGCAACACTGTAAAACTCTTCAAGCAATGTGAATTAGTCCTTCAAAACAAGTTTGAAATTATTTACCTACTTTTGTTTCTCTTCTCAATTTGTCTTTGCCATGCTTGCATTTTGACATCTTACAGAGTCTTGGCCCTGAATTTATGAGTGCAAGTTTCTTAAATTATTATTACAAATTGTTATAATACTTCTGTCGCATTCTAAAGTACCAAGTGATTCCATGCTTTCATGTGGAACATTTTGTACATGAAGTTACTATTGTGTGAACCCAGACTTGGTGTTATTGGTTGAAAGCCTCTCAAAGATTTCAAGTGTTATAAATGCATAAAATCTTTCATTGCATTCCTAAATTGACAGGAGAAGTATGTTGCCCTGATGAAGAACAAAACAGAGTTTCTGTTGGAATTGGTGACTCTTGCTGCCAGGGAATGCCTTACTCAACATCAGGCAATCAAATCTGCTGTGGTGGATCCCTCCATGACAGTTTCAATCAGCAGTGCTGTGGTGGAGAAGTCATAAGCACAGACTTGGTCTGTTGTGGTGATGAAGAAGAAGGGACTGCACACAGACCTCTCACAGGTAAGTAATAAGTTTTCAAGAAAAAAAGCATCTTCATCTTTCTAAATCTCCTCTAACAGCAACCACTCAGCAGAGATATTGATGAATTCACTAAGATCTAAGGTGTGTGTGACACTTATTAAAATGCTATTGAGACTGCAAAATGGTGGCCTTTCAATAACCTTTATTTGCCTTTGTCCGAAAGGTGCAGGGTCTGGAGACATTCCAGAAAATTCAAAAACACTGAATGATCTTTCATGATGGCAGTCAAGAAATAGGATCAGTCCCCTCAATGAGTAGAGCAGAGGTTAGACTTGGCCACCATGTGCTGCAATGCATTCCAGTGCAGGGATTTTCCATTTGCTCTGAAAATGTGGGGTTAGTCACCTAGGCAATGGCGATTACAATGCTGTCTGCTTGGTGATCTGTATCCCTCACTTTGTGCATCTACACACTGGTAAACCTGCTCCAGTTTAAAATTAACAAAACTTTATCCCTAATACTAGTCAACTACTCATCTGGTGTGTCTTGTTAGCACACCATAGGAAATTCCTCCTTTACTCAGAAATACAATCTGAACCCGACTTTCTTGTAAAGCGCCCCGTGACTAGCTGGTGACAGAACCAGGAGGTATTATTACAAACCATATTCAGGTATTTTCATGTGTCTTTTCTGTTCACACTTCTTAGACAAATTATATAACATCAGCCTTAGGCTTTCTCAGCTTGGCAGAAAGACTTCAGAAACAATTGCAGTCTCAAAGGGGAGCCTGATTTCCAAGTACAGACATAATGAAGGTTTAGTACCCAGTTCTGCTCGGTGTACAAAGATGACTGATGCAGTCCTTTTGCTATATTCATGCCAGTTTGAGACTCCAGTTGTACACCGAAGGATCTTTGTATGTAACAGAATCTGAAGGCTTTCCCAAACAATGACCTCTTTCTTCAGCTTATTTTTTTTATTCAAAAGACCCTTCAGCTGCTGTAGTATTAGTAAGTACCCCAATTCTGTGTTAATTGTCAGAAAGGGCTAATCAGAAGAGGCTATTGCAGTGTTTTCCAGAGTTTCTAGATCATCCTTCCAGAGGTGACTCATGGACTCTATGCTGTGAAGAGCACCACTTGCATGATTTTACGACCCCCTCATCGTGATCCATAATTGTGCCCGATCTACAGCATCTACGTAGAGCTCATCTATGAGCTCTGAACAAGGCCTTCTTGCATAGCCACACATTGTGTGGCTGCCACAAGACAGGGCTGGCTCATAAAACATCTCTTTATGTACTTTATTACTTAAACTCTTTTATTTGCCTGCAGGAGCCCTTTAACAAAATCACATTGAATTGACTTTCTCACACCAAATCAAATCTCCCTGGTCCCAGTTCAGTTGTCTTTGTCAATATGTATTTTATAAATGGAGTGAATTAACAGATGCTGTTGGAACAGAACTGCTGGGGTAGCATTTATGTTTTTACTGCTCTCTCTGGGCAGATGAGTTGTGTAGGAGTGTAATACAGGTATCTTGGGATGAAAGTTATGTTCTTCATTTCAGTATATATGTATTCTTAACAGTTTTTTCCTTAAATATATATATTTAAGAAACGTTTATAACCCTCTTTTTAAAATGTGTTTAGCCTATAGTGCTCTATCATTTATGCCATTTTTCTTGAGAATGGGTCAGGATGACATTTTTTTGGCTATTAAAAAAGAAAACAGTGGCTTTTTTTATCGTTCACAGGTTTCCTGTGAGGACTTTATGCTGTGAGACAGTATACAGATGAGCACAAATACAAGCTGGAAAGATGAATTAGTGCCATGGTAGAAAAGAGATCGTATTTGTTTGCATGAAGCATAGAGTAGATTGTGGGTTTTTTACTGTATGGTATACATCAGACTCAATAGGTTTTTGCTTAATTTCTTAGAGTAATTCGACCTTACTAAATACAACATGAAAATGCATGTGCCAGGCAAAAAATCTACCTGCTCCCTATAATCATTGTTATAATGATTCTAATGGAAAAAATACTCTCCCATAGAAACATAATTTACTTATCACTGGGAAATGGTTAAGTAGACTTTTGCAAGAATATCATAATTGGAAAGCTGATCTCATTGTCTAGAAGGAGAAGATTTAACAGAGGTGGCTTTATGAAAAAACTGAAATGCTTCTGAAACTGTTTCATAGTTGGCAATGAATGCCATGATTAAAAATATATGGCAGATTTAAAGCTTTTGTTTGTTAAGTTCCTTGGAAAAATCATACAAGAGAAACATGATCAATGAAATTGCAAGCCTTGTGCCCCGCCTTGTTGTTGAATGACCAGCAGAATCTAGACTCAGCTTTGCACTGAATGTTGGTTTAGGGGCTTCAGTGGTAAAACTTTTTCATTTGCCACTGTACAATGTAGAGAGAGACAAAAAGTATGTCTTGCAAAAAGAGATGTTTCTTCAATTTCATATTCCCTTTTTTTTTTTTTTAAATTTCTGTTTTCTTGGCTTTTATTTTTCTCCCCTTGTTGGCCTTATTTAGTGGGGTGGCCATAGAGACATCTACTGGCAAAGTCTGGCAGTGATGCTGCTGTGTATGCATGCCCTGAGCCCCAAAGCTGAAATGTAATTATCCAAAGTTGTCTGTTTCTGGCTATAAAGTATAACGCCAGCTAAAATCACTCTTGGATTTTCTATTGAAAATAAATAAAACAAAAATAAAGCTAGTTAAAGGCTGATACACTGACATCCCAGACTCATGAAAGATGATGCTTTGTACTGTTTTGGGTCCTGATCTGTAATAGTTGCAACACTCATGTGTAAGCCAAGGATTTTTGGAGTAGTTTGCAATGTACACTGGCTCTGTATTTTGTTGATCCTCTATTCTGGCTCTAGAGGATAAGCCTTTTAATACTCATTTTTCCCTTTTGGAAGCGTTGGTTTTACAGCTTTACTAAATTAGTAATTCATCACTCAGCTCTGTTTGTAAATTTTTTCAGTTGCTTCATGGGGATGAACATGAAATAATTGTTGACAGAAATCACTGTTAGCAGGAAGTGTCTTTTCCAGCCCATGGATTTTCTTCTTGTTGTAATGCATTATAAAACATGACTGTGAAACATAAATATATAAAGCATGACACACACATTCCATCTGATTTACAAATAGTTTGTATTCTGCTATTTTTCAGAATTCAGCAAGGGTTTATAGGAATTTCTGGATCCTCAAGCAATTGAATAAAGCGATTTTTAGAAGGCAAATAAATCCACCAGTATTACATGGCCCTATTTTGCTTTTCTTGGAGCATACTTAAAATTGTACATCTGAGGTGTCAAGGTTCAGGAGTCAAGTGCTACATGTGATAAATTAAGCAAAGGTCAGAGGCTATGCAATGCAGTTTCAGAAGATTGTCTACCTCTGCCTTTGCAGCTCATTCATGCTGAAGTGATGCACTATGGGAATTACTACCAAACTCTGCTCTGCAACATCTGCTCTCCCTAAGTGAGTTAGTGCACGTCAGACATCTTTATGTCAGAATATTGCAGTGATGGATGCAGTCTTCAGAAAATGCTGCATAAAAATCTGGTGTGCCGTTCTGGCCATTAAGTGAAATTACTATTTAAATTAATGGCGCTGTCACAGTTTATCTGTGCAAAGAATGAACGCTGATTAGGGTATTAAGTAATTAGCAATTTATCACACTGGAACAAGGTTGATAATAATTAAAGAAGTAATGGTTTACCAAAGAAACTAGAAAGGGAGTCACTTCTTGTTATGTGAGTGAAATCTTGGCTGAAAAATTTAATTCAGTTAAACAAAGATGAGGTTCACAATGAAAGAATACAGCCTTGTTTGTTTCAATAGAAAAACAGTTCATTATCAAAATTTTAGTTTGCCTGTCAAAAGTCCCTTGGGGCTGTCTGAGTTGCTTATTAGTATTTGAATTGAGTCATTTCCTGCATTAATTCTCTCTCCAAATTGGTAGAATCCTAGGACTATTTAGGAAAAGGGTGTGAACAAGAGGAAATATTTACCTCTTGGTGAGCTGGTGATCACAGTTTGATTACTGTGAATGGAAACAGGTAAAGTATGCAAGAAATATCACCATTTTTAGTCATTCCAGTGATCTGAATGAAATCCTCTGAATGCTTTAGCTGTGGCAGGATCATACCCTTAAAGAGCAATTTTCATTATGTATGACTTCCTGAGAGAGATTCGCTGCAATAAATGGCAGTGAGAAAAGTGGCCACTTTTGCATATGTTTTAAGTGCCTAGATTCTACAGAAATTATGCCAAATACAAACTACTCTGTAGATGTAACAGCATGTCACAGCCTTGGTTCTTTGTTGAATTAGTTGAATTAGTAATAACATTTATTTACTTGCCAGTTCTAGAGGCAGTTGTAACATTTTGTTCATAATTAAAATTTACCCCTCTGTTTAAATGCTGTGGGATTCAACACTGATATTTCACAGCTGCAGGATAATTCATGTGAATATATGGTAGATTACACTGATTATGACAAGCCTTTAATTTTGCATTAAATTTATTAAAAATAGAAGAAAAAACAGTGGAATTAATTTTGTCAGCTTCTCAGTTCCATTATAGAAATGCAAATTATATTTAGGTAGTAACTTCTTAAAGAATAATTCTCTGTATTAGATGACTGAACTTTCACTGTTGGTGTTTTACAAGTCAACTGTTAGGTTCTACATAGCTTTAAGGTTCTACATAGCTGTAAGGTTCTACATAGCTGTAAGAACTCCCACTTTAAACCATGAAATGTAATGTGAAACATTTTGGAATGCTAAAATGCTCTATTGGAGGGACTGCTCATGTGAGGGGGGATGAATGCAACCTGAATGAAAAGTACATGGAGAAACAATCTCAATTTCTACATTCTACAGGAAACTTTCATCACCAGTCTGTCTTTAACCCACTGTACCTTGGCATGGTGTTTCATAGCAAAGCTTCTTAGAGAAGCTCAGCAATGGGGTAAATTGATTGTAGGGGGAACCTATTTATGCCTCTAATTCTTGATTTGTTTCAGTAGGTCTGGAAGGCAGGACACTTACTTCAGTCACCTCACGTTCAAATTTAATCTCACTTTAGCTAAATCTGTGTAATTCCAGCTGCTGATGGGTTTATGCCAAGCTGTATTGCATTCTGAGCTTTCTCCTTTCTTATCTATTTATTTATTTACTTACAGTCCGAATTTGGGTATTTTTTGTTTGTTTATTCATTTCAGGGATGTTCTGTTGTGGGCAGGAATACGTAAATAAGTCAGACACCATATGCTGCTCAGGTTCCAGTGGTGAGTCCCTAGCACATGCTAGAAAGAATGACCAAGTGCCAGTAAAATGCTGTGAGACTGAACTTATTCCAAAGAGCGAAGAATGCTGTAATGGAGTTGGATATAATCCTTTGAAATATGTTTGCTCTGACAAGATTTCAGCTGGAATGATGATGAAGGTAATTGATAGAAAATCTCTCGGTAGCTCTGATTTGACGGTGGAAAGAGAAAGACACTGTTCATAACTATTTTTCTAAAATCAGAATATAAAAACTCTTGTGTGCATTATTCATTTTCACATTACATCCATATTAATACCGAATGAGTTCACCATGATTGATGTTATTGCAATGAATTCTAAAGGAATTAATAATGATTAGCTGCCTCTGTGAAGTGTTGCCCAGCACTTCAGATTAGTACAGTGGCTAAAAGCTGGCATACTAACAAGACTGACATGTATAGCCAGTTTTCATTCTGTGACTACTGTTCCTGATGATATTCCTTAAGTGAAATTTAAAATTGAAGTGACCAGTTCTGAAGTATGAAGGTGCTATTACATTTCAATTGGGTCAGGCAGTATGACACAGATCTCCTAAAAAAAAAGAGCAATTGATAGAAAATATCAAAGTTGATATTTAATTCACCCAATATTGATTCACCCTGATCCTATAGAAAACCATTGGCAATTTTGTCATAACTTTCAGCAGTACTAGGGTAGGTCCCTGAATAGCTTTTAGCAACAATGAGAGCATTATTGTTTTGGTGCCTTTCACTCCTAATGAAATATATAGTTGGCTTTCACTTTGTTTTAAGGTAAGAGTAAACTAAGCACCGTAAAGGCTAATATCCTTTTCAGAGTAGTCCATGACTATATGTATCAGCACGAGACAATTAGGCCATACCTTAAAAGCTACAAAATCTTCCAACACCAGTTGAATTCAACAGAAATCTTCAAGAATTGGTATCTTGGTGATCTTGGTGTTATATGTAAGCTGCAAAAATATTCTCAAGTGTTATTATAATTTTTGTTTAAGTAAATGAACATTTCAAAGGATGGAAGCCCTGTTTGTATATAAGTATGTTCTTTTCTCTAAAGTAATATTTATAGCTATATTTGTTTTATTTAGAAAGAGAGGAAGCAAGTAGGTGAGAGAGAAAGAAAGAGGGTTGGATACTGTAAATTCTGCAATATGGAAATCAGCTAGGTATTGTGGCATTTAACACTACAGTAAAAACAACCCCATCCTGCCACATACAGGTGTTCCTGTATCCTTTTTGTTCATCTGCTAAGTTAATACAGAAATATTTCTTCCATCTTCTCCTTTTCATGTCAAGGTTTCCATGTCATTTCATTTGCAGACTGAATAATTTTCTCCTAGAGAATATCCCAGTGTTTTGATGAGTCAGCTACAGTACAATGCATTCTATTAGTTTATGCAAGGCAAAAAATGGCTGAGAATAGTTTAATGAATTCTGGTAGATAACACGCTAGATCCATGCCTTAGGTGTAATGTATAAACAAAGGAAGCACTTTGTGTTTCACTTACCTACAGCAAAAAAGAGATAGCATTACTAGTGTTCTGATATGTATAGATTTACTAACATTAACAGGACTGATATTCTTAAGACATATTCTGGAGCCATTTTATATGTGAATCCAATGCATCTATATCTTACATCCTATACTGATACCTGTCACAATGTAATATTTGGGAATGTGCCAAGCATGGAGAATTAAATTAGCTGAAGTTCATCATCAGTTAATTTTAATAGGTGAATTAAGGAAGCGCTAGATAAAATCTGTTGGAGTTTGTTTCCTTCTAAAGTTTGTAACCTAACGGACAGAAAAATTTATAGCAAATATTGCAGTACATTTCTTCCTGCAACAACCTATATTTTATGAGAATTACTGCTCTCTAGCTTATGGGATGGCAAAAATATTATTTCATGAATTTTAATGGAAACTTGTGGGTTTTCAGTGTATATTTCAGTTTCTGTGAATTGTTCTTTATGGGTTAAATGTTATATCTTTGTCAATGTTTGCAGTGGTCCTCTTAGTGCAGCAGAACTGCTATTTGGGAGTGATGTGGTAGACAAGACGATTTATGTAGCCCATGTATAGAGTTCTCAGCCTTGAAAGCTGTCAAGGAATTTCAGAGTCCTCTTGTGAGCCTGGCAAGCTGGGAATTTGCTACATACTAGCCATAGGATATTGGCCTTTGCAGAAGCAGAATATTTAAACTCTGGGATAAAATCCTGTTCTCATTTGATTCTAGAATCTTCTTCTTTCAACAGACCCAGCTATTTGGGCTTCCAGTGGTAAACCTGGGATGTTTTCACCAAAGGACTCTACAAAAAACCCCTCTGTTTTTTCACTTTTACAAAGGATTGTAAAAGCATTAATGATCAAAGACAGTAGACAGGCCAAAGGCTGAAAGGGTCTCCCATATGCTAGAAATATCAAGGTACTCAATGTGGTTGTTTGATTTATGCAATGAATGAAGACAGAGAAACACTAATGGAATCATTTGTAAAGAAAGCAAGATGTTATAACTATATTAAAATTGAATGTGTATTCCTTAGGTAAAAGAAGAATGCAAGGCTAATATCCTTTGCCCTTTATCCATGGAGGCAACTGCACATTGTGGAAAGTGTGACTTTGATCCTAGGGAGAATATATGTGCATGGATAAAAGGTTCACAGAGTGCTACGGAAAAGGAGATAAAAGAAGGTGTGTGTCAAGTTGAAGAGGAAACTGTCTACATGGGAAGTCCCAACCAGTATTCATTTACAGGTAAGGAAAAGTGGCATATCAGATTCGTGATTTGCTAGTGTATTTAATTAGCTTTGGAGAAAAAGATGTTCTGAATGCTATCAGGTGTTCTAATTAAATGTGAAGCAATCGTAGTGAAGTAGCATTCTTTAAGAATTAATCTGTGAATCAGGACAGAAGCTTCAGGGAGCTGAAATGAGTGGCAAGAAGTTCAGTGAATACCTAGGGTCTAAACCTGCTTTCACAATGGTTGTGGTACTGCCGTATCAAGAAATGACCCTGACTAAAGGATCAACTTTCATAACTATCTATTTTTATACACAGAAAGAGTCCTGTTGGCACAGAAAAAAAATACACAGAAGTTATTTTGTATTTTGGAAAGACTGGGATGATCCATATGTAACTTTCTTTTTTCTAGACCTGAACCTTGAACCTTTTACCACCTATGAGTATAGGGTGGCTGCTTGGAATAGCTATGGAAGAGGCTTCAGTGAAATTAGCAGAGCTGTCACTAAAGAAGATGTGCCACAGGGCTTAAATCCACCAAAATGGTCCAAAGTGGGTAATCGAGAAGACATGATACTGCTCAGCTGGGAAGAACCACTTCAACCAAATGGTATTGATTTATGTTAAAAAAATATTACGGTCTGTCATTCAACTGACAAGGCCCAAAATCATAAAACATTTCTTAATTAATCACTATCACTGAAATATACATATCACTAAACTCTGCAAGGACAATTTGCTGTAGATTGAGATAATTTTCCTTGCAAAGAACAGGGTCTAACTTCACAGAAGACAATTTAGTGTCTCTCTAAGAATTGACCAGAAGCCTATTCTGAAAACATTTTTATTAAGAAGTGGCAAAGATGATCAAATCACAATCATGTCACAAGATATTTGGGGATTCAAGGATGAGGGATGGTGATATTTATGTTTCTTTCAGGAAATATTGCTTATGATTTTCAAACAGTGAGAAAACATGGAAGATCTTAATTGAGATCTACTGAGGTGTTGATGTAGAGGCTGAAGAAAGTAGCTAGCAACTGACATTAGCAGTTTAAGCAGATGATTGTTACAGTGGTAACGTCGAGATTTCTTTAAATATTTTCTGTGTGCAGAGTAGGTTGTTACAGTGTATCACCCAGGATTTCTCAGCTAACAAAAAGGAAAACTTTCTTTCTGCAACAGGTCTTATTATTCACTATATCATTCTCCGAAACGGAATTGAGCATTTTAGAGGAACAGAAATGAGCTTCACAGACACAAGTGGTGTCCAGCCATACCAAGAATATTCATACCAGCTGCGAGCCTGCACTGTTGCTGGTTGCACAGACAGCAGCAAGGTTAGTGAATTGGTCTTTATGGAACTGGTGCCAGAATTTTATCAGCCAGTGTGTTAACATAAAAATGCTTTTGGAAAGGTGTAATTTGAAGACGTTCTGAATATTGAGTGAGTAAGTGAAAACCATCAATAATCTTATTTGGATTCAACTACTGACAGGTGATTATTTGGAACCTAAGGTTGTTATAAGCAAGCAGAAGAAGGCAGCAGTATCTCAGTCTTGGCAAAGCTGAAATTGCACTGTAGGAACTGATGTTTGCTAAAGAGAAAGCTGTATATGATAGAATAGAGTAAGGAATATTAAAATACACTTTCTCTAAGCCCTGAAATTAAATCTTTGCTTCTCAGTAGGCGGTCTATAGCCTCTTCTGCCTCGGTATTTATTAATTTATCTGCTTTAGCTATAATCTGTCAATTTGTTCAACAACCTTCTTATTCTGAGTCTCCTTCCCCTATATTACCCTTCACTGGCTTTCTGTGTCTGCACTTGCTTCAGGCTTTACGCTCCCTTTGTGTACAACATTCCTCTGATTCAGTGTTAACCAAACAGAATCTCTTTTCTCTCTTTTTCACTGCTTCATTTCCTTTTGTATGACTTGGAACCATGGATAGCTTTCACCAGCATTACTATTTAACCAGCTCTAGTTTCTATTCTGCAAAATACCTGCCTTATTAACTGTTTGGAAAAACTATTTCTTAAGTGATCTCTTTTTCACACTAGTATGCATGCCTCTATGAAAATGACTGCAATTTTAAGGTCTGTGGGGCAGAGGTGGGGAATGATAGTGCTTGGTAATTATAGTACTTATGAAATACAGGAGTTGATTTTTTTTATAATTATTTTTTTTATTTTGAGGTGGGTTTTTTATTGTTGTAAATCTCAGCCAAAACCACAGGAAAAGAAGCACTGATGCAGAGGGATGGAAATAGGTGCATAGTCCTTTACCTGCACAGAGACCTGTGGTCTAAAATCTCAGTAGGCACAATTGCTGCAGCCATTGGCCTGAGCTAATAGATCCTGCTTATTTCACTTGCCTGTAATAAGGAGTTTACTCTTGCAAACACTGAAGTCTGAAAGTAGGGACTGATTCCACCAAATGCACTAAGGCAATATATTATAGAGGGGACGCATCTTGTATTTACAGCACAATATAAATAATTTATGGTGGTAATAACAGAAAAAGAAAAGTGGAAAAAAAAAAGATAAAAAGGACTGACTCACTTATTAAACCAGTGTTATTTGGAAGTGTCAATAGAAAACAAGCTTGCTTTTTTTTTTTTTTTTTTTTTTTTTTTTTCAAATAACTACAATAGAGTTCAGATTGCATGGGATATATGGAGGCTTAGTCCCATGTTTACTAGTGCTTAAAATACATGAAATCAGGCAGTTAAAATGCAGAGACACTGACAAACCATATGGAAGAGAGTTATCAAGAGTTTTCAAGCAATACAGGTTTTGTTGTTTAAGAGACAGGTGCTATACACTGCAGCTAAAACGTGGTGAACCTGTTGTGATAAATTGTAGACATAGACTTTTGTAATGTATTCAAGGTCAGATTTCATTGTGAAAAAGGAGGAAAAAAGTAACTAGTTCTCCAGGCCCTTAGTAATGATATGCCAGCCCAAACAACATTTTAAAACAAAAGTGACATTCTCATTGATCATGGTATCTAGTGTACTATTACATTAAATTGCTATTTAATTCATATGTCTTCAGGTAGTTGCAGTCACTGTCCAAGGAGTCCCAGAGCATGTTCAGCCACCAGACGTCAGTGCTTTGAACTCAACAGCATTACATTTAAGCTGGATTGCACCCAAGAAACCAAATGGTATCATCAGAGAGTACCAGATCAGTCAAGTAGGGAAAGGACTTATATACACTGATGCTGCAAGCAGAATGAAGTACACACTATCAGGTAAGGAGGCAGAGCTATCTGACAGGCTACTGTCCTGTCATTAAGATACGAGACAGTATTAATGCATTCAAATGCTACTTGTCAGTAACTTTTAAATCCCCAGTACTGTGCACAGTTTAGAATGCCTTATCATGACTTTACATGTCTTTATTTTTTTTAATTTCTTTCACTTCTGACTGATGTTTGTTAAAATATTAATAGATTTTATTTGGAAATTTTAAAATAAATCTATGCATTTCAATTCAAGATACATGCTTTGTGGTGTGCCTGAGGTCTCAGACATTCTGTGTAGGCTTGCCATCACCTCACATAGATTCAAGTCACTCTTTTACCATCATTAATGGGCAATTAGTGCTGCAGTGAATGTGTAGTAGTGTAAAAGTTGGAAGGATTTGGTACTTTATGCTTGAAATAAAAAGAAAAGGAAGACAGGAAGGGAAAGATCCAGGATTCTATTAATAACCATATATTGCTTATATCTTTTTTTCCAAATCCTTAATGACATTTCATTAGTGCACGTGCATCTGAAAGAAGCTTTAGTCAGGGGAGTTTGGAGTAAGATTTGACTCAGACATCAAATGTATTGTTTTCACATTATCAGTTTTACTTACGTTGGAATACACTGAAGCAAAATTATTTTTAGAAATGTTTCTATTGAACACAAAATGGGAACATTAGCACTCTGGGATATCTTTTTTCACTCTTGGACCTCAAATTGCTCATTGAATTCTTGCATCTCTGATTCTTAGGAATTCATAAATAAGTAAATTCATAAATTTTTTTTTTCCTTTTTTTTTTTTTAAATTCAAGTAGGAAAATTAGGGCTTTATATGCTATACACACCATATGGTAGCCACCCAAATAATAGATGATGACTGACGGCACATAAAACTTACACAGCATGTATGGCACTTCTGGTCACTCCTCAAAGCATGAGTCCTGAGTCAGTATGGATCCCATAGTACTTAAAAAGCATTCTTCCTTGCTGTAGTCACTCACAGAGGTATGACTAAAGGACTGCTGTTCCTCTTTGACAATATCATATCCAAGTGGGAAATTCAACTGTATATTACGCCTGTCTCCATATTTGGTGCTTCTGGGCATCAGATACTGAGTGAGCCAGTTGGTGACAAGTGTTTTACAACTCCTGTTGTAAGTTTAGATGGTAAAGAACACCTACCAGCAAGGAATGATTTATCAAACCTATTGAAAAAGATTTCTCATGCTCCTACTTCCTTCCCCAAAGGCAGTTATACCTCCAGAGTAACTGAGACTTTAATGCAAGCCCTACTGTTTTTCTTACCAGCTGGAAGAGAGGCAAAATGCAATTACCTACTCAGAAACAACAATTGTTTTTCCTTTTGTGTGCCTGTTCTGATAATCCACTGTCCAGTGCTGGCATGTTAAGCCAGGAGTGAAATAAGTGCTTATTCCTCCTGACAGTCATAATCAAATGTCGTCCTGGTTTTTTTTCAGGAACTTCCTTGGGTAATGTGGAATTCATGGCAGTGATTTAGCAATGTGTTAATTATTGCTCTCTAAATTAAAATAATAAGATAAAACTAACAAATTTATTTCAAACATAATCTTAAATATTTGAACCGCTGTCTCATTCCCTGTGGATGTATGTTTTTTGGTTTTCCCTCTTTTCTTTCTTTGTTTTTTTCCCCCCAGAAAAACTGCTTTTCCCTGAGCAACAGTTGAACATTAATGAAGCTGTAGCATTAACATTTCTTGAGACATTGAATCTAGGGTCTTGCAAATAACAGACAAGAAGGCTAGCACCTTGCCACTGCACCATTGTCTTGCTGCTTATTTTTAATTACATCAAAGCTTTGGAAACATGATCCCACAAATGCTTTGTGGGAATAGCGGTGAATGTGCTCATCATGTGAAATCCATAAATTGCTTATAATCCTCTCAAGATGTTAAAAAAAGCATTAAGTAATTGAAGACAGGAAGTCCTCAGTTAATTATTTAGAGGTGTTATCAATGCTTTAAGCAAACTGAAGCATTTTCTGCTATCTCACTGAGTTGAATGCCACTGGGACCTAGGGGCAGCAGCCATCATCTTCTCATATTCTCTAATGCAAACAGCACATGGCAGCTTGTCAATAAAAGACCTTTTTATATCATTTATTACTGAACACTTCCACTACTCTGTACAGAACAATTTGGATGACAGTTATGGCATTGTTTCACTTTGTGTTACTACTACTTTACAAATGGGCCTGCTAATGCTTTGCAGTGGGGGCCAGACAGAGGGTAAAACTGAAGAAAATAATTGGGGGAATTGTAAATGAAAGCTAAGAGTGCCCTCTTCAGCAGCAGCAGGTGTGTTTATAGCAAAGATTCTTCTCAACTTCTCTTTTTTAATACACTAAAGGTGATATACCAAGTAAGTGGCTTTATCAAGAATTTCAGAGATCAGTTACCTCTAGGTAAAAGCTGAGCAAGATCATTGATGCTTATTTTGGTAAAAGAGACAATATTAAGAAATACTTTATGATTTAATAGTTTGAAACTCTTTCATCTGAACATACTGGCCATTTCATGGGAGTGAAAACTAAAGCAACACAGAAATGTTGTCACTGGTCAACTCTGTCTCCATGCAGTACTGAATCATCAGTAATATTTATCTAAAGGAAAACCTTGGGGGTGGAGGGGTTTTGTGAGGCTGTGGTCAGCAATCTGACATCCTCCTGAGAAAAAATCCCACGGCAGGGCCCAAGAGTGTTATCTGGAGGGCTAATTACTGACCTTGCTGGAGCCATACCCATAAATGGAGACAAACAGTATCAGGAGGAATTGATTTGGCTAATAGAACAATACACTTTTTAAAAAAACACTGTTTCAAGCCCTTTGGCAAATGACAACTTCCACAATAACAAAAGAGACTGTTTAAAAAAAATTAAATTAAAAAACATTAAACACCCTACACACACACAATAATAGACCAAAAAAGAAAAGGAGAGGAGAAGTATCCTCTAGGGAGAGATCAAGCAGAGAAACTGGAAAAGCAAAATTCTGTTTATGTTTCAAGATTATCTTCCTTGTTATTTTTATTATTAATTACATACATAGATTTGCACAGAGCTTTCCAAAGCATGCGTCAGACAAGGTGTTTAATGTAATTTAATAATCTGGGTAAAAATCTGCTGTCATGGCTCCATGTATGATTAGAGGTTTCAGGTATCAGAATTTCACCAATAAATTTAGTGAAACCATATGCTCTTTTTTTTAATTCTCATTTTTCTCTTTAAAGCATAGTTGTAAATGAGTATTGCTTTATTATGCATGTTTCCTTTAAAAGTGAACATGACTCCCTTTAGGGGAATTCAAGTAATTTGTTGCCACAGTAATCTTTTCTATCCTGAAATGTTAAATACTTGGCTTTCCTCCATGCCTTTGCCTCTCTCAAGTCTGCAACTGTCATTTTCTCCCTTCTTACTTTTATACACCGTGTTCAGATGATTTTTCTTCTCTTACAGTTCATGATTAGGTTACAGCCAGAGCTGTCCCTCTGAGTCATCTCTTTATTTTCTTTCCCTCACATCTTCTTCAATTTGTAAGCAGCCCGCATGTCTTCCATTCAGTATTTTACCTTTCTACATAATTGTTGCTTATTCTTTGTATTTGTAATATGTTTTAATTAGAATATCTTAGTACTTCATAAGCAAAGACCTTGCCCAGTTTGTTTTTGTGGGTTTTTTTGTTTTATGTTGCAGAAGTGCATTGTTCTTGTAATTACAATTAAGCACATGAGCTTCATTTTAAGTACGTTATTAAGGTCACAAAGCCACGTACTTAAAACTTGACCTGCATGGTATGTATGAATTGACCTGCATAAGCCAAATTCAGCCTTTTGCACACAAGCAGTTTGCATTACATAGTGTGGTCATTTGTACATAGTGTTAGTGCTTCATAAAATCAAAAAGCTGTGCCAGAGAGGAATAAAATGAAATTTTAAAAAAAACAGGCTTCTTTATGTAGGACTCCTGCCTCAGCTTTTGCTATGTTTGGTAGGCTTATTGTTTTCAGTGTCAGTGTGGATGGGCCTAATTCTGCATCTGCCTAGAGCTGGGTTTCCTTTCTGCTCTGGAGAAGTCAGGGAGATACACGCCAGGGATGTTACCAGGTCAGAGGGATAAAATATGGATTGCTGAGGGGCTGGTGGCATTGGCTGCCAAGAGGAAGGAGAAGGGGCAGTGTCCCAAGAGGATGGCCAAGTGGAAGCACACAGGGCTGCAGCGAATGAAGTGTGGAATGACATGGAGTAGAGACCGTCTCTGGATCGAGGCAGTTGGCTTCTGTCACCCAGGGCATTCATGTCAGTTCAAGTTGTGGTACTGAGGAAGGCACATCTCAAGCTGTCACAGCTTGTCACAAGTTGTGCTCAGATACGGAAAGTTTTGGATAACACCAGGTACTCTCACAGCCAGGTGTCAGGCATCCCAAATGGCCTCCTGGCAGGTCCAGGGAGCTTTCCATTTCTCATAGTCTCTTTGAGTTAGCATCCTGCTTCTGAGAGAGAGATTCTCTCTCTTTTTTTTTTTTTTTTTTTTTTTTTTTTTTCTTTTCTTTTCTTTTTTTTTTTAATTTTTTTATTCTTCTGGTTCTTTATTGAGCCATTTGCAGAGCTCAGCTGGTTGGTGTTAGTGAAGCAACTGTGCGCTCTAGGGGTGGACACCCGAAAAGAAGTCTTGAATTACAATTAGGCACTAGAGGCTACATGATGGAGGGAATTTAGACTGTGCCACAGAGCCTGTATACAAAGGGAGTCAATTTGCATTGTACAATTTACTAGCAAAGGAATTTCCTAGTTCATTAGTGTTCAGTTTTACAATCTTAAATTTTTCTATTTTTCTGTATAATGTGCTTCTGTTGTACTGTTTGTGCTCTTTGCATTGAGGAACAGGAATGTTTTTAAAATATATTGTGAGGTGTTAACAAGAGAGTCCTTGAAAACAGGCAAGAGAAACATTTCCAGTGTCCACTCCTGCTAGTATATTTTTTAAGATCAACTTAGAGGAATACCCAAAAGAGCATTTTAGCAGAGACCCTGTAGCCTGAGCTGGAAGTTGCCAGAACTCTGTAACCCACCTCTGTGAAGCAGAGTGATCAGCAGCTAAAGCCGAGCTCTAAGGTGTTTAAAATAGACTCACTGAGGTCTGCATCTTTAACCACTTAGCTGTAAGAAGCCTTTAGTGGGTTTACAGACATTGCTATTTTCAATACTTAGTATCTTAATGAAATTTTGAGTACAATTTTATGAGGCGTCCCAAAGTCAAGTTCTTAAGCTGCAGGCAACCTGATGTCAAATCCAAAGTCATGGACACATAGCACAGGGATGTTTGAAAATTTCCAAGGAAATGTCAAAGCAATATATTCTCTTCTAGTCTTGTTTAAGGATGTCCAGCATAGAAGGTCTGAGCTGAAAATTCAGATTTAAAAAAAATTACAAGTAACTGAAATTAATGTCTTGTAATGGGGAGGGCTTGGTTGTCAGCCCTACTCCTAACTGCTTTATAGCATTTACAGTAAAATCTTGCAACAAATAGGAAAAAAAAGAGGAAAAATTTGAATGTATAGAAGTCGGGAAGGGGGCGGGAAGACAGTATCTTTGGACTTCTTTGCATTATAGCAGAAGGTTCCAAGTAAGAGTATGTTATTATCTCTTCTTACTATTGTGAATATATTTGTAATAAAGTTTCAAAACATTTCCAGTTCTTCTGCTTTTCCAGTTCAAAACTCTAAGCAATTACAGTTTCAGGTGCTTATCTGTTGGAAACCTTTGAACTTCTATGGCCATTACCAGTGACAGAGATCATGTCTGTGCCAAGAATGTTCAGATGCTTTCCATTTATTTTTTTCTGTCATTTTGTACAGGCAAAAATATAGGTTTAAAACCCCAAACAAACACAAATCCCAAAGCAACCCATTCAAACCCAAAGAAAACTCCAAAAGACTACCACCTGAGAGACTGGGAAAATTTTCAGATGTTAATATTGTCTGATATCTGGACTGTTATTACTATGCTGCAAGTGCCATCTCAGTTAATTGGTTTGAAGGTAATTCAGATATGTCTGTCTATATGAGGGGCATCCATTGCAGCACAGACGCATTCCATCTGAATTTTGTCATGCCTTTTAAACTAGTAGGAGAAGATATAAATCTAACTTTCAAGAATTCACCATTTTAATATTATTCAGATGTCAAATAAGAACGGTTCTTATTTTATGCTTGCCAAAAATACAGAAAGTTAACTTCTAAGTCCAGTAACTTTCTATAGAGTGATACAGTTCTTGGGATGTCTGATGTTAACATCTCATTCTAACCTCTGTTTGCTCTTTCTAGGTCTGCAACCATACACTAATTACAGCTTTGTGCTTACCGCATGCACATCTGCTGGGTGTGCTTCTAGTCAGCCACTTTCAGGTCAAACTTTACAAGCTGCTCCTCATGGTAAGGAAAAAAGATGTTTGGATAGAACTGCAAAGAGATTATTATATGGGCTTGTATTTTCTGATGGTTTAACAAGGTGCAAAACTCCACTACAATCCATCAAGCTATCATGTACAAATTTACTCAGGGGAGTCCATCTCTCTTGGAGGGTTTGTATCTTAACACACACTTTATACTGACTGCCTGGCACTGTATTTATACTTCCATTTTTTGGCAGTTTCCCCAAGTTTATCTTTACATTAGAAAACTTAGAACTAACATGCATATTTTTTAAAAGCACAAATAAATATGCAGATATAACTGGGCACATGAAGGCTGCAGCCTTTGGCCCTGTTCTCCATTAATCTGTACCTTCTCTAGTGAGTTGCATTGGATATAGCTTAAATTTGGAAAGTGTGTTACATTCTGCCATTCTCTCTGCCAATGTTTTATGCTTTAGTTATATTGCTGAAAGAAACAACACAAACTGTGGGAAAGGAATTTTAAAAATCTTTGTTTCTATCATAAAATTTAAAATCATATCATTGTGATGTTAACAGGGGTATGGCCAAAACCTCACCATATCATAGTCAGTTCAACAGAAGTGGAAATCTACTGGAGTGAACCAGAGAAACCCAATGGACTCATTACTGAGTATCGATTATTTCGTGATGGAGAACAGATTTTCCTGGGTGGAAGTGCAGACCTGAATTTCACAGATGTTAACCTGAAGCCTAACACTAGGTAAGACACGTGGGAAAGCTCTGGTAATGTGTGAAAGGTGTTCAAAATACATGTAAATATGCTTGTGAAATGTTCAAAACATAAGTTGTTCTCTTAAGAAAAGAAAAACTTGTTACAATGTTATTCAATTACTGAAAAAAATGGTAGATTGCTTTTAGTAGGCTTACAAATTTCCAGATATTAGAAAGCCTTATTTAAAGGACTTTTTTTTACTTTTCTGAGAAATAGATCATTCTGTCAAAGAGGGGAAGGCTTTTTTTGTTTTTCTTCAGTGTTTGCTGGTAGATCATTGGTTGTTTTTTCCCCTTATGGAATATTCTTAGAAAAAAATTAAGTCTTTATATGGCAGACGGCACTGCACATGTTTTATGACGTTTCTGTCCATATTGAACACACTGGCTCCAAAATAGCAGCTGCTGATATTTTTATAGAAGGCATTCCAAAATTGATTTTGACACTTTGAGGATCAGTACCTCTCTGCCTTATGTAAGCTAATGTGAATTTTAGAATTAAATTTTTATTATTGCGATAAATAAAGAGTTACTTTTCTCATATTAAGAAACCTTAAAGGTGAAAATCTTCACTGATGAAGTATTTGTAGCACTCTTTGTGTAGACTATTCACTTTAAGTTGGTGAAAATGGAAATGTTCTATTACTGATATGCTTAGAGCTTCTAACCATAGTGTCTACTGATCTTTTTGTGTTTGCACAGATATGTTTACCAGATGGAAGCAAGCACTTGGGGTGGCAGCAACACTAGTGATAAATATGTCATACAAACACCAGTAGGAGCACCAGAGAAAATTCATGTCCCATATAACGTCACAGTAATTGATGCATATTCTATATTTCTAGCTTGGGATGTGCCAGGTAAAAATGTATTTCAATGTAGTACTTTGTAGTAAAATGAAAGGTTGGAAAAATTAGTATACTCAGGCAGGCAGCTGAATCATTCTGATATTTTTGTTATTTGTATTTGGTTTTAGTATTATTCTGATTTAAATAACCAGTATATACAGCTCTTTTTTCCTTGTGACATATTGTTTTATTAATATTGACCTATATACTTGAAATGGGTATTGTGAGGATTAGCTAATCAAAAATCCGTGTTAATTTGATCTTGTAAACTATTATTGAGTGCAAGTATTAAGGAAACAAAAACCAATTACGCTGAAAATGAGTTTTCCCTTCAGTTCAGTTCAGTTCTTGTTCAGACCAACTTGAGTTATCAATGGGGAACCCTGCCAACCTTTTGGGTTGATGATATCTTGATAGCTGTCCCAATTAAAATGTCCTATTGTCCTGCATGTATACAATGTTGAGGTCCCTTAAATAAAAAAGATGTGAATGTGACACAGAGATCCTTTGCTAGGATTGAGTAAATTTTATTCATCAGAGCACCATATTGTTATGTTGGCAAGTTATTTTGTGGGAGGGTGGGTCACCAAAAGGTCCCAAAATATTTTTGCTCTTGTTATTCTTCTCCTGAACATCACCGGGTTGTCTGGGTGGGCTGCAGAGGTAGGCTAAGGAAGAAAAATTGAATAATAGCATCTTTGTATATAAGAGGCTGTGCTCTGTATTATTAATATAGATCATAACTAAAGTGGTTGGTGTTCTTTACTGATGTTCTAAAAATCATATGCTGTAGTTATTGTGCAGCAATGAGAGCAATGTAAATGAACAGCTTTCTGTCTAGTGTAATAAATCTACATCAAGGTGTTTTCCAGTTTCTAGATATCCTCTTTCTCTTCAGTTAAAATGAGGTAATTTTTTTCAGTAACTTCAGATATATGCCTGTCCTAATAACAATACTTGTTTTATAAGTGAACTCAGGGAATTTTTTGATGTCTTCTGTTCCTAATTATTTAAAATGTTCTTTCTTTGCATAGCAGCTACAGTGGAGTCAATTCACACTAAAAATAAAGTCACCTAGAAAAAGTATTTTGCCTTCAAGGCTGGGATTGCAAGCATTGTGGCAGTGCTTAGCAGCATTCACCCTACCCATTTAAGCAATGACTAATAAATCTATAATACCCTGAGCTGTCAATCTTTTAGTTTTCAGAAGCACAAAATCCATTATAGAAATGCTATAATATATGAAAAAGATTAAAATCTTAAATTAAACTTTTACCCCTACTGTCTGAAAGGATTTAGAACCCAGCAGAAGGCAGGTGAATTCGAATGGCATATAATCTACAGTTGGTTTTATTGGAAAGTGACTCATGCTGTATTATAGTTTTGATAATAAATGTAATTTAATGTACGAAATATTCAGCAACATTATAAATAGATTTAAAACATAATATACTGGAAAAGTGTGGGCTGGCAAAGAGTGTGATATTTCCCAGAAAAGCTTGTCCTTGTTGTTCTAGACTTTTTCTTTCCCAGCTGCTCAAATTCCTGTTACTCACTCTAAGTTAAAAGCCTGCAAGGAGAATCAGGATTTGTGTAGTACATTTGAATCTGTTGCAATTAAGATTTTGCACACAAAGATTCATGTATTCCTAAAACCACACGATCAGAGAGATGAGGTGGAGACTGGATATCATGGCTCTGGGGAGAATGCAGGTCTGATGTATTCAAACAGCTGTAGGAATGATCCTCAGCCAGAGGAAGGCACATGCCCTTGTTTCCAGTCCTGGAACACACCTTGAACACTTATCTCACTTTTGTGGATATTTGGTGACTCAGTTCCTTCCTCTTTGCTTTCCTGTTGTGGAGCCAATTATTTAAATTTTCACGTGTGAATCGGGGATTGTTTTTCATGCAGTGCCCCTGCTGGGTATACAGAAAAGCAAAACTTGCTGCTCCTATTATTATAGTAACTCAGAGCCACTAGCCAATCTTTCTTACAGGAATGGGGGGTACTAACAGCAGAGAAAAGTTGCTAAATGCTATTAAATGATACTAATTCTACTAGAAGAAGCTCTGTGTGCAGTAGCATAGGTATATGCAAAAGCTAGGAAATTAATTCTTGACTTTTCATGATCTTGCTTCATGCTTATTCTGAGTCCTTTGGTCTTCCAGTGCTTTTTTTCCAAGAAGTAAGACTGCGGGGGATGCAGATGGAGGTTTATTTTAGAGGTTTTGATTTTTCTGCAGTGGCATACATCCCATTAAAAGGTCCCGTGCATGCAGACCACTGGGGCCACACACATCCCAAGCTTGGGAGGGTTGGCCAAAAAAGTCTACAACTTTTTAGCATTATTTATGTCATTATGCATGGAGTTGTTTTGGTGGTTTTTTTTTTCTTGATCTGTTTTCTTCTGTATATGAATCTATTTCTCAACAAGCAATTCTGATATAATGCAGCTTTACTTTGTAAATCTAGACTTTAGCTTCTATTATAAAGATTGGCAGTCTTGGCAGTCACTCTTGGACCAGACAGTTGCTTTAATGGATATAGTCTTCATGAAACAAAGTTATTTTTATTAAGTAGTTTTTGATAAGAGATTAGTTGGTCATGCTGTCTTCCTGTCTGTGCATATCAGGGACACTTTGGCATTCTGTCTTCTTATCTGCTGTAATAAATACAGATCAAATATTCACCCTCAGGATTTATTATGGGCATCATATTACACAGACCTTCATTTTGGATGGCTTTAATTATAATATTCAGCATCTGTAATGTATCAAAGTCTTGTGACTTTATAGATATTTAGCATTTCAAAACTCCTGACTGAGCTAAATAGCAAGGTGGCTGAGTAGCGGTTAAAATGTTGGATTCAGAAAAATATTTGACACACCTCACTCACTATAGAAAATAGGACTTCATTTTCTGAAATAGATATCCCATTCTCTTGTGTTGCATTGCCTCAGTGCATAGACTTCAAAGGTACGGAACATTTCCCTGATACATTACAGAAGGATAAGTCACAATTATTATGAAACTATTAATGCCACGGAGAGAAGCCAGAAATCTGAACGGACACATCCCCACCAGGTCATTCCCCAAGGCATATCCATAAATGTTATTGATAGGTGGGCAGGTAGCCATCCTTCATTGCAACTCAGTGCCAACCCCACTGGTCCTCACTGGGGGCCTTATCCTTCTAGATATCTTCAGTTGCTTCTGGTGATACCATGGAAGCTGGACACGCTCAAAAAGACAATCCTGTCCTCTGTTCCTAGGTTACTTGCTTCATATGCTAATGAGCATCTAGATTAAAATGTCTTCTCTCATCATGTTTTAACACTACTTTATCGATCTCTGGGTTTGCTTATCAATTAGAATCAAAGTCACATAACATGTCTGGATTCTTCCTTTATTATTCTTGGGCTCAAATTTGGTGACATTTTGATGACATTTATTTGTTTTTTAGCTTTGTCCTTAGCTTACCCATCTAACCTGCTATCTCCTTTCATGTGGCCGAAGAAAATTTTTTGCTAAGCCAGTATTGCATTTCCTCATTTTATTTTCTCATGGAAGCTATTGTTTGCTCTGCATAATTACAGGACAAATATTTCAAGCTCAGTGGCCAAAGTTCTTTATCTTGAAATCAGTCAGCATCTCCAGCTCTTACTGTCTTTAACGTCTTGTTGGAAATCCTTGATATAAACAGAATGAGATACCTGGATATTTGAATCTTAAAATAAATACTTAGGAAGCCAATTTTTATATTTTATTTTATTTTGTGATATTAAATATTAAAGTTAACTATTAAAATACAACTTTACTCCTACTTGTTTATAAAAACAAGAAATGATGTTCTTACTTTAGTATTTGTTGACTGTAAGTAAAAGAGTTCATCTGTTCTGCTTTGATTGTGTTTGATTTGGTTTCACATAATACTAAAGAATTTTTCAGCAGTTGGCTTCCAACAGATTTTAGTGACCAGTCTGTAAGCAGGCTGTGGCTTTTTGTCCCCAGTTCTAACCATCTTGTGCTGCAGATTGTGTTTCATGAGCTACCCTAGTTTTGAAGTGTGCAGAACCATCAAACATGATTTGCAGGATTTTGCAAAGAATTGTCCATTAAGTGTTATCCAAATATGCATACAAAAACCCCTAGGTTTAGTTTGATTGACTTGTCCCATTGCAAAATGTGCACCTGCTGTGAAATGAAGTCACAGAGAAAAAATAAAAAAAAAGCAGAATAATTTAACTTTTTTATTTGTAAAGATAATCAGGGTTTCTCTGATTACATCTTAACTTCATAAATGTTAAATAACCTATCAGCATCTAGTTGTTGTAAATTATGAAAAAGAGTATTGCTGGGAATATTAACCAACTGAATCCTTGTTCTTTAGTGAACATGAAAATGTGTTATGGCAGGTTGTCATTGTGCTCATGGTAACTTTGACACCAAATAACAAAACTGCCATTTGCTCTTAGGGTAAATTGGTTCACTTGTGCTTTTAAGGTTTCTTTTATACTGACATAAATTTATGAACTATGGAACTAACCAAGTCGTGTGGTTTCCCAGCTGACTTTAACAAATATGCCCATTTCATTTCCTTCAGTCATCAGAGCACTCAAGGTAGTAGTTTCAGACTGGCTGCAGCTGCTGAAGGCTGTTCAGGAAGAAAGGGCTTTCTTGACAGGTTTCTGTGTTGTATGAGTATATATTTTTTATTTTTCAGGTTATAAAGTGATTCTTTTATCTTAGCAGTCAATGAATTTCCTCAAATTGCAGAAATATTTCCATTGGATATTGGAATTTTTTTGGATGTTAACTTTGTTTTATATACAATTTTGTGTTCACTTATTGAGACTATTATTTCCTGATCATATGTATTATTGGTGTAATTCCTAATATATTTCTAACCTTTAGCAAAGATTTTGGGTTTGGTGGGGTTTTTTTTCAGCATTTCTGCTGAGATATGGACACCTGTGTTCTTTGATGCATACTGATAGCTGGATCCAGCTACCTTTGTTTGTATTTAATCTTCCATGGGAAATCGAGCATTCTGAATAGTTTCAAGTTCAAAGGTTTGTGGCAAATTTTGCCTAGAATAAATGCACTGATCAGATGTACAGAAGTGTCACTTTCATAAGATAGTGGGATTTTCTGGCTGAAATATCTGGTCTGTTGTCAGAACTGGAGAAGAAGGGTACCTTAACTCCAAGATTAGAGAAAAGATTTCCACTTGATGTGCTGTCTTTCATTTTAAGCTCTTAAATACAGATATTCTATTGTGTAACAGGTGCTCCAATTATAGAGGGGAAAAAAAAAAAAAAAGCTTATTTAGCTGTAATATATGTCTTTAATTAGAAGTATAGTTATACACTGTACACTCAACTGCAGTCTTCCAGTGCATTTAATCTTCCATATATTTCAGACAAAAAATAATTGTCTTTGTTGCTGTAGAAGCCGTCTATTTCAAGATCACCTGACAGAGGTTTACATAGATCTGTTGGAATGAGTCTACAGGATGGCCATAAAGATGACCCAGGGGCTGGAGCACCTCTGCTACAAGGAGAGGTTGAGGGAGCAGGGATTGTTCAGCCTGAAGAAGAGGAGATGCTGGGGGGACCTTGTAGCTTCCTTCCAGGACCGAAAGAAACCTGCAGAAAGGCTGGAGAGGGACTTTTCATAAGAGTGTCCAGTAGAGGAGAAGGGAAAATGGTTTCAAACTGAAGAATAGGTTTAGACTGGATCTTAGGAAGAAATTCTTCAGTACGGGGGTGGTGAGACTCTGGAACAGACTGCCAACAGATGTTGTGAATGTCCCCTCCCTGGAGGTGTTCAAGGCCAGGTTGGATGAGGCTTTGATGAGAGGTGTCCCTGCCCAAGGCAAGGAGGTTGAAGTAGACGATCTCTTAGGTTTTTTTTTAACATAAGCCATTCTATGATCTTGCATGACTTTAAAAGTTGTGGTTCTATTATTCCATTCTTAATGATTAGATTTTGGTGTTTTCCTCAAAACCTTTACAGTGAAGAAGAAAAGAATATACACTGGGATTTTTGCATTCTCTGTCTCCTTTTCCCTTCACCTCTTCCAATCACTAATATCAGTATCTTTTTTTCTTCCTGAGCAGTCAAATAAGATTGAAGGGATGCTTTCACTTCAGGGCTATTGTTTCAGCTTTTTACTGTAATGACATTTCCCTTGGCTAGCATCTAGTGAGGCAGCAGCATCTTATTTCTTTGGGATTTTTATGTCCTCTTTTTCTTCTGGGAATTGTAAAAACTTCGTATTTCAAAGATTTTTCTGATCTTCCAAAATACATCAGTTCTTTGTAATATGGAATATCTCTGATTCCCAATTGCTTGCAAAATTCTTGTGGAAAAAAACCCTCTCTTTTTAGCTTCAAGGTAATAGTAGGTCATAGCATCAATGTAGCTACTTTACCAGAAAAAGGATCAAAACCACAATTAGGAGAAAGAATGGAGCTATTTTCCAAAGTTGCAAATGGAAAGATTCTCAAGATTTGGAAAGCCGTGTTTGTAGACATCTGGTTCTTGGTGCAATCACAAAGACAGCTAAATCAGGTCTTGTGTGGAAAGAGAGATATTCTCTTAACAATCAGATACAACTTGACTCATTTCAGAATGGTATCCTCTCGATTTTGAATTTTCTTCTTTCTTAAGACTATGCCTTATATGATTGCAGAATGAAGGAAACACTGGACAGACTTTTCTTTGTATTCTCTTGGTTTTATGAAACTTCTGCTGTCTGTATAGAGCAGTATATAGTGGACAAAAAAATAAAAAGCCTACAGCCCATTTCCTAATATGAAACCAAACCAAGCCAACCAAAAAAACCAAAATCAACCCTGAGAAATTGGAGGAAAAAAAAAAAAAAAAAAGATACAGGAGCCTCTGCCAATCATTCTTAGGGGATGGCATATGGCTTAGCATGCTCTTGGGGAAAAGCTGATTTTTCAGCTTCTTAACCAGACTGGAAAATTAGGAATTGACAGCATGGGAGGGAATAGATGGGGGGAAATGTTTGAATTAAAACAAAATAGTAAAAATAGGGGGCTTTTTCTTCAGCAACACTAAAAACTGGTAGTTTGGGTTTTTATCAGTTAAAATGATGTTTCTTGGTTCAGGCTGGTGTATTGTAGTTTACTGGTAAAGCAGGCTAAGGACCTACATTCAACTACTGCTGCTGGGCTAACAAGGGATAATTTGCTAAATGGTGGCAATTCACTTCTTTGATCATATGGCTCTATATTCAAACAGCAGTGCTTAGTAGCTGCTGTCCCTCCAAAACAAAGAAATAAAAGCTGCTTGGTTCCCAATCATAAGGTCACTCCTCTTCTCAGAAGTAGCAATTGCAAGATGGTCATTGATTGAAATGAGTTTTGATTTTAACTAAGAACTGTAGCATCTGTCTTCCAGTTGTGATCTGCAGATGGGTCTGTTCCAGTTTATCTTTAAATAGTTTTAGTTTCTGAAAGAGGCAGTAGGCAAAACCTCCAGAGGGGGCTTGCATTTAAAATTGCATATGATGAATGCTTCTTTGAAGTTGTCCTGCACTGTTGTATTTCAGATAATCACTGGTTCTTCTCTGTTTCACAACAGGGGTATTCATTGTCAGTGTGCCTTTGGAGTACAATATCTTACTGAATGCGAGTAGTCCCACTCTATTGGTGAAGCCAGTAGGTCGAGCACATTTTGCTTTGGTTGATGGCCTAGATCCTTACACCCTGTATGAGATAAGAATACAAGCATGCCAGAATGGTAAGATGATTTTAAAAGCCTCACCTCTGTGGCTGAAAGGGTATGGACATTTTCCAAATAGATTCAACTCAGCAAAACAGATTAAATCCTCTTTCTGCATTGGAGTAAAATGTTTGCCTACCAAGAAGAAAGCCTAGCACTGAATGAAGCATTAAATATTTCTGTGTGTTATATCATTAATATTTTATACAGAGATTTTAAAAATGTATTTTAGGGAATATGTGCCATTTTATTCAAAACTCTTCCCAAAGAGCTTAACTATTTTTTAAAATGTGCATACAAAACAAAGTTCTGTGACTGCTCATCAACAAGAAGTGGTGATCAAAAAGACGAGAGAAAGGAGCCCAAATATTAACAAATTCCTTGACTTTAATGGAAATTTTCAAAATCCTATTGCAATAAGTCTTTCTAAAATGATACCTTGGAACCAATTCTCTTCTCTCCTGCACTGGTGAAAATTAGGAGTAATTCATCACTGTAGCTGCAGTAATTTAAATGAGTGTTTAATAATGAAATTAGGTGAAATGAGGCACCATTTCACCAGGAGCTTCTTCACTTGACATTCATTTCCTTTTACTGCATTATCTGGTCCTTGTGGTATCTTACTTTAGAAGTGCTCCATCCTGAGCTCCATTGCAAAGAAAAGTTCATGCTCATGAAAGACACGGGAATTCTGGCACTGCCATCCAAGCATGTCAGTGATATCCACATTGGCTACTTCTCATGTGTCTCTCAAAAAATCTCACTATCTTAAGCCCCTTTAGGTCATACTTCTTTTACTTGTATTTTGATCTTTTTTGAGGAAGAAACTCTCATCACTAACCAAAATTCTGGTTTTGTAGGTGGGTGTGGAGTGAGTGGTCAAACATATTCAAGAACTGCTGAAGCACCTCCTAAAGAATTGAGCCCACCCATCATTAAAGCAGTGGGATCTGCACTTGTAGAAGTAAAATGGGCACCACCTGAGAAACCAAATGGCATCATTACTAACTACTTTATTCACAGGTAAATGCTTTTATCATCTCAGATTCTTAGTCTTATTGAACAGTTCATTTCTTTATTCCTTTATATAGCAGAAGGTGAAAAAAAATGGAGAAATAGAGGGTGAAAAAATAATATATATTTCAAAAGTTGAGGTAGGATGCTGATCTGTGAATGGACAAGTTGAGAATAAGAGCAGAATCAGGAATCATATTCCTGATTTACAGTTGACAAAAAAAAGCAAATGAAAACATATTTTTAAAAATTCAAAAGGGCAGGCAAAAATTGTAAGATAGATACTCCCACTTTGTTTAACCAGACCACTAGGTACATTCTTCAATCCTCTCTTATAGGCAATTGAGAATTTTGTAACAGAAAAAGTAATAATTCACCATTTCTAAGATTTTTAAGATATCTAGGTTTCTAGCATTTTTCCAAGATAAGTTATGTTCCTGTTTTTAAGTAAGTAATCTGGGAGTGTGATTACGATGGAGCTCCATTTTATATAACCTTACAATTAAATTGCATCTCTTTATGTTCCCTGATGTTTGTATTCAGCTACCCTGCCTAGGTAGTTCACTGTCACATCCTTGCTCCCAACAAGGAATTTTGTAAGCTCTGCACGAGCATTTTCCTCTCTATATAGCAGTGTTTACAGAAATCTCAAAGTAGCAGAGCACTGGCATCCGCTGTGCCCATTAACCCTTTTATTGGCTAGGGGACCTTCTTGAATAGCTTCAGAAAGTCAGAGGATATAAAACTCAAGCCATGTATTGGAAAGGAAGTTAAACTCTGAAGTTCCTGGGTTTCCCAATATGTGGCAAACATGCTAGGCTGAACCTAGCCTCTCACAAAGAGAGTTTCAGACATTTTATTACATTAGAGCTATGACTGAGAAGACAGAGATTCAAATTACATTTGGATTCAACAGCGATGATTAATATAAATTCACTTTTGCCTTAAACACATTAATAGTCTACTAAAATTTTTACTCTCTTAAAATATCCTGTTGTTTGCATTTTTTTTAATTGTCTGATCAAATAACAAGGTTCCTCCCCAGTATGAAGAGGAATAAAGTGTATGTTATAGACCAAGACATGTCTTCACTCTGTTGGTTTTGTAAATAAAGCAGATGATTACTGCTGCTATTCCATGGCAGCCATAGAAAGGGAAAACAGGAAATATAATGCAGAAAGCCTGCTTCAATGAGAAATACTGTAAATTGAATTTGACAGCATTTGATGGCATTTGATTATTCTAGTCACAGCCAAACAATGATATAAAGAGTAATATGAAACAGAATGTGTTACTGCCTAGCAGACTCAAAAGCAATAAACCTTCCTCCAATGTGACACAATCACTTCACAATCATAATTGTAGCCTGTTTGATACCTCTGAGTACAGCAGAAGGGCACTGACTGACATAGATACATTTTGTTTTTTATTTAAAGTGAAATGAAAATGGCGCACTGGGGCTCCAGATACAATCGTTATATTCACCTACATAGGCATGAATCACTTGGCAGTTATTTCAGCTGAAGTTTAAATGTGCTTAGACAACAACAATATCAAATCTTTCTCAGATAGCTGCAAAAAAAATCAGAAATGGGATGTAAGCACATAGTTCTTTTTCATTTCATAGCTGCACATAGCCTTACATAGCTATAGCAGTAAGACTACAGTATTTCCATGGGAGGTTATATCATGTAATTCCTTCTCCATCATGTGCCACTTTCTTACTGCATCACCACCAAAATAAATTCATTTAACTCAAAACATGGAATGCTTGGGGAGCTAGTGTGTGTACAGACCTCTGTATTAATATGGCAGGACTAGTGCTTCCCTCTAGTATCCTAAAAGCACTTGCAAGTTTGCAGCCATTTTGATAGAAACCAAAAAATTAAAATGTTAGTTTATGATGAAAGCGATGGTGAAATTTTATTTTTTATTCATACAGCACCTTTAAGCACAGATTTGGGGCTTTTTAACTCTTCTAGCAAGGACCACAACTTCTTGTTGTGAATAAGAAAAAATCTGGTTCATGAGACAATCACCCAATCTACTTCTCTCCCCATTCATCACTGTATAACATCCCTGTGACAAGCATAGAAATTGCTAGTCCGGAAAAATAATATTATGGAAATAGGTGATATATTTCTTGATGTATTTTAATAAGATAGAGGCCACATCAGCTAATGGAGCTGCTCACTGTTGACCACCAACAGGCATTGTGCAGGATGCACATGAGATGACTCTTTAAATATTGCCTGTAAAATTATAAGTATTTGGTTCACAACTTGCTTAAGGGAGTGTCTGAATGTCTGTCAAAATGTCTATGTCATGTTCAGTAAGATTGTATCATTTAGTATAAATACATAAGATTGTAATGTGGCTCTCGTTAGCTGAGGAATCCTGATGGTGAAAAATCAGCAGGCAATTTAACAGAGGACATATTTTGGTGGCTGTTGGCTCTTGTGACTTGCAGTATAAAGGTTTCTAGACTGACTATGATTTATTGCTGCTTACCCTTCTACCCTTAGCCATTGAACTGCACCAAAGACAGCTTCCAAGGCACGTTGCTGGTGTTACATTTTCCCCTACCTTTGAGAGAGTGGTTCCCCCAGTCATTTGAATTTAGCCCCAGGATTCTCCAGTGTATTAGGAATAACTCACTATCACTCTGGTAAGGAAAATAGCAGGCTTAAAACATGCTCATGCTGCATGGTGAAAGGTAAAGGTGTGAAGAACAATTCTGGGTTGACCTGCAAGGCCTCAGGGATATACTGACTCTCCTTCCACTTAAGAAAACTGAGAGTTGAGTGTTGCAGTCAGTCAGTGGTGCTACAGTCCTCTGGATACAGCTCTACAGTTATCTGTCACAAAGAAGATTATATTGTCCTCTTCATGTCATCTGGCTCAGATTGGCAGTGGGACAGGGAGAATTTGCCCTTATAAAAATAACTGTTTCTGAGCATCTTGAAAATGAATGCTAGCAGCAAATCAGACTATGCAGATTAAGAGACAGCATCCACCTCTTGGAAATGTTATTCTCCTTTGCAGCTCATTGTACATAAGAAACACTTCCAGTTAAATGAGCAGTTGAATCTTAAATCTTAAGACGATTGAAATGATTACAGACTGTTCAACCACTTCTGTTCAAAGTTTATTCATACATGAAGATATTCTAGTTTTTAGCACTACAGATGGAACCATTTACCTAACCATAAGTTTCACTCATTAAATATTCCACAGTAATAAGATCTAAA
This sequence comes from Florisuga fusca, assembly GCA_038090715.1. Classification (NCBI taxonomy): domain Eukaryota; kingdom Metazoa; phylum Chordata; class Aves; order Apodiformes; family Trochilidae; genus Florisuga; species Florisuga fusca. The sequence goes on from JAAWXA010000022.1 coordinate 8,623,028, forward strand.
TACTTAACCAGACTACATTGTACAGCTTTGTTGTGGGTGAGCTTACAGCTGGTGGCATATTTGATCTTTCAGTGTGAAAAAACTGTTTATCACAGAGTTTTGAAAAATGTATGAAACAAATTTGTGTATGCATTTAAGTGTCATACTGCTTAGTCAGACAAAACCTATTAAATCTGACTATTAAACTAAAAACTAAAATGTACTCTTCACTTTTAAGCATGTTTTTAAGTAGAGAGAGAGAAAAGACTTTTTTTGGTGCTGGATAAATACTAGTGTTTCACCTTCCAGAACTGTGTCTTGTGTTAGGTCAGTGAACAACACCTGAGGCAGAGTTCTACATAAGGCTTTGTTTTGCACTGACCATTGAGCATGAGAAAATATATTAAAAAACAGCTGATGAAATTTTGGGGTCAATGGGAAGTTTTGTACCCTGACTCTTCCAGACATTTTGTTTCAAGAGAGAAAATTGCTAGGCAAACTTTTCTGCCATTCTAGACCCAGTTCTGCCAATTCTCAGTAGCAATACATCTTATAATTTTCCTGCTTTACTACAATAGAGACATTGTGCCTCAAAGCTCTTTCTTTTTTTAAAATCAAGCTTTAACCCTCTTAAACTAAACAATGTCCATGTAGCCTGCTTATCTCAGAGTTAAGCAAAAATTCATTTGCTTCATGTAAGAAAATAATGTATTAATGCATGCCTTATATATGAATATACAAATATGAATATACAAAAAGAACAGCTCTGTACACACACATATTCATTATCATCTTCATATTTTCATGTAAATACCTGGGTATATGTTATTACAAACAGCTAAGATTATCAGTTTCAAAAAGTTGTAGCCATTTGTATTTTTAGTCATCCCTGGTGCTGATATAACAAAAACAACAGAAAAAGACAGAATTCTGTGAAATGCATATTTTCTCTTGCCAAGGAACTATTCTTCAGCTTCTGTGTTTGTGTAGTGGTGATGACACTCAGTAGTCAGACAAACCAATTTTACTTATGCAAATTTGCTGTACTTTCAATAGAAATGGCAGATAATAATTTGGGCTGGAGGGCGAAAGTGCTTTTACGTTCTGCAAAGTGCTTTTCTGTTCTGTGAACAGTAGGGGAAATACTTAAATTCATGTACAGTACAACACAACTGTTACAGTGTTTAAATGTAACACAATTTCACACAAACATGTTTTATTTGAAAATTCTATTTTGAAGATGAGTGCTTGCCTTATTACAACTGCTGTAAATTCTCTATTAGAAGGGACCACATTAGAAAGGGGCTGAGGATCATATGAAATATCCTCTGATACATACATTTTCAAAAGATCTGTAGTAAGAATGCAATATGCACATATACATCTGTGTGTACATACAGATATAAGCACATATATGCAAAAATAAAAGCCTGTTGTGCCACAAGGCTACACAGTGATTTTTCTTCATGTATCTTAAGTTTGCAATTTTAAACAAAAGCAGCATTGGAAAAATATGTAGTTGATTACAGAAGGCACTACTTGTGATATTATAATGAGTTTTTGTGGTGGAGCTGCAAATTCTGCTAAGTTTATGCACAAGGGATTACTTATTCCATTTGCAAGAACAAATGGAATATTTATTGTGAGCAAAGCAGGACTTAAAAGTGCATAGCTTTGGTTTTGAGGGCTTGATAGAATACCTATCCCTCGTTCAGTAGGTAGAATCTTTCTCACATAAATTGGTCATAAATTTTCCATAAATGAGGGATCCTGAAGTGAATACCTTCATAAATACCTTGATTTTCAGAAATGTTGAAAACTTGCACCATACTGCAGTTCAAGTCATTACTTAGCAACTACATATGGATTTAAAATTTCACATTATAAATTCTGAGTGTCTCATGTCTGATGTGTTCTATCCTAATAGGGCAATACACTGTTGTATTGCTTAAGAACTGTGACAGCACACTTCGTCGACATGTTTTACAAAATTCTTCTATATCAAGGAGAATAATTAAATAATTGCTTCAAAAATCTGTTCTTCACTACCACAAGTTCAGGAAAATGCTTTAAGATGCGAAGAGAGATAGGCAGTTCCTTGTGTGTGTGTTCTGTGTATAGCAATACTTTGTGTACTTTTCTGAGGAGCAGGTTGAACTCAGAACTTCAGGATCTACTACCATGGGACAATTAAAATTATTTTCCATTGTAAACACATCACTTTTGATTTTATTTCAGGCGTCCTGTGGGCAGTCAAGAAGAGCTGCTTTTGTTCATCTGGTCTTCAGGACCCCTGGAATTTATTGATGCATCTGATGCCCTACAGCCTTTTACTCTCTACGAATATCGTGTCAGAGCTCAAAATGCTATGGGGTCAGTAGACAGCCCATGGGCTTCAACCCAAACTCTGGAGGCTTCCCCATGGGGCATGGGAGCCCCTTGGGCACAAGCAACAAGTGCATATTCAGTGAGGCTGAACTGGACCCAGCCTGCCTCTCCTAATGGTGTTATATCTCTTTATCAAGTAGTCTATCAAGAAAAACACAGTGATCCAACATTGAACATCCCAGCTGTTACAGCATTAACTGTAATGGTAAGAACTGGACCACAAAAGTTTTAAGTTGCTTTTACTTTTCTTTGATCTCTGTGGTATTTTAAAATCTTGTTTAGCACTAATGGGAACTGTGAGGTTTCCTATTGCCAGTGGTTTTGTGTGCTTGAATTTTGGATTTGGACCAGAGTAGACGGAAGCACTTCATATTAATGCCTAAATCTTGGTAGAGTCATGTAGATTATTTGAAAGCACGGATGAGTTGTGTCTGGAGGAGCTAAGCACGTGCATCTAACTTTCTAAGCCTTTCTCTGAAAATACTGTCCTGCATTTTTTGTCTAACTGTTGAAAGAGTTCCACAGGTCCTGCACAAACAACAACGAAGTCAGTCCTCCTTGTATATAATTCTACTTCTATAATGCAGTTAGAATCACAAAGTGAATGAATTCATTAGTAATTACATAGTTTGTATAAGCAACACGTTTGTATGTTCCCCTTGTAATTGGTCATTATCAAAAGCAGATCTACTTTTAATTTCATTACATGTACATATATTAGAATGATACTCCTCACTGCTAAGATGTTTTTCTCTCAAGGGACTTGCCAAACATGAACGTCTGTATATATTACATTTCTGTTTGGTGTGTAGAGAGATAGACAGAGGAAAGGGCAGGTTGTTTTGTGAACTGACTTACAATGATATGTAAATCAGTAACAGAAGTGGTTCTGGTTTGTGCAGTTACCACTGCTTCTCCCATGTATATATTACACTCTAGTCTTTCTGCAGAAAGTCAGCTAGTTGCACAGAACTGCTGTATTTTAGGATCACTGCTGTACTTGGCCATCTTCTAAAATAAGTTTTAGGAGGTTTAAGGAGGTTGTAATAAAGTTGGGTTTTCTCAGCAGTGCCACCTCCATTTAATGAACCTAGAATTTTCCCTAGATGATATTCATAAGCCCTTTTTGTATTGAATAACACCAGAAATCCCCTAAGTTCTTAATTAAACCAATTATAAAGTATCTGTCTGACTTGAAAGTAGGATCCTAAAAAGCTTTCTCTGGAATACCTGACGGTAACCTCCCTTGGACATACGTTGACATGACAAAGTGGGAGAAGTTTCCAGCTCAGTAATCTTCCATACTCTTGTCATCATTTGGTTCCAAATGTCTGGCTTCCTGGGAGTCTAAATGGATTAAGTTTTAATCCATTAAAAAAAAAAAACCAAAAAACCACATCTTTTTTTCAAGAAGAAAACAGGTCCTTAGCTTATTGATAGGAATACATAGGGATTTTAAAGTTATTTAAAGTTATTAAAGTTAGTGCTGCTTCAGCATCATTTTGGTACTGACCCCCTTAACTTGTTTTAAAATAAAGTATTCACAGTCATAGCTGTAATGGGACACCTAGGACTTGAAGATTTGAAAACCAGCAAAATGACAGGTCTTCTAATACTGTGCTTCAGCAGCATGCAATGTGTTGCTGAGCATCAGAATTGACCTGGCCAGTCATGCATTGCAGAGTCTTCTAAGCATGCCAACAACAACAAAAAATGTCCAAGATGGTTGTATTGTGGGTAATAAAACCTACCAAAATGGTCTTTTAAATAATGTTGCCACAGTGTGTTTCTTTAACAGCATCAGTTAAAAGCCTTTTAAATTAACAAGCTATTATTTACTGAATTAGTATTTTTCTGGCTCCAAAACCCTTTAGTTTCCCCAAACACTGTTCTGAATCAAAATTACATTCTGGCAGCATATGTATAGCTGTTCTACTTGCATTGCAGTGAGGCTACTGGCATAGCTTTTCTACTGTCCTTTGTCATGAACATTTATCGATTATTATTTTTGCTACTCTTTTTTATTTTTAAATATTATACTACCCTTTGGGGAGAAATCTTTCTGCACAGCTCTTCTCTCAGTTGCACTCACTTTAAGCTGTTGCAGCTACATTAATTCAATTGAGTCGTTGCTGATTTATACCAAGGAGCTGAGTTTTGAATCCTACCTCTTCTGAATATAGCAGAACAGCTAAAGCTTTGAATCAAAGTTATTGACATAAAGTGCAGGGAGTCCTGTTATCAAAGATATCCTCAGGAGGTCAGGTCAATTATCCCAGCAGGCAAAAACCTGCACACCAACTTTCAAAGTTATAACCCCTTAAAAACAGAATTTTATCATGAAACTGCTGATATACACTTGGTTGTAGCTTTGCGAATGAGACACTTTAATTAAAATGTAATTTTATTGAAGGAACTAGCGTTGCAATGATTAAACTTCTACCCCTTTAAAATATAGCTTTCAGGGGTACTAGGCTAAATCATTTAATCTCCTAAAGCATCTCTATTGGAGCTCCCTCGTGGGATACACCATTAGTCATTCTCTCACAGAAGCTTCCATGTTACAAGCAAGACTTAAAGTATTAAGCGAGCAATGAGTTCAGTCCTTTATTTAATCTGTTAGACTCCATTCTTATCCCATTAGATTATTCCAGAACAAAAGCAGTGCTAGAATCACGGTAGCCAATCCCACCCTTGCTCTTTTCAGTTGCACCCCTGGTTGCCTGCCACAGGACATGCATAAGGCTTGACCAAAACCTGAAGTAGAAATACTATTCCTGTGACACTGCAGGATACATATTAAGCTCTCAACTAATATCCCCACAGAATGTTCTAATTTGAGAGCTTCCTTTCCATCCATTTCCAGAGCCAAATGAGAAGCATCTCCTGGGTTTTCAAACTGTTTGACAGACTTAACTACTCTACCTTCCCAAAATGCAGCTTTTCACTCCCCAGCTAAGGTGCAATAATCTGTATTTGAATGAAGGTGTCACAGGTACAGCTGTCCAGTACATTAAGGTTATCACTGACCTCTTGAAATTTTACATTGCCTATGGAGATAAAAATGAGAACTTAGTTCTGAGAGCAAAAGCTGCTGCTTCTCAAATAAGAGGATGATCTCCCTGCACCATTAGAAGCAAGGGAAGTACATGTGAGGCATTTTTGAGGCTTCACAGTTAAAGAGGACTGTCACCCATTTGCCCATCTTGTCTGGCCAGAAGTGTAGTGACAGATGTTACGTGACAGCAAGTTAAACTGACGTTCTGGTTTATTTGCAGAGTGAAGTCAAGTCAAGACTGGTTAGAGCAGTACAAGTGTCTCCTGTGATATCTTCTCAGTTCATTTTAACCCTCTAAAGCAAGAATGATATTTAGTGTCTTACTGACGTGAGCATTAACATGAGACAGGTGTGTTTATATGGGAATGGATTGAGAGTAAGTTCTGGTATACAGAAATCTGAATGAAGTGACTAGATTATCAAAGCAAACTTCTTACTCTTGTGAGCTTAGGGCTTAATCTTGTGAACACAGGGCCCAGAGCTGATTTCATTATAAAGCCAGGACCTGACAATTGGCATCAAAGCATCCAACACTCTTTAACTATTGTACTGCAAATGTTGCTGTGAGGTAAAACTGTGGGTAAGTTTTGGCTTTTCCTTGGTAGACAGGTTTTTTTTTGAGTATGTTATGCTGTTTCTCCCATGACAGTCGTATCAAGTGTTTGGTTGTTTACCATAAGCAGGAGAATTTAAAGCCAAGAAGATGAGTTTAAAAAGTAAGACGGTGTAGCTTTTAGAATGTGTTTGGAGAAGAAGCATCCAGAGCTTCTGAGGGTTGTAAAGGAAAACTCTGCATTGGGCAGTGACCCCCAGTGGAACCAAGGCTGAGGTGTATCTTGCCTGCCTCAGCAGATTGCAACTGAACTCCAATTTCCTTATTACAGGGTACAAGAATAGATGTAAGTATTACAGGCCTTGTTCCTGGGAAACCCTACCTAGAAGCACAGGTCTACTCACATTGACTTTTGCTGTATGAGACTCTCTAGCTAAATTTATCCTCCAAGGCTTTTTTGGCATAGCTGTATCAGCTTGGAATGTAAAAAATTAACACGTCTCTTATCTGATGTCCTCGTACCAGCAAAATCTTTGGTTTGGATGCAGCTATGCTAACAGTTGAGAACATATGTTGGCTTTTTTAACATTATTTGGAGAGATGGTATATAACTACACTGGCCAAGCTCCTCTTGGCAGATGCTTCAGCTGTATTAGGGAAATCTGTAGACATATTGCAGAATAGCAATAATAATAGAGACTTTGGTAGGAGAATAAGGCTTTGGCTTGCATGATTATGTTGTTATAACCAGACAGTAATTTGTATACTGAATATATAAAGACAGTAAAATAATAATTACAGTCTTCTTTCTGAAAAACTCTCTCTCTATAAAATATGTTATATCGTGTACTATCAAGTACTGCCATACACACATGCCTCCTATGCAGGATTTTACAGATATTTGAAGTCTCGCACCCAAAGATAGTTCCATTCTATTCATCACATTCAGAAATACTTAATACATCCATGTAGGATTTTTTGTTTCCTCATGTAGACCAGTGAATGTTTGGCAGTATTAAAGATGAGATACCATGTAGTTATTAACTTCCTCATGCATAACATTATTCTGCAATGCCGTATGCAGGACTGGACATGACAAGTTCCTCATAGAAAAAGGAATGAAGTTCATAGCCATGGAAATAAGAAAAAAACACGCCAAAGAGAGGGACTGGTAACTTTTTTTTTATACATGCCTATTTCAGGTGCCAAGGAAATGGACTGCACTTTAAAAAAACAAGATGAGAGTAAATGGTGAAATCCCTGCACATGCTGTAAATTCAGATGATGTCCAGCTTAGAAAAGGATGAAAGCTGTGAACGGCAGAGGAGGGCAAAAGTTAATTAGGCTACTGTGCTACTGTTAGTGTGTGGAAAGTAGCCACAACCAGAAACAAGATGGCTGCTCAGCAGTGCCCTAATACAGCCAAAAGATCATATCCTTAGCTCTGCAAGGGCTTATGGGTTAGGGGGAAATCATACACAGATGACTAATTTTTTTATGGTTCACAGCCGATCAAAGTGAAATTCAGCAGCTGTTCAGGACAAGTGACCACTCTAACGGCTGTAATATAACCTGCTAAATAGAGAGGGAATTGCATGAGAGCAAGAGGTTAGCTGTGATTATCGGCAGGTGAGTGCTTTATTGAAGTTGAAAGACCATTAACATTGATGGAGTAATTATTTCAACTTGAAAGTAATTACCTTGATGGGTGATAACTTCTCCAGCGTTCCCAGATTTGATTGGACCAAACAGTTGTGAACTCTTGAAGCCTAGAAAAATATTACAACAATACTGCAATGTTTAAATTACTGAAACCATTGTTAGAGTATTTTAATTATGCCTAACAGTGAAAAGATTTTAGCTTACAACAACCGGTGACCTCTCATGTATAGAGACATTTGCTTTCTAATTTCAATGAAATGACCCACACCTACTATGCGTGTGCTGTATGCCATGAGTTTGCAAATGAATCATTTGATTTAAAAGCAATTTTTAAGATTCAAAGGCTCGTTAGCACAGTTTCAGGAAGGACTCGTACTGGAATGGCTGTAATTGTTTTATTTGCCAGGAAAGCCCAACAATATAAAATGCTTCCCGTGTTTTAATCTCTAGAGTGTTAAGCTTACACAGGATGAATACAGGACAAGTGTTCCTTCATATTGAAGGCTACTTAAAATGAAAAAAATTGTGCGAGGCAATCTGTGTCTCACAGATTCTGTTGTTTCCATGCTGCTGCAGAATATGCTGGATTTGGCACTGCAGCTCTGTTTTAATAAGCATTTGGATTGGCACTATGATGCCCCTCCAGAAACTGATTAAGTGCTTCAGTAAGTCCCACCTATCAAGACAGACATGTAGAATTGCCTAATTGGAGCAGAAAGGATGAAAAGGATCGTTGCAAAACTTTAGTGATTTTGAAGTAGTGTGGTAATAGAAATGGATGACAATGGTGACAGAGGCAGACTTCAGCTCTTCTATTTATTCTCTCCTTGCTGTAACCAAGGCCACTTCAGTATCTCCTGGATTCTTTCGGTAGCCACAGAAACATTACTTCAGACCCTGCTGGAACTTTGCCAAGAATGAAAGAATCCTTTTGAGTTAGGATGCAGGGTAAAAGGAAAAAAAATTATCTGTTTCCTCTGAGGTCTTAATATGTTGGTAGGCCACTGTTGATTTAAATCAGTGAAGGTTATAGTAAAGGAGTTTATTTCATTACTTGTTTATTACATTTTTTCCTGAATATCTTCTCCCTAGTTCTGTGTCCTATGTGATATTAGCATAACTTTCCTCTTTGATAAATTTTTTTGACCAGAAGTAAAAAACTGATAGGGTTATGCCTGACTATACCTGATTACACATTCTGAATTGACTAGACTAGAGTGCCAGGATCAATGGGTATTGTTTTCTACCAAAAAAATTAGTTACCTATTTGGAGATATCTGGTGTATTTTATTCTCGGGTTTCTCCTTGTGCAAGATCGTTTTCACACATTCCTTAAGCCTTTTTTTGCTGAGTGACACACATCTGGAATTAGACCTTTGAGGGTTATTTACAATGTCTGACTTCAAGCATCTAACCTCATTAGGCACATGAGTGTCCTCTATAGATCATGAAACTTCCAGAGCATCTGGAGTATGGACAGTATGGACATTTACCATTCTTGGGCTGCAACAACTTTCCTCTCGTGCACTTGTTTGCCACAATTGGCATGTGCCCATCAAAGGAAAGTGGTTGATTTTCAGCTTATTAATCAGGTGGTCTTTCCTAAAGCACACAATGGGATTATGTGAGTTGACAAATTAAAAGATCGTACCCTCTGACAGAAAAATTGTGGAGGGCAGCAGTCTGGAAGTAGTAATCTTTTCAGTTTGTGCACCTGCAGTCATAAAAGAATAGGACACCATATGAGAAAACCCTATAGGTAGATGGCTTAAATCAGGCTGTATAAATGCTCCATATGCTTTTTCTATATATAAGTTTTATATATGCTCTATACTTTTGCTTTTTCCTGTGATGTTTTTCTGTAAGTCTTGCATTTCAGTTGTGAGAATAAGATTAAACTAACCAGTCACTATAGACAAACACCATCAACAGATGTTTTCCAATTTGCAAAAATAAAATAAACAAACAAGAAACCCCCATAAACCTTCATCTTATTAAGTATAATTTGATAGGAAGATACAATATCACAGCATCACAGAATGCTAGGGCTTGGGAAAGGACCTCAAGTCCAAACTCCCTGCCAGAGCAGAATCACCTGTTACAAGTCACGTAGGAACACATCCAGGTGGGTTTTGAATGTCTCGTGAAAAAGAGACTCTACAGCCTCACTGGGCAGCCTGTTCCAGTGCTCTGTCACCCTAGCGGTGAAAAAGCTTTTCCTTATGTTTACACAGAACCTTCTATGGTCCACCTTGCACTTGTTACCCTTGTCCTGTCAGTGGTCATCACTGAGAAGAGCTTGGCTTCATCCTCCTGGCACTTGCCCTTTACATATTTATAAACATTAATGAGGTAACTCATCAGTCTCCTTCAAGCTAGAGAGACGCAGGTCCCTCAGCCTTTCCTCATAAGGGAGATGTTCCACTCCCTTCATCATCTTGGTTGCTCTGTGCTGGACTCTTTCAAGCAGTTCCCTGTCCTTCTGGAACTGAGGGCCCCAGAAATGGGCAAAAGATTCCAGATACGGCCTTGTTCCCTTTGTGCCATGATGTGTGTGACTGCATTCAGTCCACTTTGAAAACAGGGTTTTGGTAAGCTACAGATGCTTTTCCATATATAAGTAGGGAATAAAAATGGAGAAGGAGAAGTCAAAAAATTGTTGGGTAATATGTACAGCTGTTTTTCAAATTAGATTTCTGTTTATAAATGCTTAATTGGATTTGACTTGATTTTAATTCACATTTAACCACCCTTCTTAAATGGGTATATCAGACAAACCCAGGATAACTCTGTTTGGTGGTAAAGTCATAAGGCAGCTTCCTAAAATCCCCAGGGTCATGCCCAAGACATACAGATACAGGAATTGTTTGGCTGGTAATTAGAAAGGCCTTTTCCCCCACCCCCATCCTGCCCACCTGCCCCACTCCCCTCCACAGCTAAGGTCTTGTATTTAAATTGGCTGAGAAGTGTTGTATCATATGTCTGTATTTCATAGGGAGTTTGAATAAGCGATGTGTAATTTTAATAAACAGGACTTCTTTTTTAGAAAAGCAAAAGCAAGCCATATGACTCACGGGAACTGGTAATATAATATAGAGCCTTGTTCCTCTGGGGATTACATTTGAGTCTAATCCAGGTCTACAGTCACCAAAGTCATTCTCATCAAACAGCCGTTGGGTGTCCTACGCAAGATAAGTTTAGTATTCTCAGCTGACCTCCTGTCCTTTCTCTTTACTGCTCCCTTTTGAATCCGTTCCCATCACTCAGCTTCACAGCCTCATTCAAGCTCATCTCCCCTATGCTTGTTGCAGTTTCCCATTTTCTGTCTGCCAAGTGACCTCTCTCTCTCCTCCTTTCAGACTTTACAAAAAACACTGGAAAGTGTGTGTAATACTGCCACGCCTTTTTTAGGGAGCAAAACCCTAATTTCTGCCCGTTGCTAAAAGAAGAATTTACTGACAGAAAGCTCTTTGGGAGTGGGAGTGGATGTCTGCCTGTTAATTTACAGCACTGTACAAATATTATTTTTGAGACTATAATAGCAATTATGGTGAATAGGGGCCAGATGGCCTCTGTATCTAGAAAGCAGAATGGCAGTGTATTTTTAATGGACTTAAATGTTACTTTTTGACAGGAAGCTAATATTAAATTCTATTTTATAGGTGCCTGTCAGGTGAGTATGCTTCTGAGTTTTGGTTTTTGTTAAAGTAATTTCTAATGTCATGACTGGACACTAAAGCCCACTAAAGCCTTGTTCTGTGGTGGGGCCTTTGTTGTTGCTTTTTTTCTTTTTTTAAAGGATGGTTATTGATCTCTTGCTGAGCTGAGATTTCAGTTTTATGCCAGATAGTTTGATTAATGGGTTGGTTTCTGTAAGTGGACTGAATGGGGATGGGAAGCACAAGCCGCTTATGCCGCCAAGCCTAACTCCGTCAAGACGCATAGCTCATTATGAAACAGTTATCAAGTATACATGAAAAATTAATTGGGCTCAGTTTGATTCTGAAAAGGATCAGCTTTCTACTTGGCGGTCCCTCCAATCTTTCCAGATGTTGCACGCTAGCCTCTCGAGAAGCAGCGAAGGGAGATGTATTAATACATTGTATTGATTAGATCAAGACCCCTGACAGTTATTTGTAGAGATACCATCTGGCTGCTGTTCGAATTCCTTCACCAAAAACAGGACGTGACATGTTATTAATCTCAGCTCTCTAAGTATAGACAGTTGCCTTTTCTGCTAAACCACATTTTACCATTCCGTAGGAGATGGAGGCAGACCTGAAGGGTGCTGAAATTAAGGTTATTACACAAATTGAGCCATATGGTCCAAATATTTCAGCAAGAAAATTGCCAGGCAATAAAAATTGCTCCTGCCTTCCTAATGGTGTAAATTACAGTTTAACCATGGCTCTAATGATGTCCTTCTGCCGCGCTAAACTACTGTTACATGAAGGACATTGTTTTAAAAATATAAAAAACAAGTAAATGCCAGCAGCGTGTTTTACAATCTGTTAGTGTGTCATTAAGAACACTGTCAGAATTACATAAACATAATGGTAGGCAACCTAGCATACAAAAGAACGAGCATGGAAATAGAAAGTGTCTTGAAAACTCCTTTAGCTCTGTAATGTCAAGAGCCCTTTCCCTACTGGAACTTTTCCAGTATGAGAAAATGTGGCTGCTTTTTTCTTCCAGTTCTCACACAGTCTCTAATGGAGATTTAAAAACAGAAAAAAATTACTGAATATTCCAGTGAATTTTGATCAGGTGACAACAGGGGGGTATAAATTTATTATCACATTATACTCTAACTGTATATAATGTTAACTAGGTATGAATCCAAAATGTGACTCTCCCTTCGAACTGAAACACTGTTTTTATTCTTTTGCATCATAATGGGATTTTCTCTTGTTTTTCACACTTGTTGGAGAATTGCAGAGTATTAAAATGGTTTCAAGGCTCAAAAGGTCTGTGAGTTTTAGTAACAGAGTCAGCAATCCTAAAAAATGTCTTTATTAAAATAGCTGTAATATATTTGTTATTAAAAAAAAAATTCCAGTCAGCAGATGCATTACTGACTGATTCTGGTGTTTCACAATCCAGTACAGAGATTAAATTGTAAATAAATACAGTGAATCATCAGCAACTTTGATTTGATTCCAAAAATAATCATCCAGCTATTCATTTTGTAAAGGAAAGTGAGATGGCCATACAGGGAGCAAAAAATCATCTAAGTTCATAATAAATGCTATTTGGAATAATGAGTTTGACCACTTCTACTTTAAACCAGATTTTAATAGTTTGTCTACAACAGAATCTTTGGTGAGTGAAAACACAACTGAGCAGTGGCAAACAGATGAATGGAAAAAGGGAGATTGTGAGTTATCTGTCCGGGTTAACTGATTAGAGAATGAACTGACAGCTGCATTTGTCTTTAAACCTAGCACAGAGTATGAATCGTCTGAAGACCTCAGGGATGCTCAGGGAAAGATGACATGGAACTTTTAGTCTTGAGAAATTTAAATTGAGCCCAAACCAGTTATTCAGACTAAGTGAAGTTCAAAACAGTTTTTATTTCTCTTCTTCCTGCTTCTCAGTACCAGTACAATCACAAATGAAAGTGCCAGAACGTGTAATTCACAGTTGTTTGGTTGTTTTTTTTCCAAAGAAAACAAAGGCAGAAAGCAGTAGACTCTTGTGAGAAAGTCAGTCTGAAATCTTCTTATGTACAATGTGTGTGGGTTGTTTACATACATGTAATCTCTATTAGGGCAGAAACCAACTCTGACTTAAGAATTTATCTCATCACAAACTACCTATTTCCTTCAGCATCTTGAACATTATATCTGACCAGAGTTAAAGAAACACATGCCAAATGAGACCTGGAACATCTAAGTGTAGTGTAATCTCCTCACATGCATCCATAGTGGATACATTTTACTGTTTAACTGTAGTAACTGTATTGTATTTTTAAATGTGTTTCTTTAGCATTCATCAGATAAAAACTCTTCAGTCTTTAGAGTGAGATTGTTCCAGGTGTTCCTTCACCAGCATCTGACAGGCTTGAAGATTAAGAAAGGTTATGCTCATTGAACAGCTTTATGAGTGCCAAGAAAAATTATTAGCATGGAGAGGAAGTTTCAACCCATGAAATGGAGGGCTTCCTGGAAAATCCCCTGCCAGAGCTGCTACAAGATTCAGAGAACTTTTTCTCCCTTATTAGCAGGTGTCATCAAACATCATCTTTAGGGCATCATCTGTTAACCTCTGGTAACTGCAGGCTGCTTTATTCACTACCCTAAAACTGTGGAAACTCTTGCCTTCTCTTTTCCCTTCCCTTCACAAGCCTTCCTTTCTAAGAGCACATTTAGGAACTATGATGAGTAATATAGGGAGCAGGACTTAATTCCATCCTGAGGGTCCAGTAGAAAATAACTTCTCTCTATTTAAGATTATTTTTTATTAGGAATTTGTTTCTACTTCCTGTCATGAGCTGGATTGTGCATACAGGGAGACACAGATCAGACCCTCTTGCTTTCTAAATTCCTTCTCAGAGAGGAGCTTAGGTGCACCAACCTTATGGTGTGAGACCTGGCTCTCCTCAGCAGAGTGACTTCAATGTTTCAGTCTGAGGAAATGCTCAACTGTCAGATACCCCCTGATCAGATTCAGGTGAAGCAACACTCAAAATCTGTATTTGACATAAGATTTAATTAGATCTGTAGAAGGAATAACTCATAAAAGCTGATACTTCAATTATTATATATGCTCAGGCTCTGCAACCATTAGGGCTGATTATTTTGATGTTCAAGCTGTGCAACCTGGGAAAAAATTGTGGTAAGCATTGTGTTACTTAATGTTTTTAGGAAAGAGAAAGAGAAAGTAAGAGAATAATAGAAGAAAAGTTGAGATGACAGAAAATCATCAGTGCTGGATCCAGCGGGACAGACAAATAGGGACAGTTGGTGTCAATGACACTCCCAAGGCCCACCACTGCAGCTCCTCATTTTATAGGCCTGTATCCTTTGTTTCCCAGTCAGTAAGCATGATTGAGTCATCACGGCTGAGCAGCTGCAAAGGACTTCAGCCCTTTCCCTCCTTAATTGTTTTCATTCTTAATTGTTGTCTCTATCATGGTATGCAGGACCTAGGCCATTTGCAGACCCTTATTGCTGTCTCCATCCTCTCCAGCAGTCCCTTTAGAATGTTAATGAGGGTCTGTTCAGGGGCTTACAATAGTGGTATGGCACCACTCCCTGAGGGTCAGTCCTCTTGGAGTGCTAACAAGGGTTGGGGTAGAGGGATTACAATGGTCCCTGCATTCAGTCCCTTACACTTCTCTTTCTCTATGGGCCCTGCAATCCTTAAGGCAGTCAGGACTCTGCTTCAGTCAGGTCTTGGCCTTTAAAAGTCTTACATTACTGAGGGCTGTGTAGCTACACAGGAGAAGCCTGTGAAGACAGATACACAAGTGTCCACTTTGAGCAACCTGTGCCTGTTGCAAGAGCAGGAGGTGGACATGCAGCACAGAACCTTCCACCAAGCTCTTTGGCTCTGCAGATGCAGGATGTCCTTTTTAAACTAATCCATGGATGCTCCACTTTCCTCCTGTATCTAGCACACGTGTCTTCTAAATGCTTCCATGCCCACATCACCCTAACACAGAGATAGGATATGCTGGGATATCACAGAATCATAGAATGGCTAGAGTTGGAAGGGATCTTAAAGATCATCCAATTCCAGCTCACCTATGTGGGCAGGGACACCTCCCGCTAGATCCATCTGAATGAGACACCAGAGTGTGTTGTCTGAGTGCCAAAGAGGACCCTGAGGAGACAGATACTCACAATAGGAAGAATGGAGGTTCCAGTATCTATTTAACCTAATGGGACATGCTGCTGATTAGCTCCATGTATTTTTCCAAGTCCATTCACTTCAGGTTTGAATGCAACAATTCTTTTTTCCCAACCAGCACAGAGTTCCTAGCCTGAGCCAAATCCTCCATTCAGTGTGGAAATGCTACTCTACTGGCTGTGGAAAAGGCACCAAGTTTACAACTGCCCCACAAATCAGAATTGCTAATGCAGATTTCATATAGTGAGAGAGTAAGAGAAGTGATAATTTTTCTGTATTTTTGCTATAAAGAAAATTTTACTCTGCACAAACAAAGTGAACGAAACTTTGCAGGGCGCTTCTATCTCAACAGGCTTTAAGAAAGAATTAATGTGAACCCTGGAAGACATCTTTTCCCAGATGAAGGGAAGTACTACTCTTGCCATTATAGCATCATAAAATTATTTTTTATTGTTTTCTCTTCAGGGGTTCAAGACAGATGATAATTTAGATTTTCTGTAATGCTAGTCTATGCTAGAAGTGCTAGAACTGTGATGTACCAATAGATCATGAGATTTATGGTAT
The DNA here is from genome assembly GCA_038090715.1 of Florisuga fusca. NCBI lineage: Eukaryota > Metazoa > Chordata > Aves > Apodiformes > Trochilidae > Florisuga > Florisuga fusca. The sequence continues at coordinate 8,639,086 of JAAWXA010000022.1, forward strand.
AGTTGTAGCTTAAGACAGCAACATACTTAAGTGTTTTGCTTAATGTTACTTGCAAGTCCTGAACTAAAAAGACTGAATGGAGACCCTAACAGCAAATGCAAAGAAAAGCACCACCTTTTCCACCAGGTAACACAATAGTTTGAGCTCTAGTTTCTTTGATGCCAAATACAGTGCCTTCTTTGAGGACAAATAGATTTCAGATGTGGCTTTTTAAACTGGCCATTTCTGAGATTAAAATCTGTAACTGTTCTTCAGCATACTGCATTTTTCCATCCTATTGGTCCTTTACAGATGTGTCACAACACTTTCAATTGCTTTGTTAAAAAAAACCTATAATGATATTTGATTTGCAATGGAAAATTGAAACTGCACTGATTTGAGTAGCATAATCTCAAACTGAAGATCATTGCCAAATATGCTGACCTATATATGGAAATCAGGAGTCCAGGATGCTTGATTCAATATCATGGGTTGACTAAACCCAATCACTGTTCTGGATGAATGCCATCTACATACAACATTTAGTTTTGTTCTTCTAGGCATGAAGACCTGATGTAGAAACCTTAAGAAGGGAAAGGAAGCTTCTGTTGAAGTGCTTTGAAACAGCTGCAGTTTAATTTCTGAAGCTCTCAATAATTCTCTGTTTCACTTTAAGAAAAAAAAAAAAAAAAGAGTTCACCTGTATGTTCTGTTGCCATGTGCTGATAAAAATATTGCCACTGGCTTCTTGGCTCTTTAAGTCTTAAGACAATTTAAGCAAAATTCACAGCTCTGAATTCTTAATGTTTCTAAATGTTTAGTTTAGATGGCCAGTGTAGTCTGGTTTATCTAATCTGTCTTGAGAGAGAGTGAGGCTAATCTGGAGGACTATTAAAAAGAGAAGTTATACATGAACTCCTGACTTTCTCTTTGGAGGACCCAGCCTTCCCCTGCATGGAATATGGAGAATAATTGAGGACACAAGCTACACCAGTTTTGTATCTGCCTGTAGGAGCTTCAACCATTTCCCATAGTGCTTATCTTCATCTTTGAGCACTTGAAAGCATTTACAAGTCTTGCCCAAATGACTAAATTGTAGTAATTTATTTTTGGATTGCTCATTTATAACTTGCATACATACAGCTAATCAATAGATGAGACAGTGAGACTAGTGGATTTACAAGTTAATATGCTGGAGTCAATAATGGGCTGTAAAGACATTCTCAATTCTGAAACCTGAACAATTTGTTTTGTACTAAGCTGAACCACATACCTGTTGACTTAGTGATCTATTTTATTTCCCAAATAACACAAGTATCCAAGGAAAATACAAAATCTTAACGAAACTTGTTATTCCTCAGTAGTTTTCAAGTAATGTTTTAGTATTTACATCTTTCATCTCTTTTCTAACTGGTGCCTCTTGCTAGTGCAAGTCACAAGCAGCTCAGACTCTTCCCTTTGAGAAGAGGAGCTTTGCACTGAGAAGCCTAAGCCTCACTAGAAACGACTAATGAATCTATAATTGCTTGAAAATACATGATTAAACATTCTGTTCTGTTTATCCATTAATGTTTAAAAGTGAAGCTAGATAGCTGCATTTCGTGTTCATGCTGCAGCAGATTTGGCTGCTTGTCTTTCCAGGTATGTATATGAATTTTGCTCTGGTCTGACAGCAAAAAAATGGGAATGGGTAGTCTGCAGACACTGCTTCGTATGTTGTGTTAAGCACAAAACAGTGTTCCTTAAGAGGCTTAACTTAGAGGGAATTGTAGACATATGGTCCTAGGAGGATCTGGAAGTTCATCTATCCACTGTGTTCAGTTGGTTTCAGAGCATTAAACCTGCAAGCAACTTCTCTTCCAGTTACTCTGTCAGACTATATGACTATTCTTTCTTCTTCCTTTTAACCCTACGTGCATAAGCAGTGTACCCTGGCCTTCTGCTGGTGTAAAAAGGTGAGGAACCAATCACCATGCCTATCTTTTCCTGGCATGGATTGTCATAATTAAACTTCACCTTTCCCAAACTGCTACTTTCACACTTTCATTTATTTTCAGCTTGTCTCTATCTAGAGAGCAGGTATTTTCATGTAGGAAGTAAAGCATTAAGGGAAGGAACAAAATACCCAGTAAAGAAAAGACTTTCAAAGGACAGGGGTTTGCATACTTTTGGCCCATCATTTAAAAATACCCAGCTCATTTTGAAAGGTGACATTTTAAGTTCAGCCACTTCTTCAGACCTGACTTTGGCCTTTCTAATGTAGCTCCAAGTAAATTGTTTATGCTTAGCTTTAATATTGCTTAGAAGTGATTGCACATAGCAGGCAAAGTTTGAATGAGTAACTAGGACTGTTCAGTACAAGGTATAGAAAAAAGAACAAAACAATAGGAAGGAAAAACCTTTTAGTCTCCTTTAAAATGTTGCTTTTATTTTCCATTGTGCTGGTAGAAAGCAGGGATTTAAAGCTGTGAATTGCCTTGAGGCTGTGTTATCTCCGTCTACTTAGCAGCAGTTAGAACTGCTCTTTTTTGCATGTATTGGATGAGAGACAAGGACTCAGAATGACTGAGAAAAGGGAATAAAATAAGCTTGCATTTAGCAATATGACACATCTATCATACTCGTGTAAAAAGGGATCTAAAACAATACTGATCGTTTCCTGAAGCTGCATTCAGTAACACAGGGGGATAACCCGAGACTTAATTAATTAATGTTTGTAACATTATGTGAGATCTTATGATGAAAAGTCATATATAGCTGCAAAGTCTTAATTTTATGGAGCACAACTGACATTCAGTGGCATTTTCAAGGAGACTGATGTGGGAGTTCACCTGCAATCTATGTTAAGATTCAGATTGTCCTTGTACTAGTCCTCTTAAAAATTTTCTTCAAACTTTTTTTGCTTTACATTTTCTTTTTCCCTGTTAGGGCTGTTGAGCTGTGCACAGGAAAAATTGAAAATAATTGCCTTCATAGATGAAAAATAAGGGATTTCCCCTCTCTTTTTTCCATTTGCCAAAATTACAACCAAACTGTCTTTTCAAATATTATAGAAAGTAGAAATGTTCATCAACTGTGAGCAGGTCATTTTAAGATCACATGAGAGTTTCACAGGGTTCAGAGGCACTTTTCTTCACAATATTACATATGATGTAATTTCAAAGGAGATTAAGAAGGCAGTTTATGGCACAGATACAGTAGCATAGATACAGTGGTTACAGATGTAATAGAAGAGCAATGTGAATGCTTGAGAAACAAAACTTCAAATTTACTTAAAAGCCAAAATATTTGATAAGACAAGGGCAAGTTCTTTCCACAACAAGGCAAAAGTGATTGCCAGAAGATACCTTCAGGTGACAAATTCAGGTACAAAAATTATCCATTTTTATGTGTAACAGAAATATCCATGGTTTCATTCCTTAGTGTAAATCTCCAGAAGCCCTTCTGCAAAACACACGTCATCCTAAACACTGTCAGAAAGCAAAAGAAAGATTTGAGACTAAGAACACAGCAACAGCCCTGATGCTGCAGTTCAAATGCTGTTTGTTCTGACAAAAGCATCTACCTTCCTTCTGGCCATCAGCCAATATATCAAATGGAAAATACAGTTCATGGCATTAGAAAAAATCTAACATTAGCCCCCTAATGCTCCATATTAAGGGATGTACCCCCTACCATTTCCAGGTTTGAGCCCTTAGGCTCTAGCTGCTGTTTCACAGCAGCAGTGGTTTTTCGTTCTTTTGCCATGCCTGCGGACAGCATAGAAGGAATCCATGAGAGGAACAATGTTCCTAAGTGTTAAGAAATAGTAGATGGAAAGCTGCTGCTCAGCGGGAGCACTGCATGTGGTACTTACTTTCAACATTCCTGCAGTTCACCTGTATGAGTGCAATGTAGTTGTAACGTAGAGATATAGACCTCACCCAGCGTTCACAAGATTGCCTTTCTTAGCTTCTTCCCTTCCTTGAAGACATGTTTCTGTCCCAGATTATAAAGCTTCACCTTGAAGGATCATTCATTTCCATTGCCCTTGTGACTAAGGCAGACTCCACAGATTGGAAGCTCTTCATGAGTTCACCCAGATTCCAGATTATGCAGGGTGTGAGTTTGGAACAAAACAAAAGCCTCCCGGCTCAGTCCTATGGGGTTTGACACAGCTTTAGTATGATGCTGGGTTTAATACACCATGACATAGCTGACATATCTGCTCTATCCTCTCTCACTCCCATCAACTCTCCACAAAGCATGTCCCCCTCTCAGCTTAAAACCAGAATGTACAGTAAATGGGCATTTTTTTAAGGGTGACACATAGTTGGTTTTCAGTGGAGTTTAAGCATTTTATCTCATGCATTGTTGTGTCTCAAATAAATAGTTATCTTGTGTCTTTTTTTTTTCTTTGTTAGATTCTGCTTGTCTTATTTTGAAGAGAAGTTTAGTCTTATTCTCCATACCCAAAATTATTTCTGAAAGCAAAAGCAGTTGTTCAGGTTAAGTAAGAATGTCAGATTTGACAAAAAAAAAAAAAATCTGGGGAAAACAGCCCCATCATCGAGTTTATAAAAAGAGGTTCTTCTTTCCTTCTCCATCACTTTCTCATGACGAGGAATAATAAACATGGGGGGATGAAAAATGGGGGAGAGGGGAACGGAGAAACAATGTGCAAGAGTATGGTTTCTTATACAGTAGGTCTTGTGAATATTTTGAATATTATCAGAGATAAAATATTAATGTTAGGAAAATATGTTGACATCGTCCTCTAGATGATGCCTATGGTGGAATGTCATGGATATTCTTGTTTATTTTATTTATTTAGTCATGCAGAAAAATCTCTTTCTGGTTTTCAATATTTCTTATTACAAAGTAGAAAAATACAGATGCAAATACTTTGAGAATGTGGCACTCAGCAATGTTTGATGAATTTTAAGTAAATAATTATGAAAGAGGAGAGGAGAGGAGAGGAGAGGAGAGGAGGAGAATATCTTATTGAAATAGCATGGATAAAGCTACTGAAGTGCTTGCCCAAAGAAGTTTTTTAAGGTTATACCAGGAAAACTGCAATATTTCTTGTGGTTTAAAAGTATACTGCTACTCAAAGGCCAACACAGCGGCTGAATGCATCATGCTAAATGTGCTTGATTTCATTCTAATGTGCAATACACCCTAGTTTCCTTTGTGAGGCTTTGCTTTCAAGCTGGGGATTGGGACACATGGTGAGACTAGCAGGTCCCCAGGTATGCCAGGAAAGAAAACCTTGGACTGTGAAAACAGGCACCAACTCCACTAGAGACATTCAGCTTCATGCAATTTGCAGTTCCTTAGATGCTCTGCCAGGAAGGGGCAAAGTGAATTTCACTGTAGTATTTCTGTATCAGATATTAATTGTTGTTTGCAGAACATTTTAAGCTTAGATTGCTTCTGCTTCTAAAGGTTTCTCCCTGGTGTAGTGCACAAGCCCATATAGGACTATTTGCACAGGAAATGGTTCTGTTCTGTGCTGAGTGAGACAGGGAGTGCAAATTAGGGTTTTTATTGAAAAAAACTGCTAACATAGTACTGTTAGGAAAGGATGTGAACATGGAGTTGCAGAGGACAGACAACTAGTGTTCTTGGATGGAAAACTACCATTTGTTTTTAAGATAAATTACAGCAACATTGTTAAAATTATTTTAAAAAGCATTAAGTTTGCCAGGGATCTCAAGGAAATAATATTTTATGATCATACGATCGAAGCTTAAGCCTTGATAAAGAAGACATTTCCTAAATTCCTTGTACTTTACTTTGTAACTTGAATCTGGCTTTATTTTTTGAAATAACTTTTGAAAATAATTTTTCATACATTTATTTATAAAAAACAAACTCAGATTCCTGATTATCATTTCCTAGCTACTGTAAAAGAAAAGACTGCATCAATTCACCTCAAGGGTGGGAAAGGAAGAGTACTTTTCAACTCAACCAAAGACAGTTAGGAAGAATATTCCCTGGGCAAAAAAGATTCAAAATTATTTTAGGTTTAATAAGGAAATGTCTGGTTTTATAAACCTAAAAAAAATATTTAAATGTTTATTTTGTTTTTTTATATGCCAGAAAAATTTTCACCACTGTGGTACATTTCACTATTATTGAAGGTGGGTTGAATAATATAAAATAGTACTATAATGATGATTTATAATGAAAAATATGTATTGAAAGTGAATTTTAAAATTCTAAAATGAAATGCAAAGTTCTTAGAATGCAAAATTTTAACAGTGAAGTTTACAAAATGTTGAATTAAAAAAATCTAAAATTAGTTTTTGCACACATGGGGAGGAAAATAATAGTGCAGCATCAATTTCTGGTAAGTATGGAAATTCTGGTTACCTCTAGGCAAGATAATTTCTGGCAAAATGAATAACACTTTGGTTTCTGTTTGCCTAACCTTTGAGATTTTTCAGTACTATCATGGGAATAATTTATATTCCAGTCCACACTACAGCAGGAAGAGGCTCATAGACTTGAGCATAAGGTTTTAGGAATAGAGTAGGTTTTTGAAATTAAAAAGAGTGTGGGTAATATAAGGCTGAGAGAGAAGGCTACCCAAAGGACAAGTTAGGGGTTGCATATGAACATGAACTCAGCGCAGTTTTTACAGTGAAAGCAGAGGCAAAGAAGTAGGCTGGGAAACAAGAGTGTACATCAGAATTAAGGTGGAAGCACTCCCAGTGCTTTGCAGTAAAACCAAAAACTTTTCCTGTCACTTGTGAAGGAATCGGTTTGACTTTCTTGATGGAGAATTTGAAAATAGGCATTGGAGAATGGTTGGATTACCATTTTTTCTAACAGAAGACTGTTGCTTTCTCCTCCCTTCTTTGAGTCCAGCATCTCTCTCTCTCTGTAGATAGGGGAATGTCAGAGTGCTTTACCTTCCCATCATTTGTGTCTGGGGGTTTTGAAAGAACAGGTTTGGAACCCTGTAATGTACAACCATTAGCAGCATGGTACATAGTGTCTGATGTCACTCAGTTTAGTCAGAGACTGACAGGTAGAATAAACTGTCTTTTTAATCAGATATTGAAGATACCTGCCAAATAGGGGTTACTGTATTAAGAGAAAATAGGGAGAGAGAAGAAACCAGAGCCTAACCTTAATATGACTGCAGGTGACTTGCTGAGTTGTGATGACAACCCTGGAAGAAGGGACAGACCTTCAGTGGTTCATAGACCTCCCGATGTATCTGTCACATTTTGAACTCATGCCTTGAGGCCTGGGGAACCGGGGAAGGTGGCCTGCCTTGAGAAAAGCAGAAAAGCCCAGAGTGACACCCCTGGAAAGTGCGGCTTCATCAGATCGATGGATTCAAAGATGACTAGGTTGTGTAGTCGTATGCAGTTTAAACATTTGTGCAGGGAGTCCACCCATGCAGAGTGTTATTGACAGCTACAGATCAATGCTAATTTTTGATCATTTTCAACCTACAAAACCCTCTTGACCCTGTTGCCACCTTAGGGGCACTTCAAGTAGTCAAAAGCAATCACAGTAGGCAGCGTAAAATCATCAGACCCTTGAGAACCTTGACGGCTGCGCAGCGTTGCCCGTGTGCCGGGAGGAGGAGGAGGAGAGGCAGGGAGGAAGGCAGGAACCTTGCATTATGGATGCCGTTGCCTTTGAACCGCATGAAAGACTATGCTAATTTGTTTCAAGACTTTAAGTGACTTCTGTGCTCATGAATTAAAAAATAAACAAACAAAAAAGGCAATCTGAAGCAGATCTTAGCAGATACATTATTCATGATCCATGTTCTCCTGTTTTATGTTTTGAAAAATGTGTTAAAACAAGGGTTTTATTTTTAATATTTTTTATCCTCATTTACAGTTTGAGGAAAGGAATTAGCCAAGGAGTGTATTTGTTGCTATTAACATTTTGTCAGGCAATCTGCAGCCTGTGAAGCATTTTACACAGCAAAAATCAAGGTGCTGCCCTGCCTGGAGCAGTGGTGATGCCTCCAGTGCCACACAGGGGCCTGGGCTGAGGCTGAGGACAGGGCTGCCAAAAGCACAGGCCTAGTCAGAGGGTGGGCTCAGGGCTGCAGTGCAGGGACTGAACATAGTAGCTCCTTATAGCTCTCTTACTAGGAATGTGGGAGCGTACACACTTACATGTTTGCTGGATTATTTTTAGTTTAATGACTCAATGAGTGGAAATGTTTCCCAGTAGGAGACAGACACAGGAGGACATGGTGTTGTAGTCCATCGGATTTCATGGATCGGATTTCATGGACAGAGAGTCTAAAAACATCTTAATGTTGGCACTAAAATTTTGTTTTCTTGGTTTGCTTTTAATGGTAACTGAAACCTGGCCTGTTAGCAATATGAAAACATGGGATGCAGGAGTTCATGGCTTTGCAGACAAAGACTGAGAGAACATCCCAGGCAACGATTTTGCTCCTGTGCCTGTTTAAATCTGTGTCATTGTCTGATGAATCCAAAGGTTACAGTGCTATCCTTTGCAAGGTGTATTTTCCCATTTATGTTTAACCATTCTATCAGGACAGTATTTCTAGGCTGAAAATGTCATGGAAGGACACTAATTCTTAAAAGAATCACTGAGACTCCGTCCTCTTTTCAGCATCAGCCTTTGAGCTGAGCAAATTCACTCAAGGCAATGGCAGCATTGCAGGGGGAGAAAACGTGGCTCCATATTCTGGGAGTACATCCCCTGAGCTTACTCCAAAACCAAACGATACAAAAATACATGTAAACCATTTGCTCTTCAAGAAGTATCTGTAGGACCCAGGGATAAAAGTCATCTCTGGAAGGAATGGTTTAGCAGTCTCCAGAGAACACGATGAACTGCAGTCAAGGAAATCCCTCCATCCTTGTTTCATTTCAAAGTGTGGTGAGGATTGTTAATAATTAAATCTTGGGGTTTAGAGGGAAAACTGTAGAGGGTGATGAAAAAATACGTCAGGTTTATGTTTAAAAAAAGAAATCAAGTGGTTTGTAGCATTGCTGCCACAAAAACCCAGCTTGATGATGCAGCTGATTAGAAAGCAGAGCCATTGCTTATTGTATGGTGTTTGTAGGAATGTGTTTGTGCTCTCAGAGGGCTTCTATGTAGCAGTTCAGAGGCAGTAATTTAATGTTGTGTGCTCACTTCCTCCTATCCCCACCCCCAAACCACAGAAGGTAAATTTTAGGCTTTTAAAAGTTCTGTTTTGAAAACCCACTAGATAACTGTCCTCATAAATCTATTAATACAGACCACATCCAATTGTAAAGCTAATTTTAATCATGTTTTGTGCCAACATAATTTCTGATGCCAGATTTTTATGCTAAGCATGAACTTCAATTTGAGCTCTGTTCTTTAACCTGCAGTTCATAATTTTGCGTTCAGCTGTATACGTTTCTGGCCATGGCAGTTTGAACGCTCCCACTTTCAAGGATCCAAGCTGTAAATGTTTATTAAAAGAATCTATAATGAAATCAGTTTTGTTATTTTTTTAATGGCTGCCTTGAGTATCTTGGATGACTGAACGCACATTGTTAATCATTAAGTACTCCTGTTACCAAGTGTTTGATAGTATTGCCATCTAGGGGCTGAACTAAATTCTCCATTCTGAAATAAACTGTAATTGAACAGGTGCTGCTATTGACAATGTACATATGTTTTTGCTTTATGGCCCACATGCTTTCCATGTTTCTTATGACAAAAGATATCTCTAAATGTCCCACAGAAGCCAGAGCTTTTTTATATATAATCTGTTCGAGGTGAATGCTATTTGCATTTGAGCTTATGCTTTTTTGGCAGTGATGACTGGGAATTCCTAACAAAGAATTATACTTTTTTGCATTATTAATCTTGCTAGTGTTTGCCCTGTTTAACAGAAAAAGGAATCATTTATCAGAAAACTGTGTTTATAATCTGTACTTGTGGCATCTCTAGATTTAGTATTCATAATGGTCATTCAAATGCTGTGCTATATTTATCTAAAAGACTAACCCATTGTTGTGAGGAAATAACTATTTAAATATTTATGATGTAACTTTTAATATTTAAAAAAAGAAATTAATATTTCTTTAAAATTTGTTTCTGAGTCTGATAGCTTAACAAATGTTTAAATATTAAACAATTGGAAGCGTTAGCATTTAACAACTTAATATGACTTACTGAAACAGGGAAATGGGCTTCAGTTGTTTCTGCCATACGAAAAAAACTGAATTCCTACACTTCTGCTCTTGAGATCTATATAATGAATTCAAAAGCACAACTAAAAATGAGATTAAATATATCTGTGATCAGTAGACTCCCTTTCTTTCCTGTTCCTCTGATGAGACAGTTCTGAACAGTCTCCTACCAAAACATTTTATGCCAGTTCTTTATTAGCCACCAGATCTTTTGCTGCTGTTCAAAAGAACACTTTGGCTGTATTGCCTTCCAGCCTAGATCTGAATTTGTGCTGAGGCTCACTTTGCCTCATGTCCACGCAGTTTCAGGTCTGTCTTAGATGCTTTTGAGGTGGATAAAACCATGAGCTGTGATGCCAGTGGCCCCTTCAGGCCACAGCTGATGCCCATCTGCTTGCACGCAGCTTGCTGCCCCTGTGCTGAGCATGTTCTGCTGTGGGGATAGATCAGCCCCAGCCCTTTCAGCCCTGGCAGGGCCCGGTGGGATTCAGGGACAGCCTTGCTCTTCCCAGCCTCTCTCCACTGGATAATTTGAGCGTCTCCATCAGCAGTATGATAGCTTCTCCCAGGCTGGAGAAACAGAGAGGACTCTTGTAAGGCAGTGGACTGTGCCATACTCATCTGACCTTGTGAATTTCTCTCATCTCTTTAAAAAGCAAGTACATAGCAACCCTCTCTCATTTCCTTTCCCCCTGCTTAGAAGGAGATGGTTTTCAGTAAGAAAATGAAACTCTTGGAATCACAAAAGACTACAGTGCTCTAAGTAGGTAGAACAGGATGGCATGCCTATTGAATATGACCTATACACACAAAATCTGGATATGGGTTCTGTAGAGGCAGGCATCACTCATATACTGTGGGTTTTCACATGTGCTTGAATCCTTTAGAGTATCTGAAGCACTGATGTTCACCACATAAAGCTCCAGCACATGCTGAATGAAGTGTAGAAGTTGTTTGCTTGATGAGGTTTGGACTGTGCAGGACTCCTCAGGAACTGGCTCCAAAGACTTCACTGCAATGACAGAGTTTTCTTTTTGAGGTTCACCTATAGAAATCCACCAAAAACATTCTGAGGAGATATTCTGCAAAGCAGTCAGAAGTGACCCAGACCTGAGACCTCATTTTCCAAATGACATAAACCACAGATGCTGATTATTTTTTTTTTAACTAACTCAAACATCTGTATTCTTGCTTCAGGGAACAAAGCATCAGGCTCATTTATTTGGATTGAAACCTTTCACAACATATCATATTCACATCGTAGCTGTAAACAATGCCGGGCAGGTTTCAAGCCCCTGGACATCTGTGCGCACGTTGGAAGCTTCACCCAGTGGACTCAGCAACTTCACTGTAGAAAAGAAAGAAAATGGCAGGGCTCTTCTGCTAAAGTGGTCAGAGCCCTCNGAGACAGTTCTGAACAGTCTCCTACCAAAACATTTTATGCCAGTTCTTTATTAGCCACCAGATCTTTTGCTGCTGTTCAAAAGAACACTTTGGCTGTATTGCCTTCCAGCCTAGATCTGAATTTGTGCTGAGGCTCACTTTGCCTCATGTCCACGCAGTTTCAGGTCTGTCTTAGATGCTTTTGAGGTGGATAAAACCATGAGCTGTGATGCCAGTGGCCCCTTCAGGCCACAGCTGATGCCCATCTGCTTGCACGCAGCTTGCTGCCCCTGTGCTGAGCATGTTCTGCTGTGGGGATAGATCAGCCCCAGCCCTTTCAGCCCTGGCAGGGCCCGGTGGGATTCAGGGACAGCCTTGCTCTTCCCAGCCTCTCTCCACTGGATAATTTGAGCGTCTCCATCAGCAGTATGATAGCTTCTCCCAGGCTGGAGAAACAGAGAGGACTCTTGTAAGGCAGTGGACTGTGCCATACTCATCTGACCTTGTGAATTTCTCTCATCTCTTTAAAAAGCAAGTACATAGCAACCCTCTCTCATTTCCTTTCCCCCTGCTTAGAAGGAGATGGTTTTCAGTAAGAAAATGAAACTCTTGGAATCACAAAAGACTACAGTGCTCTAAGCAGGTAGAACAGGATGGCATGCCTATTGAATATGACCTACACACACAAAATCTGTATATGGGTTCTGTAGAGGCAGGCATCACTCATATACTGGGGGTTTTCACATGTGCTTGAATCCTTTAGAGTATCTGAAGCACTGATGTTCACCGCATAAAGCTCCAGCACATGCTCACCTCCGGTGAGGTGGTAGATTCTCCGTCCCTGGAGACATTTAAAAAAAGACTGGATGTGGCACTCAGTGCCATGGTCTAGCAACCGCACCGGTGGGTCAAGGGTTGGACTTGATGATCTCTGAGGTCCCTTCCAACCCGGCTGTTTCTATGATTCTATGATTCTATGCTGAATGAAGTGTAGAAGTTGTTTGCTTGATGAGTTTTGGACTGTGCAGGACTCCTCAGGAACTGGCTCCAAAGACTTCACTGCAATGACAGAGTTTTCTTTTTGAGGTTCACCTATAGAAATCCACCAAAAACATTCTGAGGAGATATTCTGCAAAGCAGTCAGAAGTGACCCAGACCTGAGACCTCATTTTCCAAATGACATAAACCACAGATGCTGATTATTTTTTTTTTAACTAACTCAAACATCTGTATTCTTGCTTCAGGGAACAAAGCATCAGGCTCATTTATTTGGATTGAAACCTTTCACAACATATCATATTCACATCGTAGCTGTAAACAATGCCGGGCAGGTTTCAAGCCCCTGGACATCTGTGCGCACGTTGGAAGCTTCACCCAGTGGACTCAGCAACTTCACTGTAGAAAAGAAAGAAAATGGCAGGGCTCTTCTGCTAAAGTGGTCAGAGCCCTCCCAGCCCAATGGTGTAATTAAGGTAATCTTAATCTTGACCCTTCACTTGATCAAAAAAGAGAAGAGAAATCCTGAATATCAAATTAAAACATTTTTGATGAAAAGAACTCAGTCACATGCATTATACTTTAAAATAAGACAGAAGCACAAGGTGCTCTGTGCGTGCTCTCTGCTTGTGTTTATATTAATATAGGTATTAACGTTCCTGTTCTATGCCATGACTGTAAATGTACATTTACAGTGAACAAAGTTGTTAATTTAATGTATAGAAAGCTGTGCATGAAAGCTCATAACCTTACCTGTTTTATATTAGACATTGCCAACATGTTTTTGTAGAAAACTTGGGTTTGACAGAATGTTATTCTGAAATTTGGGACTTCTTTTAGTCCAGTGGTTTCAACTGACTAAATCTTTACTTGCAGAATTTGCAGCTACATGGCTTTATTTGTTTGTTTTTTTCTTAAATGGCTATCTCTAGCATTTGTGTGAAGCTTTGTGCTAGCCCATGAGAGCCTCACAATGAAACATGATAGCAAATAGAAATAATGAAATCCATCACTAAGTGATTTATTACTGCATCAAAAAAAAAAAAAAATTCAAAAAAGACAAAAATTGGATCAAAGTATTCCTTTTGTATTAATGATTTGCTTGTGTGATGATTGTTTCTAGTCAGGAAATCAATTTCTGAATCATTGGTTCATAGTCCTAACCCTGCTGCAAAGATTAAGGTGTCTCATCTACTGCTTATTGACCAAAAAAATAGTTGATTTATGTAATATTTTTTTCTTTTGTCCTGGCTTCTCTCCTTTCTTCCCTCCATGCCTTTTTCTTGCTTGCTTGCTTGCTTTCTCTTGCATTCTTGCTTGCTTTCTTCCCCAGACCTACAATATTTTCAGTGATGACAACCTGGAGTACAGCGGTTTATCTCGCCAGTTCCTCTTCAGGCGCCTTGAGCCGTACACTCTCTATACCCTGGTCCTAGAAGCCTGCAACACAGCAGGCTGCACTCGTTCTTCACCCCAGCTGGTCCGAACAGATGAAGCACCCCCAGTGTCTCAGATGGCACCTGTAATCCAGGCAGTGAACGCTACCAACGTGGAACTGAGCTGGCTGCAACCAATTAATCCGAATGGAAGAATAATTCGCTATGAGGTTATTCACAGATGCACAAAGGAAAATGCTGCGGGGTACAGAGCAACGGCAGAAGATGAGAAAATTGTTTACACAGAATATAACACTGAAAGTAATACTTTTGTGTATAATGATAAAGGTCTGCAGCCGTGGACAAGGTATGAGTACAAAATACGCACCTGGAACGCAGCAGGCTACGCTGACAGCTCCTGGACATCGGCAAAGACAAGTCAAACCGCCCCAAAAGGCCTCGCTGCCCCCAGCTTGTCCTTGGTGTCAGTAAACCCCCGTAAAGTGCTCATCTCATGGGCCTCACCAGCACAGCCCAATGGTATTCTTCAGTCATACAGGCTGCTAAAAAATGACACTCTCTATCCTTTCAGCTTTGACGCTGCAACTTTCAGCTACACGGATGAGGACTTACTGCCTTATTCTGTGTACAGTTACGCGATAGTCGCCTGCACGATGGGAGGATGCTCTACCAGTGAACCAGCTGTGGTTCAGACACTGGAAGCAGCTCCTGCCTTCGTGGAGCCACCATCTCTGCACGCTGTCAGTGCAACTCAGGTTAATGCATCTTGGGCACCTCCTCAAATACAAAATGGAGACATCACCAAGTACATATTGAAATCAAACAGGGGAGAGTATTATCCTGGCAAAAATTTGCACATGCTGGTCTCTGATCTGCAGCCTTACAGGCAGTATGATTTTGCGTTGGTTGCATGTACTGCAGGGGGCTGCACATCTAGCATGTCCCAGTCTGTGATGACCATGGAGGCTCCACCATTAAATATGGAAGCTCCCAGGCTGCTTGTCATGGGCTCAGAGTCGATTGAAATCACATGGAGACTTCCAGCTAACCCCAATGGTAAAATCATAGGCTACGAGCTAAGGAGGGATGGTGTTCTTGTTTACTCAGGGCTGGAAACTCGCTTTCTTGATTTCACCCTCATGCCAGGCATGGAGTATAGCTACACCATCACTGCAAATAACAGTCAAGGGAGTGTGACCAGCCCACCAGCTCAGATAAAAACCAACCCCTCTGCTCCATCTGGGATGTTGCCTCCTAGGTTGCAGGCATGGTCCTCAAAGGAGATTTTGGTGGCCTGGGATCCTCCTATCAAAGTAAATGGTGACATTAGAAACTACACAATCTCAATCCACAAGCCTGCTGAAACAGAAAAGAAAGCTATTCACTTTGATGCATCTCATGTTTCCTTCGTGAGACGGTCATACATAGTGACAGAGCTACAACCCTACAGTAGGTAAGTCTGGAAGACTTCATTTGTTGAATGAATGCTGCAGGGTGATTCAGTGGGCTGGCAGATGGCTTAACCATCTTCTTTAAATAGATAGTCAGACCCATGGGTTTTCTTTTTCTAAAAAGCACATGATAAAACCAGGATTTTTCTTAATTTATAGTAACATCAGCTTTATATCATCTCTGTGAAGTGCATAGGGTTTACTGAGATAGTAATTATATGACAGGTAATTCATCACTCTGCTATAGGCTCCAAAACCTGCACTCCTGTACTCGTGTGTCTTTTGCCAGATATCTGCATTCAAGAATAAGTGGGGCTTTAGCTGACCCCATTTCTGTTCAAGGTGGGTAATCCAGTGACCTGTCAGCTAGACTGTCCACAGGGCAGCAGAGCTAAGACAGGGGAGTCATATCAGGAACACACTCCCACCTTTGAGCTGGAAACAAGTGACCTGTACTTAAGTGAAAGCTAAAACTTGGGAGGAGGTACTAGGCTTAACTACAGAAGAGTACACTTAATACTGAAATAATATCTTCCTCACTAATTCTTGATTATTTACATGACCTTTTGTTAGATATTTGTGAAGGCATAATTTGTATGTGTTACATGGTTGATAAGTCTGCCTACTATTTATGTATAACTAATCTAAATCCAAAGAGAGAAGAGTAATAGAGTGAAGCTCTACAGCTGTGAAATATCCAAATCATCTCCTACAATGAATCATTGTTTTGTTTCACATCACCAAAATCAAGATTATTTTGATCACTTGATTCCTGCAGATGTTAACTCTACTCTAAAAAAAGAGGAAAACTACCAACAAATCAAAACCCAGCAGACATTGTTCATTTTTGCTACACAAGGCGCAGCATATAATGTGTGTGTTCATACAGATTGTTGTTTTTTTTTTTAATTAGAACATGTCAAGTGTCAAGAGAAATTAAGAAACCCTCCGTGTGTAGCAGATTCAGATCTCATGCGTAGTACATCTTTGTGTTTGTAGTGCTTTAACCACTTCACTCCTCATTTGTCTTACCAAGGTATGAAGTACAGCTCCAGGCTTGCACGGAGCTGGGTTGTGCCTCCAGCGAGTGGGCAGCAGTACAGACACTGGAGTCGCCCCCAGCCAGGCAGCCCGCCCCACTCATAGAGATACAGACCAGAGCTGGGGGCTTCCAGTCGACTTCTTCCATCCTGTGGACTGGCCCCCAGCAGCCAAATGGGAAGATTTTATACTACGAACTTTACAGAAGGCGAACAACTCAAGGCCAGATAAATTTAGACCTCGCACTTGTTTACAATGGTTCTTCAACCTCCTTCAAAGATGACAACTTGATGCCTTACACAGAATACGAATACCAGGTGGGAATTGAAGTAATTTAGCAGCTCTGATTGTGTTTTCAGTACACTTTGAGACCCTTACTTTGCACTTACGGTGAACATACACATCTCATTTCTAATGTTAATAGTACTGTAATACCCAAATGATTATTGTTAATGTATTTTAAATAGTTGAGAAGCTGAAAATAATTGTGCACAAGCAAAGCATTCATTCAGCGGTTTTCTTCAGCTTAATCATAAGTGCCTGTTTCGTGCATGTTAAATGTTTGTGTACACTGCAGAGCTTTTTTAAGGCTCCACCATTATCTCGGTAGTGTGAAGTCCTAGTTTTTAAACAGCAGCTTCATTTCATTAGTTCTTCTTTATTTTTACTTCCTCCTCCAATCTGTGCTGAATTAATTTTTACTTTATGACCTGTCAGAAGTTGACATCAAGAGAGACTAGGGTTGTTTCCTCTTTAAATTAGACATTAAGATCATAAGCAGTTTTCATGAGTAGCTCAAAAGTAAATTTGCTTTTGGTGGCTGTTGTTACTTGTCATGCAAATAGGTATTTTTACTGTTTTTTTCTTATCAGGCTAAGCAAGCATACCACTTCTGCCATTCTTTCACCTGTAATTGTTTTCTGTGTCAATTTTCAAGTTTTAGCATCATTTTAACATACACTATTAGTGATAATGTAGGGCTTTAATTAGTTTCAGCTTATGAACTAAGACCATTAAATCTTTCCCAAGTTTTTTGTGAGTTAGTGGAGTTTAGACCCTCACCAAAAAAACAACCTTGAATTGCTGCTTTTAAAGGTATATTTAATATGATGATGTTTATTTTTTTAAATGATGTTTTCTATGAATAGGCACGCTTTGCCACAAAACAGTAAGCAGTGATTCTGTACACTATATTTCTGCTCATGACATATCTTGAAGATCAGTTTAGCAGTGCTCAAAAATTATTAGAAACTTTTTCTTAAAAAAACAAGTTTAAGCATGGATTTCTTTTGATACATGTGTAGCATTTTGCATTCCACCTCTCAAGCTCCTGCAAGATGGTGGCTATCTTTCTTTTACAGACTCATTGGTTTTATAGGATCATAAGATATTGGAGGGGCTCTCAGGGGGCCATCCAGTCCAGTTTTCCACTGAAAGCGTGGTCAGTTAGGGAGTCAGATGAGGTTACACAGGTCTTTTTCCTGTTGCATCTTGAAAACCTCCAGTGAGAGTGACTGTATAACCTCTCAGGGTAGTCTGCTCGACTGTTTGACTGTTCTCATTGTGAAAATGTTTTGGGGTTGGTTTTTTTGTTTTGTTTTTTTTTTATGATCAGTCTGAACCTCTTTTGTTTGAACTTATACCTGTTTTCTCTCATCTCTTCCCACCCTGTGAGTTTGTTTCTAGTTGTGTCCCTTGCTCCTTGCTCCATTGCTGTCAGAATTGCAGGGCGGAGGAGTGCAGTGGCTTTCTTCATAAATCTGTTTTGAGTAAAGAGAGGATTTGGAAGGAAAAATTATAAAAATATTGAAAAGAGAGCCTAGAATGCTACTAGAAAAGTGTAGTTTCTTTCTTACTTGATAATCACAAAAATCTTTTTTCCTTTGGATGTTTCTGGACTGGCAGCATGTCTGCAAAGTAGCAGCCACTGTAAAAAGTCTGTCTGCTAGTTTTGTGTTGAAGGAAATTATGAACATCCATCAGCTGACTGATTCTTATGGCTGATTACAGGTCCATGTTACTTGATTTCCTTCAGTTACCTAATGACATCTTCTCGGAACTTAGTGGTACAGGAAATGCTACGGTAATATTTTCCATAGAAAAAATTATAATTACTTCAAGCCTGAAGATTTATTACACTTTCAAAATATGAGGGTAAACTTTCCAGTTGTCACTTCTCTTTTGACCACAGCGTGTTTTCAAGTAAATTGTTGGCAGTTTAAGTCCCTCTGTGTACAAACATCATGGTTTCAATTTCTTTTTCCCAGCTTTCTTTTTTGCGGGATGCAAATTCAAATGCAGATGGGGCTGGGTAGGTAATAAGCATTGCAGCAGACCCAAGCCCTACTTATTAGTTAGGAAACTTTCTTAGATAAACATCCCAGCTCTTTACATAAGGTGGAAGTTGTAAACATTGGCTGTGAGAGTCTCACTCACACCAGCTTTCAGTTATCTCAGTTAGAAGATGTTTTTTGAGGAAGCTGATACCACAGAGACTTGTCTAAGCCAAAGTTTTTAATGGTCTAGTTGTGATGGGTAACAAAGAAAGCCTCTTGGTGAGATTCCTGTGGTTTACCATGGCATGTTCAAGTCTTCACTTTTTATCTTGGTTCTACTCTATAGATGGGCTGAACTGTTGACTGGGATCCTATATCATTTTTTGGTTTTTTCACTGGTGGCCATTTATTTCACCATGAAAGTTTTTTTTTGCACGCATCTGTTTGTTTTCTGCTTTTGTCATTTGCAGCAATCCTCTGGAATCTATTCTGAGCCCCTCTATTGTTGACAATTTATATCTTGCCTGTGAGACAAATTATTTGTAAGTATAGGGCTTGGCTTTTGCTATTGTGCTGATGAAACCCAGATTTATATTTCACTTAAACTGGATATTGATTCTGCTGTCTCTGCATTTGAAGCTTGTTTGCTGGACATAAAACTTTAAACGCAACTGAATTTCCTCCAGCAGAATGCAGATAAAATCAGAGTGCTGTGATGGGAGTCTCTCCAGCATTTTTGGAGGTATTGAGATTTAGTTCAATGAACCCTGACAGCTTCTTTGGATCTGAAGTCAGGATTTTGGAGCTGGAGTTTTTCATTTTTTCATTGGCTGGAAGCTTCAGCTGATTATATAGGACTTGTAAGATGAGATGTGAAAGTTACACTTTCAAAAATGACTAAGTGACTTTAGAAGCTGGTGCTTTTTAAAGAGACTATGCCCCCTAAATGCTCAGGTCACTGTTGTTTAAGGAAGCACTTTTATTCTTTAAGGGCCAGACCTACATAAGCATATTAGTACCTGATAGTTTTCAGTGGGGTTTTAAGAGGCATTAATGTGCCTACTGCCCTGTACTTAGAAATTATTTCTTAGATCCTTGAAATTCTCTCTACCAGTTTTTGTATATTTAGATATTTGCATTTTTCAGAGTATCTGGCTTTTTAGGTGTTTGTTGGAGTGCTGCCTGAGATCCTCAGCTGTATTAAACAGATGCAGTTGCATGATCTTATAAAAAAAGAAAAAACTGACTTAAACAAACTCTATAACACGAGGCCTAATGATTTTGCAAGTGTAACCTTTTGGAATATTTCTGAAACAGAATGTAAAGGCCCTTCTCAGGAATTACTGACGATGGTGTGCAATGTTAGATATATAACAACCTATAGAGTCAGAGGTGTTTTTCTCAGCTAAGGGAAAGCCCTTTCAAAAGAGACAATTGTGACATTGTGACGTTTAGTTCCATTTGGCAAAACAGAGTTGTCAGAGTATGGTGCAGTTTCCATGAAAGTGCAATGTCACTAGTCCACAACTGCACTGAAATGTGCACTTAAGACTACTTTAGGTTAATGGTTTAATGTCTTCCTGGTTTAGAGTACGTCCTTATTCCCACTCTGCAGTCATGGAACACGTAAAAGACAGGAAAGCAGGACTGTCCCTTTTCAGAAAGTTTTCTGGCTTCCTGCAGAGAGTTATTCTCCAGAAGGATTATCTGGTCAACTCACAACAGAGGTACAGAACACTTCTTGCTTGTGAAGCATGCTTCCCACACTCTCATCACTGCAGCCAAGTGAAGGGTCTAGGAAATACCCTGAGATACTACCAGGGAAAACATGGTTTGGGTTCTCCATCTTGAACGCTCAAAGAGAAAACAAATCACATTCTGACTCTGGAGATACAAAGAAGGAAAAAAAATATGGGTGCAAAGTCATGGAGATGAAGGCAGGACCAACTACATGCAGTGTAGAATATGTCAGCCCTCTTGGTCACTCTCAAAAATGACAAGAATGACACTTGGTTTACCAGCCTGTCTGTCAAACTGTTGGCTCAGCTCCAGTTTGTGCTGCTTAGTCACTGACAAACAGCTCAGTGACTTCTGCGGTGTGAAATAGGGTGAAACGGGTTTTCCGACCAGCCAGTGAGAGTCACCCATCAGTAACCAAATCACCTCATATCTGGCTTCTTTTCATTATTTTAATTCCTTTTAATTGTTTTAATTTCTTCCTGTCTCCCTGACAGAGAGATGTACTAAAAAGCAGTGATGTAAAATTAAATTTAGGTCTTTCTTTCTCTCTCTAGTCATTATCCCCTCTTTGTTTTGTTTGGAAAAGTATTTTTTTCTTACAAGAGTCTTTGTGCTTCTTGCTTCCAAGTAAACGGTTTCCCATATTGTCCCTGCATTAGGCTGCTTCTGAAAAGTAAAGGAGACATAAATATTTTGTTTCACTGATGTAATGGCAATCCCTACTCTAAATAAACTTCTTCTGAACTAGGTACTTCTTCTCCCTTGGTAGAGGGTACAAAGTAATGAGAAAGGCCATTGGTAATGATTTCTTTTATTAAGCCCCACTTCAGGCACTTCTGTTTTCAACAGCATCCACAATCCAAGTGCTTAAACAATGAATTCATGCAACAAACCTTGGGTTTTGTTCACTAAATTAAATATGAATGTTAGGCTGAGTTTTTTTACTTCTGAAATTGCCAGTGAGACTTCTAGAGCACCACTCTTGCAAGACCTTTCTCAGTAAATTGTGAATCTGACATATTCAAAGCCACAGCAAGATATCCTTTAAAAAGACATTAGTGTGAGTACCAGGGGAAAATATACTCCAGGGCTGGAGATGACTTGATATGATTTTCTTGATTGTATCTTTTTATTTATGAGGCATAATTTATGATTGCTGAAAAGCAAACTAAAATGAATGATGATTAACTACAGCCAAAGTAATAAATCAGAAGCGGAGAAAGAAGTGGTGATTTTGATCTAATCTATTGAATTAGCTGTTGCCCTTAGCCATTACAGGTATTGGAAAGACCTTTTAATATCTGCTTATCTCTCTCATGGGAACTTGGTAACTATCTCATTATACACCCATAGGAAACAAATTATTTAATTTTCTACCTTTTAGAGTTAAACCTGTTTACATCTCTCATTAATTGCTGGTGTTATACTGTTATGAGAAGAGCTTCCTTACTATTTGCTAGATTTGTTTAAGTCCCAAACTGTTTGCCTGTTGTCTTTCCCTTCCCCAGAATGGGTTCAGTAGCTTTTATTAGTAGTATCTGAGTAGTGAATATGAATAGCATTGTTAAGGGGCACAAATTATCACAGTATTTGAAGCCTGGACCTAGAATCTATCCCATTATATGCTTATGGCCTCCATAAGGATGCTAACTGAATGTATAGGAGGGAGAAGTACGGATCTAAGGATGGGCAATCAGAAGCACACATTTGTTTACTACCTCTGTGTACCCCTGGATGTGAGTGGACATGATGTTTTCTTTCCCTTGTCTTTGGTCTATCCCCTGTGGACTGCAGCCACTTTTGAAAATTTCTGCTTTGCTAACACCTGCCTGACACAGCAGTGCCCAGCTGTGAATACATTATCCTAATGCTGAATGCTAGATTTCATAGACAAGGTTTGTGCCCTGAGCTGTGCTGACGTTGCATAAGTAGCTCCAAATTACCCAGGCTGCATGCTGGCAAGTTCTGATGAGAAGAAAGGCTTGGGAAGGGTGCTGCAACCAGCGGTGAGAGGGAGCTCCTCTGGTTTGCCTAATTTCAACCAGCCAAGACTACAGTCTCCTCAGTTTTCGTACAGACTGCTGTTCAAACACAGATAAAAATTGGGTTCTGTGTTTCTGAAACTGATATTGTATCTTATATACCCTTAAAATGGCTATCTTGGAGACGAATTACACTGTGAAAAATCTGCATTTATGCTAGTGTAGGGTTAAAGTGGGACAAATCTGATTCAAAAAATTCAGAGCAAAGTCTCAAAGTATTGTATCTTTGCGACCTCCATGAAGCTACTCTAGAAAGTGAAGAGTGGTATGAACCCTTCTCTATTTGTCTCTTTTGGCACTCTAAGAATGCCAGCATTGAAACCTTTTTGGAAATATCAGCAGTCACAGACACGTGCAGTCTGTGGATGCCCTAATGGTGGAGACCTTAGTCATACCTGTCTTTTACTCACAGGAGTAAAGAGTTCAGATGTGAAATGAATGGCTTGACCTTGTAGTTCCCCAGAACCTACAGCACTACTTTACTGCCCTACAGCTCCAATTAGTCCTCAAAGCTGAAGGTGGTAGTGGCTTGCTAATGAGACTTTTTAAAATGCAAACAACTATGTCCTGAGTGCCTGCAGGAGCTCATCACAAGCTGCAGCCATATACAAAGCTGAAGTCTTGTCCCTCACAGAGGCAAGATGTCAACTTGGGTCTGCTACAGGCCACCAGACCAGCAGAACCAAGCAGATGTGGCCCTCCATAGGCAGATAGAAGAGGCTTCACATTCACAGGCCCTGGTCCTCACAGGTGATTTCAGCAACCCTGACATCTGCTGGAGGGACAACACAGCAAGGTATCAGCAATCCAGGATGTTGCTGGAATGCATAGATGATAACTTCCTCCTCCAAAAGGTAGAGGAACCAACAAGAAAAAGTGCTGTGCTGGACCTTGTTCTCACCCACAGGGAAGGGCTGGTGACCAACATGAGGCTCAGGGAAAATAGAAAATAGACAGGGGAAGACCAACCGACATCATTTACCTGGACTGGAGCAAAGCCTTTGACACAGTTCCCCATGACACCCTGGTCTCCAAGTTGGTAAAACAGGGGTTTGATGGATGGACCATTCCATCAAATTGGTGGATTAAGAACTGGCTCGATGGCCACACCCAAAGAGTGGCTCTCAATGGGTCTGTGTCCAAGTGGAGTCCCTTGAGGATCAGTGATGGGACCAGTCCTGTTTAACATCTTTGCTGGGGACATGGATGGTGGCATTGAGTGCACCCTCAGCAAGTTTGCTGATGACCCCAAGGTGTGTGGTGCAGCTGACACACTGGAGGGAAGGGATGCCATCCAGAGGGACCTTGACAGGCTGGAGAGGTGGGGCCATGCCAACCTCATGAAATTCAACAAGACCAAGTGCAAGGTCCTGCACCTGGGTCGAGGCAATCCCAAGCACTGATATAGGTTGGGCAGTGATTGGCTTGAGAGCAGCCCTGAGGAAAAGGGCTTGGAGGTGCTGGTGGATGAGGAGTTCAACAGCAGCTGTCTGTGTACATCTGCAGCTCAGAAAGCCAACTGTACCCTTGGCTGCATCAAGAGAAGCATGGCCAGCACGTCAAGGGAGGTGATTCTCCCCCTCTACTCTGCTCTTGTGAGACCCCACCTGGAGTACTGCATCCAGTTCTGGAGCCCCTTTTACAGGAGGGACATGGATGTGCTGGAGCATGTCCAGAGAAGGGCCACAAGGATGACCAGAGGGCTGGAGCACCTCTCCTGTGAAGACAGATTGAGAGAGTTGGGGTTATTCAGTCTGGAGAGAAGGCTCTGAGGAGACCTTATTGTAGCCTTCCAGTATCTGAAGGGGACCTACAAGAAAACTGGCAATGGACTTTTTAGGATCTCAGTAGTGATAGGACTAGGGGGAATGTTTTCACACTAGAGGAGGGGAGATTTAGATTCAAAGTTAGGAAGTTCTTCACCATGAGGGTGGTGAGACACCGGAACAGGTTGCCCAGAGATGTGGTGGAAGCCCCATCCCTGGAAGTTTTTAAGGCCAGGCTGGACAGGGCTCTGAGCAACCTGATCTAGTAGGAGGTGTCCCTGCCCATGGCAGGGGGGTTGGAACTAGGTGATTTTAAAGGTCCCTTCCAACCCTGAAAAATCTATGAACTACAGTAAAAAGCAGTTTGATGCAGTGTCTGTAGGACATGGTGAGAGTCGTGTAGCTGGTGGGCAGCCAGCTGTTTGCCTCACTTGCCTTTCTGCTGATCTCCTGCACACAGGAAGGGTGAGCAGCATCTGTCTGTGTGAATCAGAGGTTCCTACCTCACCTTGGGCTGAGAGGCCAGCAGAAGCTCAGGACTGCTGCCTTCAGACAGAAAAGCTACTTCCAGCCAGCCTCATGCTTCACCAGAAGTCAATGAGAATGAGACCTCTCCAGTTACAGAGAGATTCTCATTTTCCATTGGCCCTCTGCTTCCAGAGGCTCTCCTTTGCAGGAGTGGGGAGGATTCCCATCAGGGGGCTACCTGGTTGGTCTCTGTGCTTGCAGCCAATACCTGTCATGTAGTCTGAGCCAGGTCAGAGATACAGATACAAATGTTGAGAGCTGGCAGTGGTTAGTGCAAGCAGAACCTCCTCTGCCAAATCCCTGCTCACTCAGGTGTGATCCTGCTTCTTCACATAATCAGCATTGGGGAACTTTTGGCCATGCACTGTTTTTTGCCTTAACCCTGGAGTGTCTTTGTTTTTTGAGGGGGGTTAGTTTGTGTGATTTATTTTTTCATCTTCACCTCCCTTTTTTTCACCATGGTGGGGCCACAGTGCTCATCTAGTTTATCACTGCTTTTCTTCTTCTACTGCCTTTCTTGTGCTACAGCACTGGAGGAGATGTGGAAGCATATGCATCTGTTTCCCTCAGTTCCCATTAGTAACTCCTGTATGGATTAAACACTTTAGCATACAATCTCAACTTCATGAAAGAAAAGCTTCTTTTTTATTTTAAAACATAGCTTCCTCAGTAAGGACCTGGGGGTTTCAAGAGTGACTCTATGTGGTCAGGGACAGAGGAAGTCATCTAACAGGCTTCTTCCACTGTCAGCATCTACAATCCCATGATTTTTTGCATCTATACCAAAGAGTTGTTGTGATTTTGTTGCCCTCTATGGGAGAAGTTGTTACTAAGCTTTACTAAGTTTGAACCAGCTGGGCTTACTCTGGTAAGGCAGTGTCCATCTTCTCAGCACTTCCCTTCCTGCTCTGCATAGGTTTTTGCCCCTTCTTGCTGTACCGATGAACCTTGAAATTGCCCTATGATCATTTTGAGCAGTGGCTGATAACCAGTTTCTTCCAGGAGCAGAGATGTGTGAAGGCTCATTTATGATGGGAAAAGGCAGGCTTAGTTACCTGTAACTGGAATTCTTCAGTCCTGCAAATATACCATCTCTGGAGAGGTTTCTTTCCCCCAGCCCCCCTCTCTTTCTCTGGCTCCAAAGTGTGGTCTGGGCCAGGGGCCAACATATTAAGAAAGCATTTTGAATAGTAACCCCTGTAGGTGATTTTGAGACCCTCTCCTGGCATTTTGGGCAATGCAGCCATTAACACCAGCACATCTTTTGTCAGGGTGCTGAGCCATGCACCATGATGTCAGACTTTGTGCTTTTAGAGGCAGTATATTCAGAAAGTATTACACTTTTGTTTTCTTTCTGTTGTCTGTATTGTCAGTAGGTCCCTGAGATGTGATCGCTTCTTACATTACAAGCAGCAGATAATGCTCCTGCCTGTTAAACTCTTTACATTTCTATGTCAATGCAGTTAAATATTTTTTGGTGCTGATTATACCACAGTTTAGAAGAAATTTTTACCAGCCCCAAAAAACTTTTTACAGAAGTCTAAACCTTGAAATATCAGCTTAACCAGGCAGCAGCTTTTGTTTTGTGATGACTTTTTGAGGATCCATGACCAAGGCTCTGACTATAACAGCGTTCTGATGCCATGCTGTCCCACTTCTTCATGCAAAGAAGTGGCTAAACATTAGCATTTCCATCTGCAGTCAGTTCTGGGCACTTACTGCTCCAAGTCTACAAATGCCGACTAGGATTTACTTGGATAGTGATTCTCAAAGGGCAATATTTTTATACCCATACATGCCTTTACAGATGGTTGAGCAGAAGCAGAGGGACTTAAGGGAATCCAGCTTAGGTCAGTGTAAATCCAGAATTTAGATCCTCAGAAGTCCTGCTCAGCTGTCACAACTGTCTCAGAAGCTGGCATTTCACAGACACCTAGAGGTTTTCTGCTGGAAACACATCTTGGCAGGGCTGAGTAGCTGGTGTCTTAGAGTAGCTTAGAGCATGCCTGTATGTTCGGGCCCACATGCATGAGGCTGTGACCTCAGCCTTTTTTCAAAAGCATTGGGATGTGGTGCCTTGGGGATCAAAGGGAACAACTGCAGCTCCTCTCCACCTCCCTGGGGAAGCACTTGGCAACTCTGTCTGCTTCTGCCTGCTTGTGCTCTGCCCAGTCAACCTTGATTCCATTGTGGTCATGCTCAATGAAACAGCCCCAAAGGGGGCACTGGGAGCACCCCAAGCACAAAGACCAGTCATCCACTGGGACATTCCCACTCTGGAGGGGTCAGTCTTGGCTTCCTCTGCTGGAGCATGTGACTGAACCTAAATTACCTGCTTCCTGGACCCACTTAACTGCAGTGTGAAAGGGGAAGAGCAACCTGTTTTTTGTTGTCCTAAGGCAGTGTTTGGGAAGAAAGAGCTCTTATTTTGTGAAATAAGAAAAATCTATGACAGGAGAGGGATCAATGGAGGAAAGTGCCTCCATCCAACTCTCGGTGTGGAGTGTGCATCCCAGCTGAGTTGCATCCCTCCTCTGGATTTCCTGGGGGCTCCCACTCTGCAGCTGAATGCCTGTGCTGCACAGGAAGCCTCTGTTTCCCACTCCCCACCTTCAGTGTTGCTGTGAGCTGCTTGCTCGGCAGGTCAGGTCCAACACGGTTACACTCCCTGATCATTAAGGCCGCAGCCTGGATATAGCTCAGGTCAGCTCCGAGTCGATGCCAGTGGCACACTCAGAGCTGCTCTTTCCATATGTGGCTTACTCTCTCCACAAAGAAATATGCCTCTTGAAATGAACGACTGTGGGCAAATGTTTGTAGCACCTTGGACTGAATTGAGATAGAGGGTTTAGCCTACTGCAGTAAAGTGAACAGAGTTTGACTTTATGAAAAGTTCACAACAGAAATATGTTATTGATTTGACTGAAAAGTGCTTTGGCTGAGCTTTTTATGGTAGTGCATCATCAGTACTTACGTAATGTTTCAGTGGATGGTGCTATATGTTATTGATGGAATCAGGCTGGAACTTTGGGTTTATAATTGGCAAAACCACAGTCTTCAAGGCCACTGTGGTGGTTTTTGTATTTTTGCTTCCCCAGACCTCTTGTGAAGTAGCTTGGTCTTGTGGTTTTAACATTGCAAGCTGGAATGACTCTAGGGTCAGTTTTGAAGACATCTTATTTCTAAACTTCCTATTTTTTTTTAAGGCACGGTCCCACCATCCACCATCCACCTCCCCAGGACCTCTGCCCAGCGTAGATCCACATAAGAACATGTTTTACTCTAGTTAGAATTGCTTTGCCATGAAAGCTTACTAAGGAATACTTAAACTAAAAAAATCACTCAGACGGTCCTCTCGTATTTCCATTTAGATCTATCATTCTGATTGATCACTATGTGGTTTGCTAATATTGAGCCTAATTTAACCCTATACGCTCACGCATCCATCTATTCTGTCTATTGTACCTGACATTCTACAAATTACTTACTCATGCAAATGATGACCTAAGGCAACCTTTTATGATATTCGTGTTTAATTATACAAATGGTTTTTGATAAATAAGATTATACATCCTTCCATATGTTTATTCACTCCTTGATGAAAGCAAAATTTAATTTTCATGCAGATTTGTTGGAGAGTGTGTTTAATAAGTGCTGAGTTTTATGTAGTCTGCAGATCACTCTGGTTTTGGGAAGCTGACAAAACCAGTAGGCATAGTTCATAGAGACATGTGGTTTTTAATCAGGCCTAATTCAAGCTGCTAAATTTTGAAATCTTGGAACTAAAGCTGTTGCCTTTGTGCTCATGCAATAAAGTAAATGTTGTAAAAATAAATGAGATGCTGATTTACCTACCCTTTTCAATGAGGTTTTCTTTATATTATGGGTTACTGAAAATGTTGCCAACTGATTGATATCATAATATTTTCAATAGAGGGATGTTCATGTAGAACCTTCTGGTTTTAAAAATTAACTAGAATTTGGCTCGTACAATTCAGTCAAGGTGAGCGTAACTTGTCACACAGTGCCAGGCTGAATTCACTGGGGCTGCTTGCATACGCCAAGGAAACATGTAGAAAGGAGAAATTCACAGGACTGATGAGAGTATTGCTGTTGGGTTGTCTTTCAAAACATTACCACTGTTGATCACAGCTTCTGAAGGAGTCACAGCTTCACAGTCACACAGACAGCAGTGAAAACTCAGATCTTGGGGATGAGGTAGGAAAAAGACACATGAATACAGACCATGTGAGGCATGAAATCTACTTCTTTTCCCTAAGCATTGCGGAGGAGAATATTTCATTCTTCTGATAGAAAGTCACTGAGTCAATACAGGTGCTGTTCAGCAGTCAAGGGACACATTGCATGGGTGTCATCACACAGCATTTTTCCTGAGTGTCAAGACAGCTGCAGTAGCATCCCCTGGCTAACAGTGGATGTTTTGTAGGCTTGAGCCCTCTGCTAACAGTTTATCTGTTTTTGTGTGCTGAAGGTGTGGTCAGTAAACTCTGCGGGCCGGGCAGCGAGCAGCTGGTCCCGCTGCCAGACGGGCCCTGCCCCTCCGGAGGGTCTGGGAGCTCCCCTCTTTGACATGGTGGCATCCACAGTGGCCGTGGTCAACATCAGCCCCCCTCTTAAGCCAAACGGGGTGGTCAGTATCTACAGGCTCTTTTCTAATGATACCAGAGGGACGGTTGTGGTGGTGAGTATAGCCAACACTGTTTCTGTACTTCCATTTTACATTGTATTTTTTTTAGCTTTACAAATGCTTGTCCTTACAAAAGCTTGCTCTTACAAGCTGCTACTGCTGGTTGCAGGCTCTCTTGCCCTCCTGCACTCCTGCTGATAACTGTTCTGCAATGCTCTCTCCTGGCCAAAACATTATCAACGCTTTCTCTCATCTAAATGTTATGCTTCTTCAGGAACTAAGCTCATCACTGAACCCTTCTCACACAGTGATGTGTTGTGACAATTTGATGGAAATCAACAGTATTGTTCAGGGGTGGCTAACCAGCCAAATGAAACACTTCCAGACAGCTCCTGCCAGTCCCAGTGGTGCAGGTGGGAGCTGCAGCCAGTAGGTAATGCTCGTGTGCTTTGGATAGCCTGTGAATTTGAAGTTCAGAAGAATGATGCACATGAGTTTCCCTTTAAAATCCTTCTTCTTGGTAAGAAGTATTTAATGGTAAAGAACTGAAGAATAATGCAAGTAGCCAAGGAACTTCTGTGTTTTATGTCAGCCTAGACACCATTAGGTGTCTAAAAGGGACAGCTTAGGAAATCTGTAGGGCTTCCTTAGGGTTATAAAATAAGGAGGTGATGAGAAAAAGCTAGGGCTGTGGAAGGTGCCTGGAACAGCTGCCACCACATCAGTGCAAAATACCTGAATACTTCTTGTCTGTAACACTGTCTGCTTGTATTTTACAAGCAGGTAAATACGTGTGTGCAATTTTTTCCCTCGTTCCATCTTGCTCAACTTCAGAGTGCTAAGTTCACCTCAGGTCATCAGTCCTTTCCATGAACTTAAGTGGCCTACTGATTGCACATTACACATTTGTTCCTTCCAGTGCAATTGGCTGTCTCCGTGACTGATTCAGCCAGTTCTTCTCACTGGAACCTGCATGACCCTTCATATCCACCCTCTCACACATGCCATACTGCTGGCTCATTTCCAGCTCTGGCATCAAGAAGCATCAAGTGCCTTCCTTTGCTTTTTTTGATTCTTCCCCCCCTGTTGTTTTTGGTTTTTTTTCTACACTCCATTTAACCATGTGCTGACAAATGGGAGCAAGTGTTGCTCCTCATTGGTGTTTTCTACATGTTTTTATTTCTTTGGCTTAAAAAGCTATACCTGCAAAGTGTACAGCAATGCAATGGAGTGGCAGTTCCTGAAAGAAGTTTCAGAACAAGGGCACCATTTCCATTGCCAGAACTGCCAGGTCTCCCTTTCTGAGCATAGGAGAGTTTCCCAAGAGGCTCACCCAGCACCATGGCTGTTTGAATGCAGAGCAACATCATGTTGGTCTTCGACTCAGAGGTTCTTACCAAAGAGCACATTGTCCTGTCTGTGAGTAAACTGACCCACCAGACACATTCATATCACTCTGTCCAATACTTTCTCTGGTATCCATGCTGAGGAAGTGTGTTAGATACACATGAGTATTTGCTAGTGCACTTTTCATGGAGTTTCCACATCCACATCACTTTTCACTTTCCACATAGATTTATTTTTGCCTCAGTACCAATTATCTCAAAGTTTCTCTTTAAAGGTTTCCTGTTTCTCTGTTTCTGAGAATGACATTTGCAAGCTGACATACAGTGGTCACAGCTCAGCTCAAGATGTCTGTGAGGCCACTGATGGTATGGACTTTTCCTTTGAACACTGCCCTTTAACTTCACAATGGGAGAAAAAATGAGTGCAGAGTTCCCAGCACAAAACAGCTGCAGTAATGTCAGACTTAAAGGACAAGCACAACCTTGTGCCTGTCTTCTTCAGGAGTTAATTCACCTCCATAACTCTTATTTAGTGCTTGTGGTGCCTGAAGCTGTGACAAGTTCCCTCTTAATTTTTATAGCTGTCAGAAGGGACTGCCACCCAGCAGACAATACATGGGCTAAAACCTTTTACCACATACTCCATTGGCGTGGAGGCCTGCACCTGTTTCAACTGCTGCAGCAAAGGACCCGTGGCCCAAATCACCACACAGCCAGCTCCACCCTCCGAGCAACCCCCCCCGCAGATCCGCACCGTCACCTCCCGGAACGCCTCTTTCCAATGGAGTGCTCCTGAGTCACCCAACGGCATTGTCACCAGGTAGGAGCTGCCACTGGGCCAAGACTTTCCACCTCAGCTAGGGGTGGTGGAATGAGCTGGAATCCAGGGCTGAGAGCACTGGGCAGTTGTGACAGCCATGCTCTTCCTTCCCGGTGTTGTTAGTGACATCCCATGTGGGCTAAATGCCATCTGGGATGTGTTTACATGCCACAGCTACTTTTCTCCTGAGCAGGATACTGGGGGGGGAGAGGATGAGTTGCTATGAGTGAAGGTAATTGCCTGACTGGCGCGGTTGACAGCCAAAACATGAGATTATCTGGCAGTAAAGAAGCAGCTGCACCTTGTAGCTACTAAGGCAAATCCTGATTTGCAGAAGTGTACATCAAAGCAACAGGCACTAACAGATTCCCTGTGAGTTTGACTGCCAGCCATGATTGCTTGTGGATACGTGGCTAAGTGCCACATAAGGCACCTTGCAGTTGGAGCCAAAATCTCCAAGAGAAAACTAGAATCTCTTCTCTGGTAGCCAGACATAGAGCAATTAGGATGAAACATATTTTTGGCTTTTATAATATTGATGCCTCTGATTAAACAAAATCCCAACTTTCTTCTCAGCTATGAGCTCCATGTGTATGTGGCTTGTCCTCTGAATCAGCAACCAGCAGTGAAGGCTTGCAGTCCTGGCCCGACTGAGGTGAAGTATACAGGAAAAGGCCAGAGTGCCAACGTGTCCAACCTCGAGCCTTACACGACTTACAACCTGCGAGTCGTGTCTTACAACTCTGTTGGCAGCAGTGCCTCAGAATGGATTGGATTCACTACGGAAAAGGAGCGTGAGTATGAGAAATGGTTCATCAATTGGCAATGCCCCCTTCTGATCCATGGGGCTGCACAGCACCAAAGGATGTCTCCACCTCTGTGAAAGATGGTGTCCCCAGAAACATACTCTTCTGGGCACCATGCCCTTGCTACCCGTTCATTGAAATTCTGCTCCGGGGCTTGACTGCTCATTCCTTCAAAAATATTTCTTTGCTCATCATCTGATATCACATCCTCTGTCTTGGCAACCCAGAAACCTTTTATTTTACTGAGATTGGGCCATAGAGCTGCAGAACATAAAATGTTCAAGTATTACCAGAAGGGTGATGTGTAGTAATAAATAGATTGCCATAAATAATCCCTGAGGAAAGAGGAGATCCTGAAAGAGACCTGATGTTTCTTCTCAGAAACCATTTTGCTGTCCTAATTCATGCCACACTTTTGCCAGGGCTAACAAAAATTTTCCTTGGATGTCAACTAAATGTTTGGATCCTTGTTGACAAGGAAGTAAGAATTAATTGCTACCTTTAAGGTACGTGTTGTGGCCTGCAAGGAAATTTAATATGCAGAACCTGTGCCTACAGTCAGAATAGATTTTGCCATGAAAACTGAATTTTGTAGTAGTCTAACATCAGCTTTTATTAAGAAGATCTATAGTGCTGTAGCCAGAATCACTCTATAACAGATGAGCTGGGCATTTCACCTCAGCTTGCTAGGTCAGGGCAAAGACGATGTTCACTTTTAATTTTATAGTCTTGTGTCAGGATTTCAGCATCACCTTTCTAAAAATCCCTTTTGCATCACTTGGTAGTTATGCCTAGTAATTACTAATAATGTATTTGCTACATTCTTAGCTGAAAATTTCACGTGTAACAGCCCAGGGTTTCTTTGATGATGTCATAAACTAAAAACTAAAAAATGAACATTTAAATGTGGAAAATTCATAATGAACTGTTAGGCCGTACAGAACAAAAGGTTTTAAAACACAAAGCTTAAACCCCTACCAGGTCTGCAGCTCTCTTCTTTGAGTCTTGCTTTTTCTTGCCTTGCTGATCTCTTCACACCAGGTCACCTGAATCACTGTGTTTGTCTCTTTCCTCTTGCCCGGAAGGCTTGCTTTAGAGACAGTGGGCAATTAGCAGTACAGGGTAACTGGACAAGCAGCTTTCTTGTGAACAAACCAGCATATAGTGGGCACACAGCTTAATGATAAAGCCACAAGAAAGGGCCACCCCAAACTTAAATTGTCTTCTGTCAGCAAGCTGTTGAGCCCAACTGATGAACTTTACCTCCCTGAAGTGAGTTCTGGGATTTTTTCTCTCTGCCTGCCATCTGCTCCTGCTTTTCTGAAACCCCATGTTTTCATGAATGTGCAAATGTTAAAAGCTGATCTTGGGCAATTTGTTGGGGCTTGAAGAGTCCTCTCTTAGCAGTTTGATTCCAATGACCCTGCATGATGGAGCTGAACTTTTGCAACCGGAGCCTCCCTGCCCCCCAGTTTGAGCTGAAATTTCACTCAGTATCTGTACCACAGGGAGTTCTAGGTCATTACTTTAATGATATGAGGTATTCTGTTTTCTCAGTGCAGAGGCTGGCATGCTACAGCAGCTTCCTCTTTTCTCCTTGTATCTTCCCTACTCATACATGTGAATACGAGAGGAAAGGGAGTGCACACAACAGAGAGCTGGTATCACACAGAGTCTTTCTCTGAGCTGTATAACTCAGTCATGCCTCTTGGCTAGAAATGAGGGTTTGTTTTTTTTTCCTTCTGTTGCAGCACCTCGGTACATGGCCC
Source organism: Florisuga fusca (assembly GCA_038090715.1). NCBI lineage: Eukaryota > Metazoa > Chordata > Aves > Apodiformes > Trochilidae > Florisuga > Florisuga fusca. The sequence goes on from JAAWXA010000022.1 coordinate 8,673,234, forward strand.
CGTTCTCCATTGTCAGCAATTTATCTACCATCCACATAGACTGGAGCCGCACGTTTGTCCTGAACGGCCGCCTGAAGGAGTACGCGCTGACGGAGAGCGGGCAGCGCATCTACAGTGGCTTTGACACCGAGCTGTATTTACCAAAGACATCTGACAAAAGTCAGTTGCAATTCCCTGTAGCTTTCTCTCTGTGAAAGACTTTTAAGTCTTGTGTGCTGTTTATGAAAAACTCTCCATAGCCATTCCTAGCCAGGAGCGCTACTACAGACACACTGCAGCGCATCTAAACAGATGCTTGAAACAAAAATCCTTGGAGCTAAGCTTCCTCTGAGACATTTTACCTGACAGGATGAGACTGCTCTGGCTCATTGTGAGGGTGGAGCTTTCCCAAATCCTTGAGCTTTGGTGCAACTCCACCCCTTAGGGCCATTCTCTAGGAAATGCATGTAAATCCTCAGCTTCAGAATTGGATTTTTCTTTAAACAAAACTAAGAGAGAAGAGCTCAGAATTGGCCATAGTGAAATTTAGCTCTCTTTGAAAGACTCACTGTCTTTCAAATAAAAAGAAATTCTGTCAAGATGGAAAAAAAGAGAGAAAAATACATAATTTTTTCCAAAGTATTACCTTATTGTATTTTAAAGGATTTGAGTTTGTTATGTTTTTTTACTTTCCTGCAATGGTGCAAATATTTTTTTTTTTTTTTTTTACTCAAACATTCTTACCATTTTTGTATTAGCCATGACTGGAGTATCAGGGATTTAGAAAAAATGGTGAATAATTTGGATTCTAACTGCTACATGTCATTGAGAGGACTGGGTAGTGAAAGTACATAATTTGTAGCAACATCATAGTGGTGACTACCTATGATCTGCCATGATTTGTAGTTTAGAGGTTATAACCAGTGTATAAGTAATTATGAGGCTCTGCTCTGGGTCTCAGGTGGGGTTTGAGGGGTTATGTGCTGTACCTGCCTTGATGTTTCTTAGCCCTGCCTCTCTCTGCTGTGGGATCATACTGATAAACCAGCACCTACAGAATTTGTTTTCTCCTTCTGACAGTATTTTCTGAATTTCTTGCCCAGCCTTTTTGTTTCAAGTGACCTGTATCACTGATGAAGGGACTGCCATGACACCAGTCATCAAGTACAGTGCTGGAGATGGAGTTGGTAAATATGTAAAGAAATTACCTAGAACATACTGATTTTATGTGTTTGTGGTAGAAATTTCATATGTGGTGTATGTTAGACAGGGTGGCATCTTATTGCAGGACCCAAGGATGTGTCTTTAGGGTATGAGCTATGTAGGTAATGTGCCTTTTTCAGTATGGGTGGCATTATGTTTCTTTATATCATTATTGGCTTCAGATCCTTCATCCAGATGTGCAATAGTTTTTTCTTTTATTTTTTACTCCAAAATGTAATGCTTTTTCTTCCTGAACAGAATTTGCTCTCTTCCAGATTTTCTTTCAAAATTAAGATCATCTTAAATTCTAATTCTGTCCTCCCACATTGCTCCTCCATTTCACAATTAAAATACACATTTTCTCTCCTCCCTGCACTCCACCCACTCCAGCAAAGGGGCACCTGCCTGCTTCTTTTGTATCACCAACCAGCCATTCTCTGTAGTTTCACCCAGGATGTGTTCCTCTAACCAGTTTAGGAGAACCTCATACAAGATGCTGTCAGTGCCTGGTTTATAACACCTGCTGTTTCCCTTCCGTCCATGAGGCCTTTGCCTGTTTTGTGGAAACAAAGGATCTGGCATGATGAAATCCCAGCCTGTTGCAGTGCATTGAGTTGTGGATGCATACCAGTAAGAAGTTTCAGCAAAGCTAAGCTCAGCTCATTTCTGACCAACATGTTGGTTCTAATTAATTTTCTTTTTGAGCTGCATCTTGTTCAGCTTGTTAAAATAGGTGGACCTTGTCTTTGCAATTAGTATGCATGCTGATTTTTCCTTTTTCATACTCTCACTCCCTCATGCATAGTTTCAGGCAATGCTGCTGTACAGACATTATAAAGAGCTCCCAGTTAATTTACACCCATCACTCCTCCTATTGCAGACTCAATCAGCATCACAGGCAACTTGCAGCAGAGCCATACAACTTAAGGTGATGGAAATTCCTTAGAGTCTGGATTAACATGTAAGATTGGAAAAAAAACCAGGAGAGCCTGTCACTGAGATTTCTTAGGCTTGTGCTGTGTATGAGGGGGAAGGAGGAATAAAATGTTTTATGTTGTTTGCTTTTTGTAGTAATTTATCACTCGTTTGGTCTCAGTCATCCTCCCTCTTTCTTTTCCACTGCACAGGCCTGCCACTACACAGTGCTGGAGAGAATGTCCTCTGTCTGTTCTGCTCTGAAATTACTGTAGTAATTTCCACACTTCAAGGTTACTTGGAGAACCCTTTTTTTCTCGCATTCCACCTCCATTGCCTCTTTTCTCAAGAGCTGCTGATGCAGTGGTGATTTCCAGCCTGAGCAGCAATGCCAGAACTTTAAGCAGGGTCTCTTGAGGGTAGTAAGCTTTTTATGATAGCCCGCTAGCATATTGAACCATTATGCCACCTTGAACATAATTGCAAATAAGCACAGGACGACAAAATTACTTAAATTTCTGTCTAATTTATTAGGGAGGAAAGGGATAGCATATTGTTAAAGGCTTTCTGAAATAACATTCTTTCTCCCCTAATCCCTCTTGATTTTAACAGGTCTGATCTTGACAACACCTGGAGAGAAGGACAAAGCAGAGTCCAAACGTGCAAAATTCTACAATGAGTTGTGGTTTGCAGTGCTGATGGTACTTCTAGGTTTGATCCTCTTGGCTATTATTCTCTCCTTAATTCTTCAAAGGAAAGTCCACAAACAACCCTATGCACGAGACAGACCTCCTTTAGTTCCACTCCAGAAAAGAACATCACCAATGAGTGTGTATTCATCAGGTGAAACCCATCCGGTATGTTTGGGAAAATGCTATGTTGTGTAGCCATCATGTTACACTTTTACCTTCCTCCCCTCAAACACACACACAGTTTTTCTTCCCTCTTCCACCATTTTGTTACCAAGTGAAGGCTGTTTCATGTAGGAATGGACTGTCTGGTGCACCAATGCAGGCATAGACAGCCAGGCTATGGGTGCTTAGTCCAAAAACCAGCACCTCGTTTGTAAGCCCCAAAATGCTCCTGATGTCAAAAAAACACTTTGGAGCTGGTCCCAGAAACTGCAAAGCCACTGATTTCACCTGGTGTTAGCTGATGTCTGCAATAGAGATGAAAAGAAGTTGGCATGCTGTGAGAAGGCAAGTCATAAAAATGTGCTTTTCAGAGGAACCTTTCATATATTCCCAACTACCTGTTGTGAATGGCTAACCATGATCAATCTGACAGTCTGGCAGGCATCCATGAAATGTGACTGCAAAAAGCAGGACTTAGGAAGAAGCTCTATTTCTTTCTAGCATCCACCCACCACTCAGCCCGATTGCTCTAGGATGAGCTGCATGCCAGGAAAGTTGGGGGAGAGCAAGTGCCACCAGAGAAAAGCTAGGGACCTTCACAACATCAGTGTGTGCCTCTGTGCACATAAAGCCACAGTGGGACTATCGGAAAGGTGGGAGGAGGGCTGCTGAGGAATGATTGATAAAGAAGAAAGCTTTGTATCATTTTTATTATGACAAATTATAATTTGGTTAAAAAAAAAAACAAACAAAAAACCCAACAAAGAACACGACCCACCATGTAGAAGAGTAGTAGTGCTCTCCCGCCCTTTGAGGAAAAACGAGACAAAAGAAATATGGTGATTATTACAAGACTGAGAATAGGAGCAGCAGTGCCTTCCATTTCCATGCTTCTTCCCAGGCAAAGGCTGTGAGATGATTCTTCTTGTCACTTCTCAGCTTCTTTTTCCTGTGAGCACCATCAAGCAGGCTGGTGACTCCTGCATCCTTCACGCATTCTGTTCCTTCTTGTCTCAGTGCCAAGAAGCTGCATCTGTGCCTCAACAAAGGAGCTCTTGGAAACAATGGGATTTCCAGTGTGCCCCTTCTCCTGGCAAAGGCTAAGAGCATAAGAAACTTCTTTTTTTGGTCTCATGGTTCTGATTCCTTTTCCTCTACAGTCTGTCATGTTGTGTTGCTCTTCTTGACATTAAAATGTCTTTGCTGCTGGCATGCCTGCACAATCCCTTTCCATGTTCTGCCCCCTTTTTTTTTTTTTTTTCTTTCTCTTTTTTTTCCAGAACCTCGTGGACTTACTAAAAATATAGATTCTACAGTGCAGCAGTTAAAGGACTTAATTTGAGAAGTTAGGACAGAACTACTATGAAGTGGCAAATTCACTTGTGTTTTGTAGTTGTTAATGAGGATGTGTGACAAGGACTACTGGCTGCCCACATGGTACTTGATGGACATATTGAAAATTAAAGAGTACCTCATCTTTGCCAGTTCCCCTGCTCTCCTACATCCTGCTACATTGCTCCCTTTCACAGACCTACAGATAATTCACACCCTCCTTGAGGAACATACAGCACCTGCATTGCACCTTCCCCTGCCCTAATGTTCTTCCCCCCCCTCTCTTTAATCCTAGTTTGAGACCATTGCTGACACATCTGATTCATCAAGCAGTGTCACTCTCAAAAGTTACACAACACACTTTGAGGTAGAGTCATTAGCTGGCAGAGCTGCAAGATGTGTGATGTGCCAGGTGACCCAAAGTGTATGCATGAAAGTGTCTTACATTGCATGTTTCTCCTGGTGGGAAGGCTTTTCCTTGGGTCATAACTGAAAAAAAGGAAATCTGCCAACTTCCCCTTGCTGTGCACGTCTGGGCTATCACTCTGGTAGTCATAAATCTACCTGCCTGTTGGCTACTTAATAAACAAATCAATAAATGAGAGGGAAAAAAATTAAATCAGGGGAAGTCCTGTTCTGTAGGGTTGGTGGTTTTTTTTTTATTTTGGGGTTTTTTTTGTGTGGTGGTTTGTTTTGGTTGTTTTTTTCTTCCATTTTAATGGTATAATTGTCCTGCAAAAGGGAAAGCTCAGCTTTTTGTTTTTGTTTTTGTTTTTTTTTCCCGTTTTCTTCTGTTTGTAACTGTGCATGACTTCTGAAGCGTGGGTTTCTTTGTTCTCTTCCACTCCTGTTTTGGTTTGTGGCGTTTTTATTTTCAGATGAAGTGTTTGAGATCGTGCTTTTTTATTTTTGATTTCTTAGTTTTCGTCTTCTTTGCAGGGCCTTGCAGATACAAAAATTCCAGGAGCTGGTTCTCCCATAAGCAACCCCCATATTGCTTTGGGGGCAAGGAGACCAAGCCAGCTAAGTCACACATATTCCCAAGCCTCCCTCCATCGCAGTGTCAGCCAGCTGCTCGACCTCTATGACAAGAAGTCTCTTGCTGACGAATCACCCTGGGATGCCATTATTCGCAATCATCGCACCACTGGCCGTGGCTTGGTAAGGGCTCCATTCCTCTGTGATGCTGTTGAGTGTCAGCTGCCAATGATTTCTCTGTTCTGGCAGAATTATGAAATGGTCTAAGTATCAAAAGCTGCTGGAGATATAGAGCCAAAAGACCTAGGACATGGTCAGATTAGATGCTCAAAGTCCTTCCTGCACACTACTCTTTTCTGGAGCTGCAGATGGTCACACACTGCTCTCACAGGATGGGAGGGGTACACAGGCATCTGGGATGGTTTCCATGGTCTACCAGGGATGCACCTTGAAGAATTCCCTCCTATTTTGTCAGCTGCAGGGCAGTCTCTGTGAATTCCAGCAAATGTACATGTGTGAGGAGAGATGTCTTGACATCCTTCCCAGGTCCAGGAGCTTGTGTTCTAGCGATTCCTGCTCTGTGACCTTGGACTCAAATGCTGACAAGACCTGCTCTCTGTAGTCTGTTCAGTCAGGATGTGGAGACCACGTGAATGCTCAGATCTGCTGGCAATCATAACAAATGTCTCCAAACTTTGCCCACATGGAACTGGTTGAGGAGGAGGTTGAGGGGGTAGGCAGGATATCTGTCTTTTAATATAGGACAGAATTGGCCAGTGGCACCAACATAGACCTGAACACACAGATATGTTAGAATTCTCAAGTTAAGCACATTGGTAACTTCCCTTCCTGTCACCAGGAAACAGGCTTTTTAACCTCAGCTGCCTTGGCTTCCACCCTTTTCTAAGCAAACGGGGGAAGGAGTTTGGGAGCCAGCAAGATGTATTTGTTCCCAGAAAAAAAAGATGACTAATAAGGGTCCTACAAATAGGGACAGATGGACATTTAAGACAGAAATGAAGTTAGATAAGAGTGTGCTGTTGTCATGAGGGGATCTTTTCCAAAATGAAGTGATCTGGTGGATGATCTGGCACATAAATCCAGGCAGCTTCCTTGGGCTTTCACCTTCAGAACATCAAGTAGCTAAAAGTGTTAGAACATATAGACATGCCACAGTTCATGGGCATTGCTACCACTGCTGCCATGCTTGCTTTGATAGAAGCTGCAAGGAAGCTGGTAAGAGAAGAAACTGATGCTTCACTCTATGCAAAACCCCTACAGGTACAGGTTAACCTTCCTGCAAAAACTCAGCAGCTCTTGGATTTCCTGAGTCAGCAGTATTTGCAACACACCTTTGGGCCTTATTCTCAGAGCTATCACATCCTTGTGGTTTAATCCCTTGGGGACTAACAAACAGCACATCATGGTGCATAACAGTACAACCTCATGAGCCAAAAGAACAGCTTCCCATTGCTAAGAGAAGGCTCTTGCTCTGAGTATCTTCTCAGATTTGGTTCAATCTGCAGATTGTCCATATTGCAAATTAATATACTGAATAGTTGAAGGGGCCCAGGACACATATGTGCAGTAACACTGCTAGTGATCTCTTTAAGCTATGGCAACAGATAGTTATCACAGACAATGTGGTTCTTAAACAAAACATGTAAATGTATTTTTTCTTTTCAAATCTCCAGATTCCCCATCACCCTGTAACAAGCACTACTATGTATATATATATATATATATATATATATATATATATAAAAATTGTGCTCTTTGGAATATTTTACTATTTTCTNCCCATCACACTGTAACAAGCACTACTATATATATATATATATATATATATATAAAAATTGATTATTTTTTTTTTTTTTTAAATTATTGGTTACTATGAGAATCTAGTTGATTTGAATTCAGGTGCTTGAATTTTTTAGATTCTTACCTCATGCCGGGAGGAATAGGAAAACATGTAGAGAGGTAGAAGTGCACTTATTTATCTATTTCAGAGTTGTTTTTTAGGCAGTTGTTGGAGGAAAGAGAAATGAAGGAATCACCTTTAGTCTGACACAGGTTTGGCTGACATGCTGTTTATTTTTTCCCCTCCTAGCAGTATGCAGATGAAGAAGATCTCGTCAGTGTTATCAAAGGCTTCAGCACAGTCACCAAGGAGCACACCACTTTCACTGACACCCACCTCTGAAGAACACAACACCTTCTCCAGAAAATAGAAAGTGGGTAACTTGCCAAAAGCAGCCTGTATGGCCTTTGAGGCAGGGAACAGGGTTGCTGCTTCCCCACCCCATGCCCACTGGTTAAAAGTAAAACTGTTTCTAGGGAGGGGATGTGGGGGAGGATAAGTTGGCCTTTTTTTCACCAACTCTATCTGTATAGTAAAAACTGTGTGCTAGCACTGACACCTCAGAAAGGTAAGAGAACAGTTTGAAATCCCTAAGTCATACAGTAATAGGAGACTGTGAAGGTAGAGGTTCTCATCTTTGTCTCTCATCCAACTTTCACAGTTGAGAAGGGCTGTGGAGGTGGGAGGGGGGCAGCATGTTCAGTAAGGAAGTTTTTCAGCCTTTCCAAAAACCAGCATGGGGTTATCCACTGTGATAGGATAGCCATGTCTATTCCTGGCCTGACAGACCTCCATCACAAAATTATGTTAATGCGTGGGTAAATAAACAGCAAATGAAGAAATTCTTATGGACTTGTTTTAGCCTTTGTGTTCTCTCACTCCCCCTTCCCCACCCTGTTAGTTTGTTTAAAAAAAAAAAAAGCCATTAATTAATACTTAAATCGAAGCATGCTTTTTTCAGAGGTAGAAAACCTCTCAGTGTACTCCCTGTTAAACACTTGCTGTCACAGCCTTCCCTTTTGCTTACATATTCCTAGTCTATCATCAATAAAAATTGTTCACCACCCACAGTAAACTAGGAGCAAACAGCAAGCAGCCATTGCAACACAGGTAGGAAATAACATGTCAAGGCACTTGTAATTGAGAATTATTATACCATGACAGTAAACCTACTCCCATATTCATCTCTGTCTTTTATTCAGAGAAAGTGACAAGGAAGCCCTCAAGAGACTGCCAGTTCTGTGTATTCTGCCAAGCATATTTTTATGTGTGCTCTCAGTCACAATCAGCAAAACCCATCATCTGATACCACACATTTTCAGAAAGCAAAAGCAACACTCATCTGGCAATTTATTTGGTCTAAAAGGCAAAATAATATGTTATTTTGGATAGCTTCCTCTTTAACCTGCACAAAACATTTCAGATTTCAGACAGCAGCATACAGAGCAAGGACCCCATTCATAAAACAAGACTACAGAGGTAGCCTTGTGTATTAGGCAAAATCCAGCCAAGACAGCAGCAGTTCTGCAGAGCCATGTGTGGCTGCATCTAAAAGGCATCCTCCACTGAGCACCCAAGTGTTCCTTTAGAACCCTCCCTTTGCCCTGAACAAAAATAATCACAACATATCATCACATGCCAGACCACGTTTACGCAAGAACACACAATATTTTGGACCAAGTACCGTACTACATTTTGGAAGCATTCCACAGAGCCACACATTCACGTGGAAGACTCTTCAAAGTTTTGGCAGCAGCCAGATAATTTCTCAAAACCTTAGAGTTTTCATTCTGGGTATCAGAACAGAGTCTTGTTTAAGAGACAACCCACAACATGAAACGTTATGCCTGCTACCAGCCAGAGGGCACCTGCTCCTCATCTTTGCCACCAGTCACCCTTTCACGAGCCATAGTCTTGCCAGGATGAATCATTCTTCCGGTGCCGTGGTGAAGCAGCTGTCTTTGTAGGTGAGGGAGAAGCCACAGCAGGTAATTCAGGCCCACCTTCAGCAAGGACTGGTGCTGAAGCCAGGAGAGGCACTTTCTTCCTTCCCAGAAAGCCAGCTCCTTCAAACCCCATTTTCTTTTTGCTTTCTGCTTTGGCTTCACTCTCCTCTTCTTGTCCTCTTCTTTTGAGATCCAGAGAGCTCTCTGGCAGACGGTGAACCTCTGTATTGCAACACCCACCTGCCTCTGCCCCGCCTGTGCCTCGCACTTCCGGGGCTGTTGTCAGGACCGCCTTCCTCTCAGTTACAATGCCCTCAGCAGTTGCCTTCCTGACCTCTGTCTGGCTTGAATTCCCATTTGAAGCAGCTGCCTTTTCTGTTGGGCTTTTGCTGGCTAAGTTAAAAGCCTGGAAGTCCCGGTAGCTGTGAAAGCTCTCCGTCCTCCTTGCTCTTGCCAGCAGTGGGCTTTCTCTGTATGGTCGCACAGAGCCATACGTGGCTGCTTCATGGATTGTTTCGTGGTGCTGCAATTGGAGGCTTCAAGAAAGAAAACCAAGGATGTAAAAAACAGATGTTAGGCTGGGAATTCTTCTGCACACTCTCTTCCCACCCACCACTGCAGCTCCCACTAAAATAACAATGAACTCACAATCAAAACCTAAAACTCATCAACAAGAGAATCCAGATCACCCAATTCAGATTCTCATGGGATATTTTGGTCTACACATACATAAACCAAGAGAAATCAAGGAGTAACTGTGTGTAGTGGAAGACAACTAGGGCATGGATTTAGGGGTTCAGCTATAGCACTCCGCTCACCAAACCCCTCCTTTGACTACCTGAAGGGTAAAACTTTTGGTGTCTGCAGCCAGTGCCACCCTTGGTGACTTTTACCTGGAATTAGATTCCCGAAGCCGGTTTGGCTGAACAACTGAGGTGGCAGGACTGATGTTGGGTGTGGCACAGCGAGAGGTACTCAAGTCACACTGGTCAAGCAACTTCAGCAGCTCCTCCTCCGTGGGGCCGCCGACATCTGAAAGAGACAGCTCTAAGTGCCCAAGTCTTATTTACCACAGTCATGCATATGCGAGGACAGGAAAAGAATGACAGAGTCTTGGCATAACACCTTACCTTTGTCTTCACTCTTATTAACCATGTCCATAGCTGTGGTCAGGTCCCACATCTGGATGCTGCCATTTGAATGCCCAGTGAAGAGGTAGCGGCGTGGCCGGGAGCCCATTCTGCTGGATCCTTCACATTCTCGCACAGTAAATGATGAGATGGTAGTGCAGTCAACTGCCTGGATCTCACAGATCCTACGTGAAGAGAAACCCCAAGTTACCAAAACACTTGGACCTGGCAGAGTTCAGTCAGTAAAGTTATCACTGTTTTGATTTTCTGAAAAGGCACCGAACTTGCCATCAGAAAAAGAACTTCCAGAAAACAAGCCCCTGCTCTGCACAACTGGCATGCTGCTCAGCTGCAGGCAGTAACTTCTCCCCCAGTCCATCTGCAGTCTTACTACTTGCTTATTTTTACTAGGGAACCCCCATATGTCAATGTCCATTCTCAGTGTGCAATGATTAGAACCCTAAAGCTCACAGGAACTAGCCCCTTCATATGCTGGACGTTCTAGGAAACTAACCTGAAGACACAGCACTTTCAATCGTATGAAAAGATTAAAAAAAAAAATCCAATTATAATAAATCTGAAGTTATCTATACAGATAATGGTTGTATTATGGCAACTACAATATCATTTGACATGACAGATCTCCATTACTTTTTGCCCTTTATTTGAGAAGTTTATGTGGGGAGTGAGAGGAAAAGGACACCTAAAATTCAGCTGCTAAGTCAGACTCCACACCAGAACTCCACATATTTTGGGCAACTTGTTTCGCTTGCCCGTTGGATTGAACTTTTTACTCAAAAAGTGCCAAATATGTTATGTAATAAAAATCTCCACTACATACAAATCTACCCTGAAGTAACAGGAAAAAAAAGTACACCAGTAATTTGCAGGGCATGTCCTCAATTCAGATGCAAATAGTGTTAAGGAATCAATGTTTTCATCCAGACTTCAAGTTAGTTGCAAGAAATGCAAGACTAAGAAACATAGAACTGAGATGCCCCATCTTTTCTGATCTCTCACTAACAAAGAGACAAAAGTCTTCCTAACCTAACAAAGAAAAGGAGCTGTGGTTATTTGACAACCTTTTTAACTCCATTGGCAGCAATACATTAGAGTATTATAAAGTCAAGCCTAAACAAATAATTGTGTAGCTGATCTAGAAGGCAGTCTGTCAGTTTTAAAGGTTCTAATATCTTCAAAGACAAGTGCAAAGGAAGAGGGAAACTGCTTCTCTGCCTACCTTTGTGAGCAGCATAATCCCTGCCACCAGCAACTTCAGCATTATTGTTAGCATGGCTGAGAGTTACAGATCCTGTAGAGGCACACAAATGCTTGTTTTGTGAGCTCATCAGTCTATCCATTATGAAGTGAGTCCCCAGTATCCCATTTTTTGAAATGCCATTTGGCTTCTAGGTTATAGGAGATCATTAAGTACAATTCAGATACAAATGCACGAAGCAGAGTTCAGCCAGAGCTATCAAGCACATCAGAAGATTGCTAAGTGCAATTGCATGCATCCTCAAGGGATGGGAGACCCTGCCACCTGAACAGTCCTGCTCCTTTCCCGATTAAAACTTAAAAATGGAGGTACCTTTTCCCAGTTGAAGAGAGCCTTACAAACAGCTTGTTAGTGATGGGAACAACTTTTTGGATAAACACTTGTTGATCGTCACGTTCACCAAAGGGTCCTAGAGAAAAAAAGAAAGATCACTTATTTGTTTCAACTCCCTCCCCCTCCTCCCCACACAGACCTGAAGGCCCAAACTCGTTTTAGTGTGACTACTGCAGTTTTAAAGTATCAGTAGCAGGGAAACAAAACATGATTAATAACTAGAAAAAGCCATCCAATAGTTAGAAACCTCTACAGATACAAATAATTTTTATTCTTTTGTTTTAAAGGACACCTATTCTCAAGTTTCTTGCATGTTCCTGGAAGAATTATTTGTGTCAGTGCCAACTCCTACATTAGGCCTCGATAATAAGTACTTTTGTATTCTGTAGCTCCTAGATGCCTACAGACTTAATTAAATTTCTTGCAATAGTACTGACCCTACCCTGTATTCACAGGCCATCCTATTCATCAAAGGTTCATTTGCAAGACTCAGACCACAAAGGAACCTAGACTACCTGTATTTAGTGATGTGTTCATTCACTACCCTGCTATAGCAGTGTGTTAGCACCACTTGCCTCTGCAGTTTCAAGGCTTCAGTAAACTTTGTCACAAGTTCAAATTAATTTAAGAATTTTTCACATGTGCACCATTTGACCCCGACTGAATGGTGAATTGGAATTTGCAGTAGACCTAAACCTTGCTATGCTCACCTGCTTTAATGAAGTCTCTTGTGCTTTCTGTCATTCTCTAGTTAAGCCAAAAGTGAACTGATACATCAGTTTGCTCAAGAAAAACATTTAGTATCTGTGTTTGCAAGTTTTTCCTCATCTTCAAAGTAAGCCCTTTATGTGTACTCACTATATACAAACTAAATAGTGAGCATTTTCAGGTGAATCTTACAGATCTCTGCCATCTTTTAAGGGGAGAGCAGTATAGAAGAGCTCACGCCCATCAGCTGACTTGCATGTTACAGGGTTGAAGGTCTGTTAAACCTTTATGAGACTGATACAGGCTCAGCGTAACACATGCAAGAGACATCCTACCAATGTCATTTCCAGAACAGTAACTGCCATGACTTTCTGCTTCCTCCAGAGATAAGATTTTGAATGATGCAAGAGGTGTTGAGCCTGGCTGAGTTGAAATCATGCCCCGGAACCGAGTCACTGTCCATGTCCGTACATGGTTGTTATCAGCACAAACTAAAACAGAGAAGAGGTACAGCAACATTTACAAGGAATGACAGAAATTTTGACAAAATTCTACAGAATTATCTTTTCAAAATAGAGCAGCCAAGCAAAATTTAGTCCGTGTCCAAGTCATCTAGCAAGTCCAGACAATTATTTAACTATCTACAAATTGTTGCTGATGTCCTGTTTTTCTATTAGTTTTACTTCTTCCCTCAGAAAATCAAGAAAGAAACTAAAGCAGGTGGAACACACCATTAAGGCCTCACTGAGTCAGCACTAGAAGCCTACAGCACACCTCAATTCTCTGTGTGCATAGATGCCAGAACAAGTCATGCCTTGAGAGCAGACTGGCAGCAGAGCCCCCATCACACAATAGTGGTTTTCTAATTAATTCATCACTCATCTTCTGGATACAAATGTTACCTTTCCTGGCACTGAGGGGTTAGCATCAAGTTGCAGAGGAACAAATGACCTCTCTGGGCTGTTTGTTTACAGTGTAATTGTATAACATGTTTCCTGTTCATTCTTTTAAAAAAATGGGGTAGCAGCAGAAAGTAAATCTGCTCTCTGCCATGCTGAATGGCATGTTGCCAATGGCAATGTATTCAGGATGAAAGACATTCGTACAGAGAGGTGGTTGCATCTTGCCTGAGCACAAGATAGGAAAAAGCAGGAAAGCACAACAAACAGTGGGAGACTGCTGAGAAAAGAAGCAATGCAAAAAGCCCTTTGAAGCCATGGTAAGGCTTTTTCTAGTGCCCAAGACGAGATGGTGCACGTTTTGCTGCAACTCTGAAATGTACTGAAAGGCTGTCAAAACAAGACAAGTCCTAAAGGACCAGCCCACAAACAGTAAGATTTGACAGGAATACATTTGTTTACAAACCCTTTTATTTCCACAAATAGCAACCTTGGAATAAGACAAAAGGAAGAGTGAGTTGTTCCAGTAGTTAGTCAAATAAAACCTAGGCCTTTTAACAGCTAAAGGCTGTGAAGAAAGCTTACTTCAAGAAAGAGAATCCAAGCCAATCTAGCCCTTCCCTGGCCCAAACCAGTCCACCTCATTTCTATTACATGTGGGAACAATGTGAATTACAAAGCAACAAATACAAGTAACTTCATTGCTCAGGAGAAGGGAGGAACACCAAAAGAAATCTGTGCACTGAAGATTACCTGAAACAAGGTGTTTCTCTGAGAGCATGATCTTCGTAACTGGACTTCGATGAACTGTGAAGGTCTGGAAGAGCTGAGGCCCAGACCCAACTGTTTCAGGGTGCTGTACAATCACCCTCACTGCTCCAGAGCTGGTGCCATATGCAATCTCAATCCAATTGCCACTTACACCTAAAGCAAGCAGGAACACAGTTGTTCTCCTTAGGAATAAAAGCTTGTCTTACTGGGGCCAGGGAATGAGGCAGTATAAAATAATACTTCCAAGCTTTCACAGTAAGAGAGATGTTATTTTTAAACACTGTTCAATCATTATTTCCCATGAACAGAGAGAACATTTTGCCACTAGGAAAACCTAACATTTGTTCAGTTCCATACTACACGCTTCAACACTGTCTTAACAACAGCATTCTCTCCTCTCTCCTGGAAGTGAAAGAGGAGATGCATAAAGTGGGATGATTGGATACATTGTCACTCCTCACAGTGGTATGCCACATACCGCTTATTTTTTTGCCCTAGGGGGAGGCAAATGGGAGAACGAGGCAAGAGGTTATACAGTTAAAAAGGTCACTCTGGTATCAGTACAGTTATGTGAGTAACCACTTTTTTCCAGCTGTACTGTGATTACAAAGGAATGTATAGACACAATAGCTAAGCACCTTTCAGCTGCATGAGGAAATGGTTTTTAGTATATTGGATAGAAGGTTAGATGCAACAGGAAGACTGTTTCCCCCCCAGTTTACAACAAAGTATTTTAGTGAAAACAATTAATAATCAAAGTGTACATCTTCTATAAATGGCTTAAACCCAGCAAAAGTATATTATGCATGAGCATTAATAGATGATGCATTATGTTATTATAAATTAATATATAATGCATGATGTACAAGCACATACACATGTAAGTACCTGTGCCTATTTATACACTTCTATAGATGTAAGGGGAGACAATTATGCCCAGTGTTCAGCATTCATTTGAATGATTATTATATGAAGAAAATTTCATTGTTTATGGTAAGGGCTACCTTGTCTGCTGCAGCCATGCTATGCAGCAATAGGAAACGCCAATTTAGATAAAAGATCCACATCTGTAAGAGATTTTCACTGAAGAGACTGACAGAATACTGACTTGTTTTAGGTGTGAGGTAGACGCTGAGGGCTGTTATGGCATCATTGGAGGGATCATGGTACAATTCTGTCACTAGAAGATCATTGTCTTTCATTCGCAATGGGAACTTCTGCATGTCTGTGGGGAAAGGACATTTATTAGTCTGACTAGACAGTTATTCGAATGAAACTTAGACCAACTAGAATTTAAGAACAAACCTGCTCAGTACCACCTCATTTTTATTCTGTCCTGCCCCAGTTTCTTACCTATATAGTAGATAGAGCCATTGTTGCAGCCCAGCAGCAGAAAAGACCCAGCAGTATCATAGCTTGTGATAGGAACAACATCCTGAACCTAGTGCAAACAGAAAAGAAAAAAATACAAATACACAAATCAGGAAGTTAGGTTGCTACTTTCTCAGTTTTCAGACATTTCTGGTACATTTTGTTGAAGAACACTTCAGTTTGTTACTGCTCTGAAGCTGTTGTGCACGCACTGACACAGTATTCTTAGATTACTGCTGGTAGATCACATTCGTCTACCAAACCAGAACTTAAGTCATGGAGTTGAGCAGAAGAATCCAGAGAAGTTAGCAAAATGGCTCTGGAAGATCCTTCTCCAAGCTTAAGAGCACTGCAACTAAACCACATCTTCAAAAGAGGGTGTTTCTTTTTTCCAATATGCAAAATGAGTGTACTCTCTCTTCTTCCCTGACTCCTTAAGAGGTTGCTGGGCAACAGAACTAGATGTTGCCTCTCTAAGCCTTACTTTACTCCCAGCTTTTTTTGTCCCTCTGACAGCCCCTATGGAGATCTCGGCCTCTAGCAGACACATAATGAAGGGGAAAAAAAGTCTTGTCCCACTGCAGTTTCCCACTTCCAATACACATCTACACAAGCAAGCTGGAAGGAAGGAAGCAAGGAAGAAGTTCAGCTTACACTGAGTATGATCCTTTATGTCAAGCACTTCTTGTTTGCTTCAACCCTGAGAATGCCAAAGCCAAAAGTAATTGTTCATTTGGGTGCTCTGGATAGAAGTTACAGTATTTTTCCTCTACTCCATGTGTTTTATTCAGTCCATTTAATACTAGGTCATGGAAATTTCAGTTTAACTTCTCATTTCTGTCTGACCAGCAGCATCCTTCTGACTCCCTTCACAGACTTGCAAAATGTCTACAATGTTTCTGTTGGATAAAAGCAAAACAAACAAAAGAAACTTCTCTGCACCCCAACGAGGCAGCACTAAACCAGTACCCATTCCTAAACTCTGGTTAGTCTGTAAGGCCCTAAAAGATATTCTAAACCTATCACTTAGCCTTAAGGGGAAGGCTGGAAGACAACTACAGCTTCTGCATATTTTCCTGGGAAAGGAGGCAAGAGGAAGGGAGAAGCACTCTCCCTCCTTTCTTTGTTTAAAGTACTATGCCTTTCTCACTTACATTCACCCATAATTTTGCACAGACCCAGTGCTAAAAATTAGAAAACACTGTCAAACATCATCTTGTCACACAGCTTTAAGCTGTCTCTTTAGAACATTTTGCAAGGCATTAACAGATCATTAATAGAACTTTAAATAATGTTTTCTTTGATTAAAGACCATACTAACAGTCTCTGCTGCAGAAGCAGTGCTATCCATGATTATTATCTGTCTTATTTGTTAGCAGTACTGTCACTTAAGGGTTGAACAGAATTTAAGTCAGCAAACAGTACAGTAGCCTCAGGTCAATTCTGCCTCTTGAGATTTGCAAGGCTATTTGTGGATTTTTATTGCATTCAGGTTTTGTGCCACAAAGACACACATCTGGTTGTGTTGCAAGCTTTGTAATTTACACGAATGCTTGACTGTTTTCTCAGACTCACACAGACAGACTCCAAGGATCTCTATAAAATATACATTCTCACAACAGGTAGCAAATCAGGATAGCCAGAAGCATCCACATACCAGACAGACATCTTTAAAGCACCATGTATACTTTTGCTGAAGAGTCTCTTATTTTAAATTAACTCAAGATCCACACGTATGAGACTGTCTTCTTTTCTTCTTTTAGACAGTGCAGAAATTGCTGTCACACATTCCCACAATTTTTTTTATTTCTTATGATCCTAGTGAATTTTTAGAAAGCTAGTAATCCACAGGGAAGTTTAATATATACATGCTTGACGTTTATTACTCCAAATCACACCACATCCTTTTATTTGAAAACCTGAAAAGCATGCTTGGTAGTACCAAACAATTTAACATTTTGCTTACATGCACAATACTTTGATACCAAGGCAGCAAACTCCACAACAGAAGTGAGGGGTGAAAATCCTGTGACAAGCATGTCACACATGCTTTTAGATTATTTTATTCTCTTTTTTTTACTAGAAAGACATGCCAGCTTATTAAAAGTGATGTGAAAAATTGAATTGAACACACCTGCCAATGCTGAGTCACAGCGTTCCACACTCCCACTTTCCCTGTATGGCTTGTAGCCACCAACTGGTTGCCAATGAAGAAGAGAGCATCTACAGGGACTCCAAGACTGAACACTCCTACAAAAAAAATGAAGAGTCTATGAAGCTCATCTAAAATAAATAGGAAAAAAAAGTAACAATGGAATCTCTCCACTGTTATCATATGTCACATTTTTTACAGTAGAAAGAAAAAACCAGCCAAAACTGGATTTGTAGCTTACTAGATGAGGTACCATTCAAGTAGCAAACTGGTTTGATTAAATTAAATGGCAGCAGGATACCATCTCTGCTGATGCAATCAGTATCAGCCAAGGAGAAAGGAAGCAGAAGGAAGAACAGCCTATGCAATATATGCATTATTTTCCTACAGCCACCAAGTTCTCAAATGGCTTTTTACATCCTGAGGCATTAAAAAAAAAAAACCAACAAAAAAACAAACCTATTACAGAAAGCAGGAATCTTTTTTTGTTATTTTGTGGTGATTCTTTTTTTAAGTCTGTGACTATTCAGTGTCATTTGAGACAGTAATTTCATGGGTTTTGCTAGACAGACAAATTTATGCCATTGCAGTTAGCAATTACCTGTGAAAGTACAAGTTCTCACTCCTTTCTTTTTTAAAAGTCCAACTATGTAGATGTAGTCTAAAAAACTATTTTAGAAACTAAGTATGGCTATGGGGCTTCATCCTTATTCATGGGAAAAGACTAAACAATCCCAATGTGACACTACTTGAATACATTCAAATTTCTCTTTTTAGCAATAGGACTTGATACCAGTCATTACAACCAGGGATATATTACATACCAAGTGTCAAGCTTCACTCACAAGTTTCCTGTTCCATGCTGCTCATTTATTTCTCATCATTAATAAACTTTAACTAAAGCAGACTGATGTATTCAAAACAAGAGTACTAATTAGCTGGAAAACTTTCCAGTTTTGTTTTGGACAACCTCAAATTAAGAGAGTACATTCCCAACCAAGAAACAGCCCTCTGTTACACCCCAAGAAGGAATCTCTGGAAGCTCAGTATATACTTATACTTTAATCAGGATGCTAAGCTGTTTTCCAGGGCACAGTACAATCATTCAATGCAGGAAAGATTCAGCAGTACAGGGCAGATGAAAAAGGCAATAATAAAAAACCCACAGAAACAACTAGAATCGATTACTCCAGAGAAGGATGAGGTTCAAGGAAATCAAGGAGGACAGCTTGAATGGTCTGGAGGAATTTGTAGTGTCAGTCCTGCTTAGGCTCAACAATCTAGAGACACATCCACAGGGGAGACAATGCTATATGTAATGACAGGCTCTTGTCTTAAGGGTCCCTCTCAGCAAAGTACTGCTTACAGCAGCAATCCAGCAGCAGTGTCTTATGTAAGTAATATTGAAAGGAAAGAGTGCTTTGGGAGAGCTCTATCACAAAGAAACCAGCCCACAGAGTTTTCTGAGGATGGTGTCACCAGGCTCCAACGACTGTTTGGAACAAGTAGTTTCTTTCAGAAAACGATAGCAATGTACTCTCTCTCTAACACAAAGCAAGACTGCAAGCATCTGCCACTAAAAAGGAACAAGACAGATATATTCAAGTTATTACTATTTAACATGTTTTATTTCTTTGAAGCCAAGAAGCGTGACCTATTATCCATAAGAGGAACAGTACATTTTGTTCAGTGTTAGTTGGACTAAAGATTAAATTTTGTAGGCAATTTACCTCGGCTATCCTCAGCTCCAAGTGGCTTTTCCTTTGTTGCAGTCACTTCAGTGCAGTACTGGCTGGTTAGCAAAAGTACTTCTTTCAGTTTTGATGCCATGTTAATTCATAGTCTGAGCTATCAGTACCTTATGATATTGGCATATTTTAGAGTTTCATTTGAAGTAAAAGTCCACCTATGGTTTTTGCCTCTCTTTGCACTTGATTTCAAAAAATTCAAGATGCTGCTTCATGTATCTTATTGCAAATCCCAATGTAACACAAGCAGCTAAGTCAAAGCAGAAGATGCAGGAGGAATATAATAGCATAGATCTTAAAGCAATGCCTGTTCCAGGAGCACATCTGTCACACTAACTCTTCCCTGCCTTTCACTTTTGGTCAAGGGGAGAATAACAGAGGAAAAGGGATTCCCAAGTACAGTATTTACTCCCTGTTTAATAAAGATATTTCACATTCAACTGTTAGATACAGCTTTCAGATCTATTTTTGTTTAAATACAATGGAACCTCCTTTCCTGTTTTGCTGACCATGATTGCAGAAAAGAACTCAATGAGTCACAAGTAAAAGAGTGGTATTCAGCTGCATTATCTGATGCAAGACCTTTGCCTTTCCCCATCTATAAATCTTACTTGGTGTTTCCCCTCATGCAACTATGAAACAAAGCAACAGCCATTAATAGATCCAGAAATTGCATGAGGCTTTTTCTAGTAAGCTCTTCCTTTAAAGGCACACTGATCAAAACTTGAATTTGGCAATTTTGACTTTAATTAATGACTGCATTGATTCTCATTACTTCAACTATAGAAATACATCTAATAACAAATTAAACAGCATTCAGTTTCAGATAAATATGTCCACATAAAGAGATTTCTGTCATACTTGTCAGCACTATCCAATGCCAAAGGAAACAGCCCTTACTGGCTTAATAGTGACGATTCAAACACCAAGGATTAGACAAGAGGAAGTCCCTAATAACATTCCCTTCAATGCCTACCAAACCTGCCTTGTATTTTAACAATAGTGAGTCAGACAAGCCACCTGATCAGCAGCCAGGAATATTTACTTCTGAAAATGTCTTCTTGCTGTTTCTAAAGCCTCCCTAACTGTGTGTCCTTCAATACCAAGGTGTACAAGCAGTTAATTCCTGTATGTTTAGGGTAACAGAGCATGTCTTTTCCCTATCTAGTTACCCAAATTATAAAATAAAGGAAGTTTGATCTTCCATATTCCATTTATGGAGTACATTTGACAAGAGAACCAAAACCTTTTCATCATCTCTGTGTAAAAATATGGCTTAAATAAGACCAAGGAAAGAAAAAAGCAGAATCAGTATCTGCAGTGTGCCATTTCAGAAACTTATTTCCTTTGTGCTATGGCCAAAACTCAAATGCAGCTCCAGGGAAGGTCTAACTCTAATTTGCATCCTCAAGTAAAAACTCAAGCAGAACTGAAGAGGAAGCACTGTTTAGTATCTGCTCAGTAAAAAGTCTGCTTTTTTATTATTATTTTTATTTTTGAGGATTCCTCTATCATGTCAAAGAAGATAGTTAACATTCTCTAATATGCTGCTTACTACAGCTTGTTTTGTGATTTTGTGAAACTGATTACTGAACTTTGCTGATCATCTGTACCTCAAAATAAGGTCAGACTTCTTTCTGCTTAAACACACACACAAAAGACAAAAAAACCCCAAGCAGTAATAGTTACCAATTTCACTGCCACTACCACCATCTTGAATGCTCCACAAGATTATGCTACTCTCTGAGGCAACTGCAACCATCTTATCCTTGTCTCCATGAGGTCCTCCAACCACCTTAGCGTTGAGAGCCACTCGCTCAATTGTCCAATCCAGATAGGGACTGGTGAACACCTGCTGCCACCCAGATGATTCTTTAATTCTGGAAGGACAAAGGAGGAAACAGGGAGCAGAGGTTAGAGACTCAGAAGCAGACATCTTAGGCTACACCTGAAACGTTGTGGATGACTCAGCCAAAAGCGTGGGCTAGCCAGATGCTAAAGAATGAAGTTCAGCAGAAAACTTTAGAAGAAAACTATTAATTTCTAGAGGCAAGGTGTCTTACATGTCACTGAAGACACACCCATGCTCTAGCATACAGCTGTGCTATCTAATCACATTTTCTGTCTATGGTATGCTGTAAACAGATCACACTGAACTGAATTTATTTTTCGAGAATAATTTGCCCGTACATTTTTAAAGACTTAAATTATTCCAGAAAAGCACAATTAATGTTTTAATTTTGGCCATTAATGCTTTGCAACTGAAACAGAGCACAGTAAATCTAAGTAGTATAATTACATAGATGTTACCACAGAAATCAGAAACATATCTATAGTATTTTTGCCACTATTGCCATTCTTTCACCTCAGCATTACATCCTGTCTGGAGATTAACCACCACAGATCACTGTGATCTACACATACAGCACACAGAAGAAATTGTGGTGAAGTGACTTAAGAGCAGAACTGCAATAGCCATAAGCCTTAAAATGCAAGCAAGACCTTCTCACAATCTTTATTATCAAATTTTGAAGAGCTCTACTGTACCTCAAAGGGAAAAATTACTACTTTTAGTATGCACTGTGCTTTGCTGTAGTTTTTTATTAGAATAATTAAGTATTTAAATAATATCTGTTATAAGCAGCATAAAAGAAAGCCACAAAACTAAACATCTGAATATATTTCATTTCTTACTGCTTGGGGTCCACTGTCCAGTCCAGTACAAATTATCTCTTACTCTGAGAAGTGATTCTCACTAAAATCCAGATGTTGCTCATACATTAAAATAATCCTGACAAGTATGTTAAAAACCACATGACTTGACTGCAGCATAGCAGTATAAGCACATTTTATTAAAATTTGTGGGTAGAGGGAGGTACTTTCAAATGCATGCTGTGTCTCCTCAAACACTACATATTCAAAGACATCTGGGCAAACTCATTTGCCAGGCAATAAAAACCAGACAGGTCCCAAGATACAGTGGAGAGGGGGAAAAACTTGTTACCAAACTCACTAAGTGCAGATCTTAAAAAACAGCCAGTTCATTTAAAAGACATTTAAAGTCTTTTTTCAGCCATCAGCAAAATCTGAATTCTATCAAATTCCAAGCAGTTTATTTGGACAAGCATAACTGGCATTTCATATTTATAGGAACAAGTTATCTACTGTGACTTCAGAGTAAAGCAAGCCTTTTGCTTTTCTGATAACAAATTATGCTTTTATTTTTATATATATACATATATATCTAATGTAACAAGCAACTACATTCATACCTGTAGCAAACAGCAAAATGGGCATAAGCAGCTACTATCCAGTTGTGGTGACCAGCTACTATTAGGACTTTTCGTGGGTCCACAGGAAATCCTGAAAACAACAACAAAGCTCATGTCTGCCAAGTGATGGTTATTAGAAAATGAGCAGAGACATCTAGAACAGAATAGAGCTCTCTCCTAGGATATGCAACAGAAACTTTGATAATGGAGTTTCCCAAAATGTATTTTCACCTAGGTTCTAATTAGAAATAATATTTTTCATAATCCTTACAACTATTTCAGTTATTACATGGAAGGGAGATGATTGATCTCAGTCACTACGATGCAAAATATTCATAAGGAGAGAGAGGTCAGCACACGCCTCAGCCTTAAAGCTTAAAAATCCAGTAACTTTTCCAATTTGGCATCAAATAAGTAACAATGATTTGTTTTGTGAAGGTTCTTTCCAAATAGTTGGTGCAGGCCCTGTATAATCATTTCAGGCTGTTAAACTGGTATTTCCAACATCTCAGAATATGTGTAGCTCCTCCATTAATCATCTAATGGGAGCATGCCTGTTTCTGATTGATGACTAAGTTAGGTTTGGCACAGGTGTTGGGCAGCACTGGAAATCAGGGGTTATAATACTTCTCTGAGTTAGCTCTCAGCCTTGATGTGCTAAAGAACTAATACCTACAGACTGCATCTTCTATCTATCTCATTTTCCTCAAGACTGCCCTCTCAACAATTCTTATCCAGGGTTTATTTTTACATTACTCGGATATAGATTTACTTTTTAACATAATCTAGATTTACAATTTACATTATTATGGTGGAAATGTGACACTTCTAAAAGCATCATTTTCCTCGCAAAGTCAAAAGCTGAAAAATGACAGAATTCAAGCCTACCTTATTTACTGTTTTTATCTATTTTACACAGAAAGTACTCTATATAGTCAAACAACTATGAACTAACTTTATTCTAAAAACTCTGCTCTTATGGGGCAAGAGGCATCAGGAGTAAGACAGAGGTGCAAGAGCAAGAAGGAGGCCCTGAGCATAGACCAAAGAGACACACTGGTCTGTCTGGTTTTTATCATGGCTTTAGTACAGTCTAAGTCTACATGCATACCAAGACTGCATGAAGAACTTTGGTTTGCCTTTCTCTCAGCCTCACATCTTGATTGTGCTGCTGGGCAGAGCGTTTAAGTAAATGATCAGCAATTTTAAATCAGGCAAACAGCCTGAAAACAGAAACAGTCACTCAGGTTTTATTTCCTAGCGACAATCATCTTTGAAATTTTATTTCATTTTAAAACTGACATTCCTCACCTAGCCTGACTGTACCACCTTCCGCAGCACCGGCGAGTGTAGACTGGACACCACCTCCATGAATCTCATTCTCAGAGCAGTTCTGGCCAATTCTAACATCAACAGTGTTATTTATTTTACGGCTCGGAATGCCTATAAAAGAAAAGAGACTCAATGGACTTCAGAAATATAACAGATATTCATTCACTTTCAAAATACAGCACCAATGGTTGTGCATTTTGATCTAAAATCTGATTCATCTGCTCTAAGATTTAGGCAATATCATCATGCTGAAACACAGAATGCATGTGCTCTGTGTTGACATTTACAATTTATGGAACTATCTTCAGAAAACTTGTCAGCAATTGGCTAGATATCCCAAAGTCTCCAGGTTAACCAATGAACTGTGTTCATCTGTACAGAGAAGTCAAAATCTAACAGACACTCTTGTTCTTAAGGGAAGCTCATTTGTGCTGATTCATCATCTAGATAAAGGGCACCTGAAGTAATTGAACTTTCAGAAAGAAGGCAATGCTGGCAATTTTTAACTGAAATGTACTTGCAGAACTGTCCTACTTTCTACTCTACATGCCACCCCCACTCTGCCCAGTACTTTAGATATGTCATTTCATATAGCATACAGATGACAGCCTTGGTTTTGAATCAGAACAATGTTTGATTCAAATAATAATCTTAATCTTTCTATAGGAAAGTCATCTCTGGGCAGTCTGACAGCTAGAGTAACACTCCTAAAACCTGAAGTAACTGCATGGAAGTGACTGCCAGCAACATCAGATCACAAATACCTGGAGGAGGCAAGTAGCCATGAAAAAGGACACTGCCACAAGATGAGCGTTCCAGTTCTTCACAGAGCAGCAATCTTCTCACTAAGGAGGAAAAACAGATGTGACCATAGCCTTCACTTCCTGGGAAATATTGTAGAATTTCAAATAACCTTGTGTAACAGTTAGTTTAAAAATCTTCAGGGTCACAAGTGCCCAGGACTTGTAAGTCAGTGATTACTATAGTAATAAATGTGAGATGAACGCATTTCAAGAAGACAAAATAAATTACCTAAAGGAGTGATTCCATAGAATTCAGCTTCATGCCTGAGAACATTAATACTCACTCCCCTAGAGAATGAAAAAAACCCAAACTATAAAAAACACAAGAACAGAGAGAATCAATAGCTTAAATATAAATATAAATATAAATACAAATACTTGCATATAACTACATATTACACAATGTGAACATCAAACTATTCCTTTACAGAATTACCAGCAAATGCATTCAGCATGTTGATGTTTGAGATTTCAAAGTGATCTTAATATTCATTATCTTTCATTAAAGACATAGAATTAGCAAAAAAATACATTTCCAGAAGTGGTTTAAAGTACAAGAATCCATTAACAAAATATAATGCTACCATTCCTGCCTCCACCACAGCATATATATGCTATAGACATAGACCCAAATTTACCAGGGAGTTGAGTCACTTATTAAGAACCCAAATGCCTGAGTAAAATGGAGCAATTCTCATTTGAAAAAGTTTTCTAATGCATCTGATCAAATTAATTTTCAATTTTAAATAAATATGATTTCTTACCGTAAGTCTAACTCCTTTGTGCGAAGAAAATTTAAAATGGGTGCAAATGCTGCTGGATCTCGATCAATAAATATCTGCAAAGAAAAATTTCTGTACTTTCAGTATTACCATGGAGCAACCATCAATTAAAATACTTTTCTATGCTGACCGTGGGAAGGAGGAGTCAAAAATAAGGCAATCAGCACAAAAATAACTAAAATTTTTTGCTCTCATTATTCTTCTCACATCCTCTAATTCCACATTTTTAAAATACATGTATATAAACACTGTTGCAAATAAAGGGCACTTAATAAAAGTCTTCTTTAAGTTCCAGAGCCTCCAGAAAGCTCAATGCATGTTTTCACTTTCTATTGTGTTCAGAGTGCATTAAAGGTAATAAGAGCCAAGGAAGTTTAAACTTTTTTTTTTTAACCATGTCAGTTACTATTACAATTACCTCCATGCTTTTAGTGAGGTACTTGTGTGCCTTACTATCACTCAACAACATTATTGTAACTATAGTTCCCATTTAAGAGTATGATACAGACAGAAAATGGCCTTTTTGCTATTTATATTTACTTGATGTACTTCTACATCAGGATTACTCAACTACATATGCAATTCTTTTACCCCTTCCTCTGCAACACAGCAATCAGTAGTTCTTTGTTGTTTTTTTCAAAAGTAGTTTCTGTGTCTACATTATCTGGACAAAGTATAATGAGCACAAAAATATGCATATTGCTTCAGTCTCACACATCTGGGAATGAAGGTAAGAACTAAGAGACCAGAGATGTCAGCAATTTTCTTGAAAGGTTGGAGACCAGACGGGTGACATTCAAGTAGTTGTATCTGTGAGAACTTTATTCTGTCCTAAAATCCTTAAAACTTCATCAGATGTAACTAAATTAAATATTCTCCATCATTCTCCCACTCAGCTGCATAAGCAGTATTACAGCTAGGCTTTGAGACTGCAAAAAAGATGATAGTGTATTTTGTACCAAACTAACAAAAGGAAATTTTCCTCCAATTGAAACGGGTAACAAAACACAAACAAAAGGTCAAGTCCAACTAAACATTGCTCCTCATGGACTCTGAAGAAGAGATGGTGCTGTCAGCATTTTACACATTGGTTTCTGCAATCCTGCTGCTGGGAGTTCTGCAATACATTAGTGACAGAGAAAATACTGGCAAAAGCCAAAACTAGTTTTTAAAAGCCCAAAAAAGAGTTTTTTAAAGCCCAGGGATATGAATGTTTTTAATTCCTTTGGCCACTTGTTTTGCACACTGTTAAGCACAGCTGACTCAGGAAGTGTTACTCCTATTACCAGCCACAATGAATATTCTTTAGGAGATAACCTAACTGAAAGCATAACAGTAAATTAACCATTTATCAGTAGGTTTATTACTCACGGCACCAGTTTCATCCTTCAGTGTTGAAATTCTTCCACTCAGCAAACTAAAACACAGAAAAACATCTTTGTTAGATGTCCCCCAGAAATGTACTAATACAAATACAAGATAGCAACATTCTCAGTTTACTCTATTTGTGTATTTTAGAATGCATTTTGTTAAAACTGTACAGTTGAACAAAGAGAACAGACTAGGTAAGGTAGAATTCTGGTGAGGGTGAAATACCTTTCCTGAAAAAGAAACAGTGCATCCACACCTAAGGAAAGGCCAAGAGCTGCATTTTAAAGACCTTCAGATTCTCAAAGAAAACAGACACAAGGCCTGACATGAAAGGATGGAAAAGTTTTCCCACACACCGAGAGGGCTGCACAGTTTGTTATAATCTATGAAAATGGAAAACACTTCTGAAGTAAAAAGGAAGAGCGGGTAGATAAGTTTTTACATCATTTTACTTAGAAGCTTCTCTCATACCAGATCAAAGTATCTGTGCAGTAAGTAGAAAACACAAAAGCAAAACCTTGTTTTACGGTTATGAAGTAAATGAATGTCAGCCATTTTATTTCAAGATTCCAGCTAAGTCTGAATGACAATTACCTCTGAGATCTTCCAGTGCTGAATGACTTTCAGAACAACCTCCTTAGATTAGCACTGAGAGATGGGGTAATAGCAAGGGGCTTCCTCCTTTGTGCCTTTCCTTCCATGCCTCAAAAGAAGGTGACATTTCCCTGGCACTCCATTTACCTGAACATCGCAGTAAACCTGGAGCAGGTAATGCTGCCTGTCTGTTAGCTGCCAGGCTTTTATTGGGAAAGAAGTCTAGAGTACAAAAATTAAATGTAAGCAAGCAAAACTGCCAGCCTTTAAGTTTTCCCTTACATGTTTAGAATTAACATGGGGTGGTAGAGATCAGCACAAAACGACTGGGCAACAAACAGCAAGCAGCACACCTCCAGGACTAGAAAAAGTTAGAAGAATGTTCAACAATGCAACAGCTCCTGTACTGCAAGGTAGAACCCTCCACACTTTGATTAAGCTCAAGGTACAGCAATAATTAAAACAGCATTAAGGGCAGTGCTACCTTGTATAGTCAATAAGATCACAAAGGACAATGTAGTAATAAGGGCAGTGGCACCTCCCTTACCTGAATGTCTGGAGATTTATTTCCACAACACTCCACCAAAAAAATGACAACTCTTCAGCACATATAAGCTACCACAGCATCGTTCAAAATAGAAGATAACATCCTATTTCACACTAATCTTTCCCATTGTTTAAGATAGGGAAAAAGCATTAAGAAATAAAAATACTATTTATGGCATAAAATAAGAACTGACAACATATGCATTTTAAAAAATGACTTAATTTGCCTTGCTTAATGTGAGGATATGTTATAAATACCTGGAAAAAAAGGAGTCTGGAATCCACATCAGTGTTTGTCTTGAAGTGCTGAACCTTGGAAGCCAAAGTGACAAGTTTAGAATCAGATGCAAAATTGAAAAGAAGTCTGCTTTATCAAAGGTCTTTGATTTGTCCTACAAAGCTGATACCAAATAGCTTTGGGAAGTTTGAGATTATTTAAATATCTGCACAAAGTAAAAAAAGTTGCAGTTTCTTTGCACAGATTGTTCTTAAGCATGAAGGACTATCCAGAGAGCCTGGAAGTATAGTTCTTTATGTGTTTGTAACACACTGTCCCAAACATCCTCTGTAATTCTCCTACTTTAACAACATTAATGCTTGCAAAAACCCCCCAAAACAAATCCCTTCCCCCCAAAAAAACCAACAAAACAAACCCAAACAAAACAACAGTTCACCTACAAAAAGCAGCCACTCACTAAACTAAGCCACTCAATAAACCAAGTCTATCAACAGTGTGCTTTAACTGCATGTTACTTAGGACTCAGAGGGTGCTACATTGTGCACAGCAAAAGACTACAATAAGCTTTAACTTAATATTTTACAGTAACTTTAATTATTTGCCATTTTGCTATTTGGGCCTTCATGGGGGGAGAAGAGGAAAGGGGGCAATAACAGTATCAGTAAAAGAAATAATTTACTCTAAACCATATTATGAAATAATACCAATTACTGTGTTACTTATGATGCCAGACAGTTATTTACAAAATAAATAACTATTAACTCTTTTATACTTCTTCTGGTTTTGCTTTAATATTAAGGAAGACAAATGGACTGGCAGCTTGGCCAACAAGCTCACACTCCACATCAGCTCTCTAACTGTACATATCCTCTTACTAGCACCATGAAGAAGAAACTTTTAGCAACCTCTTCATCAACAGCAATCAAAATAAAGGAAATGCAAAAGTAAAATTCCATTACAACTTGCCTCATATTACAGAAGCACATTATTTGAAAAATAGTTTGTAAAAGTACTGTTACAATTTATCTAGCTTTTACTGCTTGTATTGTACCAGTTTTTGAGGGGGAGAAAAAAGAAAAAAAAAGTAAACAAAAAGCATTGCTTTATGCCCTCTGAGAGACAGAAACACAAAGGCTACACAGAGCTACCATCCTGCATAAAACATGGATTGTGTAGCTGTTCACTGCAGGAATAACAATGACAAATCTGTTCTTAACAGAAAAACTACAGTATCAGCATTTTAGGCACAAACATGCACAAAGTCTTTCCTACAGTTTAAAAAATGAATTTAAAATAAAACAAAGTAATAAAAAAAGGAAAGTGATTAGCTATTTATATGGAAAGTGAATTGGCCAAGGCCAACAGTCTGAGTTTCAACAAAACCAAATGTCTGGTCCTGCACTTGGGCCACAACAACCCCATGGGGAGCTCCAGGCTGGGCACTGAGTGGCTGGAGAGCAGCCAGGCAGAGAGGGACCTGGGAGTTTGGATTGACAAGAAGCTGAACATGAGCCAGCAGTGTGCCCAGGTGGCCAAGAAGGCAAAAGGCATCCTGGCCTGTATCAGGAACAGCGTGGCCAGCAGGGCCAGGGAGGTGATCCTACCCTTGTACTCAGCCTTGGTGAGACTTCACCTCGAGTGCTGTGTGCAGTTGTGGGCACCACAGTATAGGAAGGACACTGAGGTGCTGGAGAGGGTGCAGAGAAGGGCAACTAAAATGATTCTCCTGTCTGGAGAACAGATCTTATATGAGAATCTGAAGGAGCTGGGACTGTTCAGCCTCAAGGAGTTTGAGGAGAGACCTTATTGCTCTCTATAATTACCTGAAAGGAGGCTGTAGTGAGGAGAGCATTGGCCTCTTCTCCCTATTGACTAGTGATAGGACAAGAGGCAAGGGGTTCAAGTTGCACCAGAGAAAATTCAGATTAGATATTAGGAAAAATTTATTCACTGAAAGAGTGGTGAAGCATTGGAATGGTTGCCAAGGGAGGTGATGGAGTTGCCATCCCTGGAGGTATTTAGAAAAAAATGGGTAGATGCAGCAGTTTGGGAGATGATTTAGTGGTTAAGGTGATGTAGGACTGACAGTTGGACTCAGTCTTGAAGGTCTTTTCCAACCATGATGATTCCATGATTCCAAGTATATTTGCAGTTTTGCTCAGCTTTTATAATCAGCAATACAGATGAGTACCCTTCCTACTTTAAGAGCAAACATGATTCATTTAACTATATTATAGTATGTGCATAATAGAAAACAGTGAGTTACATGAATTTTATCTGAGATTAATCTAGACACTTGTTGTAACTGTGGGAGTAGATGCAGTATTACATATTAGCCCTTTTACAGGTCTTCAAAAGCTAAAGATTTTCATTGTCTAACACTTAAATTACTTTAAAACTTTCAGTTATTTTTGTGTTTTTAGAAAAAAAGAGTGCCAAAAAACCAAACAAAAGAATATATTTATGGTTTCCCAGGAAGGCACCTGTAGGTAGAAATGTATGGAAAATGTACCAAAACCACAGCTAACTGGAGTTTTCTACACACTAAACTATAAATGCCAAATAAATTCTTAAGAAATATTAAAGAAAACTAATTACACCATGAAGAGATTCAGGATCTTTGCATAGATGTTTGAGGACTCAGTACTTCTATCTTCTCAATACAGGCCAGCATAATTTCTGACATGGATTCACGTCATTCAGGCACATGAGTATCTGGAGCTACTTTACAGAGCTGTCAAGTTTTCCTGGTGTTTTGACTGTGCTGCCCTCCATTATTTCCCAAGTAATTTTAAGAGCTTGGTAGCAAAACATTTGGGACTAGCTGTTCCAGAAAAACAAGCCACCAAATAGAGGGTCCAGGAAAAAGAGCCATCAACTGATTTCACTTTGTCTACCTGAAATTTTACCAGTGGGTTTAGAAAGCACAAGGATTTTCTGTCTCTGATCTAGTGCCATGGTAACAATTTAGTAAGCATTACCTCATAATAATGTATTCTTAAGAACTTTTCATGCATAAACATTAATCTATGTAAACAAGAAGGCAGAGTGCTCCTTTCCAGGATGCAGAAAGAAACTTAGCTAGCAAAGCTTACATGTGTAAAACAGCTAAAGTGCAGTGTTCAGATAAGACATTGTATAAGGAAAATTAGGCAAACCCAGGGCATTATCTAAAATTCTCTCAAGCAGATGTCAGCCTACAGTTATTTTAAAGAAAATATAGATAACTGGAAATATACACACTAAGTGGTAGTTATAAAGCAACCATTTTCATAGTCTATTGCACATGCAGTTGTCTTACACCCATAGGAAGATGAAGAAACAAGAGAATTCACTGCATTTGTCACAGTAATTTCTGTGAATGTTATACTTGCAAGAGGTTTGTGCTCCCAGCAAAGGCATCAACAAAAGATCAGGAACTGTTGGAGCGACCAGACACTACAGAGAAACTCCGGCAACCCCAGGGAGCAGAGGAAGCCTCATGTCAGAACATGGGAAGCTGTGGTCTCTGTACTAGATGCTCCAAAGCATAACTCCTGGCTAAAACAGAAGAGAGCCCCAGTTTCTGCTTCTCGTACAACTCTACATATGAAACTAAGAGTTCCATGTTTCTGGTGAGGGCAACAGGGGTGAATAAAAAGAAGCAAACGTATAGTATCCCATGCTCTATTTGCTCTTCCACCTCATCCACTCACTCGACTGTCAGCTTTGAGTCACCTGCCTTCGGAAGCTGAAAAACCTGGCTCAGATACATTTTTCAAAGACTATGGGCATGACAAGGGAAGCTAAGCTTGCAAAAGACCAAAACTTCTTACACAGAGTACTATTACACATTGTCTCCCTATTAAAAGACAAGTGCCCATGCACACATTTTCTACTCATGATTATCTGTTGACTAGAATCTAGACCTTCAAGTAGAAATGAACTATAATTGTTGGTTTGCCTTATTCTTCATATTTACCTGTGTAGGCAAGCTCTCTGAGGATATATTTCTTCCCTGGTTCACACCCTGCATATAAATTTTCTGTTATCTGTAGATGCATTTAACCAGTAAGATCTCTCTAAAATTAGGAGATTGAAGCATCTATGTGACTCCAACTTGTAACAAAAAACAACAAGATGAAGGTGCCTATGATTTTAGAAACAGATTTCACCAAAGAACCTTATTCGGTGTAACATGAAATCTGGTCCAAATTAACATCAAAATTATCCTACAAGCATCAATTCTGGGCAAGTTTTGCCTGGGCAAGTTATAAGCAGCTTCTGTGGGCTGAACCAGATTCTGAACATCTTAACATAACAAAGGAATTCTGCATCGATTTTTATGCCAACCTCCTTTAAGAAAGACTGCAGCATACAATTTAGTTATAAGAATGAGTTAATCTTCTGAGTAATGCAACACAATTCTTAAAATAGTAGTAGTTTCTGCTCCTTAGGGATGGTTTCATATCATGCACAGACTCAGTAAGACACGTTACTTAGGTTTTCCCTAGCTACAGTAATCTGAATTATTTCATGTTTGAGGATGAGGGAACATCTGCACAATTTATCAGATAGATTCCGACCACAGTTGTCCAGCAATTCTCCATCTCAGCCTGCCAAAATGTCTACATATACTACCTTCTACATTCCCAGCGTACATCTGAACACAGTACTAATCTTTATTATGCTTGATAGTAGCAGAATCATATAAATTTTCCAACACCTCAGTCTCTGCAGCTGCTAAATCTTTATCACTAGAAACACATAAATATAATGGCAAAACAAAGCTTTCTGCCCTCTGCTCCTGAAGAAGCACTAACCCCAGCCCATAGGGCTCCCTACAGGAGTCCCTATCTAAAAACCCCGGCCATGGTAGACAGTCTCCGAGCAGGGAGGGCTACCAACACTTCCCGTAGCTGCCCTCAAGTACTGCGGCTCAGCTCCCCTGCAACAGGCTGGGGGAAGGTTCATTCAGGCTCTCCCGGAGGCAGGGCCACGTTCAGGCCAGGGAGCCCCACCAGACAGGTCCCGGGCGAACCGGAGCGGCTGCCGGACCAGCCCACCGCCCGACAAAGCCGGGCAGCGCCTGCCTTTGGGCAGACCCCGGTCACACGGAGCCCGGCTCCCCGCCACGGCGCTCCCCCCTCGCTCCGATACCCTCCGG
>JAAWXA010000022.1:8706982-8977261 GCA_038090715.1 Florisuga fusca
GGGCGTAGCCGGGCCGGGCAGGTGAGGGCGGTGAGGCCGGGCCGTAGCACACCACGGAAAGCACCGAGGGCGCTGGCCCGGCCTGTGCAGCGAAGCCGCTGTCGGGGTCACGGCTGAGGAGAATGAGCCAGGAAGGCGGAATTCTCGACTTCGGTGTTAGCAAAGGCAATGGGGAGCCGATTGTACCGCCATCAAGCCCCAGCGATCCCAGCGTGAAATAGAGACACTGCTGCTGGGGCACCCCGGGCCACCCTCTGGCCAAGGAACCCTTGGCTGGGGGAGCCGTGCCCCGGTAAATGGCAGTGCCTGGCCAGAGAGACACAAAAATATTACTTTGAGAACCCCACGGGAAAGCAGCGACAGCAAGTCTGAGGCCTGGGTTCCAGCCTTACCCCTGTTAATTAAATAATGCACCGATGAAAGGAAAAGAACAGGAGACGTGACACATCTGAGCCCACGGTGTGATGTGGGGAAGAAATCTATCACAACAAGTGAAGTAAAATAGAGGAGGAAAGAAATGACAGCGTGGTTAGTAGAGGAAGTAATAAAGGTGTGGTTCAAAGGTGTGAGGGGAAGCTTTATGAATAATATATACTCAAAGAAAGAGAGGAACTGTGAGGCTCATATTTTAATTTATTCTAAGTGAAATTTGCCTAGAGACTAAAAAAGCACTGTGAGGATCCACACCCCATTTAAACATGTTTTACTGCAAGGACACGTGTATAGAGATGAAGTGTGCTCAAAAATTGTGCTTGGAAAATGCTGTGAGTTATGTGACTAGTCAGACAATAAACTGTTGGAAGTTGCCTGATCACCTACTTACCTGCATGCCTTGGAAAATCAAGTTTTATTACTGTAGTCATACTGTAAAGCCTTGCTGATCAAATCTACGAAGATACTTTTGCCAAGCAGCACAGTATTTTGGAAAAATAACTTTGCTGTCACAAGACACTATCACTGCCAAAGACATGGCAGTGTTTGTCTTCTTGAACTAACTGGCTAACCAATAGATCTATTAATCTTGATCAGGGAGCCTACAAACACTCCTACAATGTATTCTGAATTAGTACAGATGCTTTTATGGTTTGTTTTGCCCTACAGCCTAGGGGGAAGGGAAAATTTAAAGGCAGCTGAATTTGTCACCAAGCTCTGGGACCTTCCTGTTTTCTGTATTCTTTGTTGTCTGGTGGTACTTTGGGCTGCTTTTTGGGTTTAAGAAGATGTCACTTTCAAATTTATTCTGAGTTGTCTTCTCCTTCCCCAGAGCATATAATAAAAATGTTCAGGTGTGTGGAAATAAAAAAATGTTCAGGTGTGCTATAAGGCAGAGAAAGAAATTGAAATACCTCTCCTATATCCTGGGGGAGTCTACTAGCTATTAAGTTACTGGATAAGAGTGGGAAGGGATATTTCTGTTCTTGTGTTTGGAAGGGTGACTGACACTCCCTACTTCACCTTGCCAACTTTTAGAAGAACTTAAGTCAGAGATGGTTTGAGGCTTTAGGTCATGCTTGGAAACCATACCCTTCAACCTATGACTGTGGAAAGACTGTGTAGAAGACAGAAAGATCACTTTTCTACATGCCAAATTCAACCATAAGGAATTATGGTTTTGTAAGTAATCTAATATCTTAGATACTCAAGGACTGTACGTTGCACTGTGACTGTGTAACATGTCTTAAAGAAATGGCACCATAAGCACTGTGAGTATTAACGCTGCTGTAGCCCAGCTTGCTTTTGAAAAAATGTCTTGGGCTCCTAAATCACATTTGTCTCACTGTGCCTAAACACCATTAACTTTAAGATTCTCTTCTTAAATAAAACACTGCTGGCACTTGTCATTTGATTAGTGAAATTCAGTCCAGGAAGAAGCAATCGAAAATCAGCTCTGCGTTGATGTGTTCTCTAACAGCTGCAGTCCTCAAACACTTCCACTAGATGCCTCTATTGTTTTTAAAGTAAGCTTCCAAAAACGTAATTCCTGTTTAGCCTGACCATTTAAGGCATATTCTCAAGACCATTTCTCCTGATGATGCAATTAAAGTACATGATTTGCAATCACACACACAAAAAAATAGAATCCCAGGCTCTTTTCAAAGCACACATCACAGCGGTGTTTTACAATATTAATCTACAAAGAAAATTTATGTTGCTACATTCTATGATTTTTTTATTAATTCATTAAAAAAAAACCTAACCCTGTCAAAAAGTGTCACGTGGCACTATGCAAAAAGTAGACATCAGAATTAAAAGTACATGTTTATGAGTGATGATTGTACAGTTTAGGAAGCAAGGAGGCCCATGCTATAAATTGTTTGCTATGTGGTGGTGCACACTGTAATTTGATCCCTTAAATTGTAATAATCTAAGAGTACAAGGAGGGGTTTCTTACCCACTTTCTTCCACTTGGGTATTAGTACAGTTTTCTTGTGGAGCATCCTATTTTCTGGCCAAGAAGCTAAATATTCCATTCAAAAGAAGGCAAATTCTGCTGTATAAATTGTATTTAGAGACAACTCCCAATGACGTGATTGCCCTGAAGCTACTTAAAATAGAAGTTTAGGGAAGAACTGCTGTTCTTTGGCATGTTTTCCAGGTACCTGTTTTTCTAAGTTATTACCTGAGAAATTATCTGGCTCCACAAGGAGCCAAAGGATGTTAGGAAATAAATTCCTTCTCTCCCTCCTTGTCTGAGCCATAGTGCAGGAGATTTTACACCACCCTGGTCAGGCTCCTTTTTGATCACTAACACCAAAACTGAAGACAGGGCAGCAGTCTCTGCAACAGTACAGACTGGCTGGACACTAATCACTGAGGTATATTTTTAGCTGTTCATATAAAGCCTAAGTCAGACTTTTTTGTTATTATTTTTCATAGCATCTGCTCTAGAAAATGAATTACATGTTTTGGAAGTGAGGAAGTATTTAATTTTGGTGATGATGTAACATTTTACATTATTACCTAGGTTTCTAAAAATAAATGTCTCTTTTTATATCAAAGGGGGGGGGGGGGTTGCTCCACAATTTAAAGCCCCCATCTGTTGTTTTTTTGTAACTATTTTCTCACAAAACATAAGAACTTTGTGACAAGAACATTGTCTTTCTGTAAACTGTTATCTTGATGTCTGGTGTTACGCTGTAATAATGCCAAATTAAAATTTTTCTGCCATCTGCTCTAGGGGGAGGAGCCTTGGAGTGTCACCAATATAGTCACTCTGGGAAATGGTACTATGAGTCACTAGGAACAATAGTGCATGCTCAGTTTTCCCCCAGCTTTCCTTACAATTACTTGGCTTGAGGGATCTAAAGTTCGAAGGTACTCACTGCATTGCTGGAATCCAATAGAGGGTACTAGGGAAAGTTTTAAATGGGCCACAGGGGAGAGAGGAAGCTCATGGGACTAGGTGGAGTATGCATTGTTTTCATGCCTGAACCTCTATGGTTGTTGCTTGTGAACTGGGAAACAACCTTTCCTTTCAGCTGGAGATACAGTGCTGCACAGTGGGTGGCTACCAGGGATGTTCCCTCAGCCCAGAACAGCTCCATCCCACAGCCAAATAAAAGAGATGTTGGAAGAAGCATCTATAAAGGCCTTTCTCCTCCTTCCCCTCTTAAAAAAAGAATAAAAGGAAGGACCTGATAGATCTAGGATTGGTTGGAAGCAGCTTCCAGAAGGGGAAGAAAGATTCTTCAGCGTCCTGTAAAAAAATGTGTATCTAAGTCTGCTGAATCCCTGGAAAATTCTTTAAACCTCAATTTTGATACAGTAAGTCTTAAAATCTTTATATTCAACAGGTTCTTATTGTGCTGCAGGATAGCATTTGTTCTCAGTTACCAACCTTGGGACATTCACTAGTTCTACAGAACACTACTGAGTTCTGCTCCCCAGAGGGGCTGCCAGGACTTCATGCCACTTAACAGCATTTCTTTCAGAAGTTCTGCAGTTGACTTCCACCACTCCCTACCCCCAGCTAAACTATAGAGGAATAAAAAAAAAAGTATTAAAATTTTAAAAATAATAAAAATCAAAATCTACCAACTGCAATTTTTTTTTTTCAAATTTCCTCCTCTTCCCAAAACACTAGAAAAATTTAATACAAAAATAAATTTAAAATTATTCACAACCTAATAATTTCAAGTATATCCTCTCAGGGCCGGGTGAGACAAGAGGCCGGTGGAGTACATTAAATTGGCGGCTTACTGGTACCTGCTGTGTCCACAGCGTGGGGCTGTTGGCTGGCACATGCCTGTATGAAAGCCGAGGCTTTTTTCCATTCAGGGTGGTGGAAAAATGCCACTGCTGCAGGCTGCAGTTTGATTTGATAATACCTCGAGTTTATGTGCACTTGATTCATCATTCAGATAAATTCTACATTTGTGTATCGAGCCAGATTCTGTTTATGAATTGGGTGTAGCTGGTAATCCAGGATCTTCCCTAAGATGGCAATCCATCATAAACAAGGTGGTAGTAAGTTAGCACAGTTTCATTTATATTGGACTGCAGGTTAAACAGGAACCACTGTACAGTAGGCTGAAAGTTCACTAAATAGGTGTATATTCTGTCAGGTATGAAATAGTAAAGGTACAAGTTGTAACACAGACATTTACCTGAAGCATTAACTGCTATATCTTTTGATAATTTATCAAGGACTGTTCATCAGTCTGACTTTGTAGGAGTCGTAGGAAAGATTGCAGAGCATGCATATTAGAAATGATTTTTGTGAAGTTAAGAACAAAAGACACTTCGAAAATAATCAGTGAAAAATTATGCCTTTTTGACATTTTTTCAGCCCATCAATGTTGATTATGCTCAAGCATAATTTTGGTGATGACATAACGTTCTACATTATTGCCTAGGTCTCTAGAAATAAATATCTCTTTTTATATCAAAGGGAAGGGGAGTGCCACTTGCTCAAGCATAATCAAGTTGTTTTGTTGTTCTTTGTTTCAATTACAACAACTGAAGGGTTAGAGACAGACATTTTATATTCTCTATGTGAAGTCAATAGTGAAACACCAAAAAGTTTTTTCATTTCTATGAGCTGAGAGGACAAGTGTTATTTGGCCTGACCTTCAGTACAGTACCAGCAAAATGACTCCACATAATACTTAGTTCCCCATACAATGTGATTTTAAAACCAGATCTGGATGTCTTTCTGAAATGCTGAAGGACAGACAGTTGCAAAGCATCAAATCCACTTCATAAGCAGGTGGCCTGTCCAGCATTTAGTTACATATTCAGGGGTAAAAATTCATACTACTTCTGCCATGCATGTTTGTCTTTATTCATTATACAGACGTTAGTTTGTCTGCTAATGAAGAAATGGTGAAGTCCCTTCTTGAGGTTGATATTTGAGGACTACTATTCCTCAAGATCTACTGAACTATGCCTCAAAAACTGAAGTCTCATACCATACAACAGCACAAGGGGGCATGCTTTTTCAAAATATTACCTAGTTTTCAATTATGGCATTGGCTGCAAGATCAGAGACACCTGACAATCCACATATCCATACAACTACCAAATACATCTCTCAAGTGAGCCCTAAAAACTGTAGTAAGGATTAGAGAGGATCAATTCTCCTTTCAGATCATTTCTTCTAAAGAATTAAACAAACATACTTTGTACACACACAGGAAATTACAGTTGTCTAAACTGGACAGTTAGCCAAACTGTAACAATGAGAGGGAATACAACAAAAATGTCATATTTGAAGTCCTGATACTACTTAATTCTTTTATGAGAACATGGAGTATTTGTCTGCACAAACTGCCAGGAACAACCCATATTCCTAGGAGTCCTACCAGCTTTATCCACTCATCAAACTGGTAAGTACTTAAACCCACATATCTAAAACACTGCTGAGCAAGGTGCCATAAATTTATCTGCTGTAAAGACTCCAGAACTCTGCTTTGTCCATTTTTAATTCACTGATGTTTCAAAACATCCAGAGGGACCTTCAATAGGCTGGAGAAACAGGCTGACAGGAACCTCATGAAATTCAACACTGAGAGCTGCAGTGTCCTGCACCTGGAGAAGAACAACCCCAGGCATCAGTATATGCTGGCAGCCACCCAATTGTAAAGCAGCTTGGCAGAAAAAAAGGGTTCTGAGGGGCCTGGTAGACACTAAGTTGAACACAAGCCAACAATGTGCCCTTGCCACAAAGAAGATTTGTGGTGTCCTGGGCTGCATTAGGAGAAACGTTGCCAGCAGGTTAAGGAAGGTGATTATTCCCCTGTACTCAGCACTGTTGAGGCCACAGCTGGAGTACTGTGTCCAGTTCTGGGCTCTTCAGAACAGGAGAAACACGGGGAGTCCAGAGAGAGGAC
This sequence comes from Florisuga fusca, assembly GCA_038090715.1. Classification (NCBI taxonomy): domain Eukaryota; kingdom Metazoa; phylum Chordata; class Aves; order Apodiformes; family Trochilidae; genus Florisuga; species Florisuga fusca. The sequence continues at coordinate 8,713,315 of JAAWXA010000022.1, forward strand.
CACAAAGATGATTAAGTATGGAGTGGAGGATCTCTCTTAGGAGAAATGTCTCAGAGAGCTTGGAGCTGTTTAGCCTAGTGAAGAGAAGACTCAGGAAGAATCTTTTCAGTGTGTACAAACACTGAAGGAAGGATGCAAAGGAGACAGAGCCAGGCTTGTAGTCAAGCATGCTCAGTGACAGGACCAGAGGCAATGGGCATGAACTAAAGCACAGGAGGCTCCTTCTGAACATAGGGCTTAATTTTTTACTGTCAGGGTGCCTGAGAAGTGGCACAGATTACCCAGAGAGACTGTGGAGCCTCAATCCTTTAAAAAATTCAAAAGCCATCTCTACACAGCCCTGGGCAACCAACTCTAGGTGGTCCTGCTTGAGAGCAGCAGGGTTGGACCAGCTGACGTCCTGAGGTCTCTTCCCACCTCAACCACTCTGTGCTTCTATGAATGTGTCTGTGTGTTTTAAGAATGGCTTTTGCTTTTCAGACCACAGGGAAACATAGCTTCACAGCTTTGTTTAGTGACTAATGGTTTTCTTTCTCATCCTCTCCAACAGGTGTACCTTCCTTATCCACCTTTTAGATTCTTTGAGATTAAACAGTAAGTCTAAGTCATGCTGGATCTAACAAAATCTTGGATACAATTCAGTAGTGAATGCTGCTTTTTCCATAGCAGCCAACACACGTAGAGGATCTGATATTTCATGTTACCAGACTGTTCCTTGCAGGATGCTCTGCTCCAGTTGTTTATCATATCATCAGCCTTCAGGCATTTAGGCTGAAAATCCCCAGGTTGTTTCTTCTGTAGGCTCCTTTTGGAAACTGTGAACGATGAAAACCTCTCTGAATATCTAAAAATAGAAAAGACATATGTCATTTTAGACAGGTTAACAATCCTTAGCTTTACTTGAAATTTGTAAGCAGGACTTCAACTTCATCAAGACAACAGATCATCTCTTTTGGGGGGAATCTGGGCTTTCTCAGCAATCTTAGGAATAGTCACTGAAGTTAGACCAAGCTATTTTTATCTGAAAACCGCAATCCCAGCTTTTCAAAAGCAACTTAAACTTTTGAAGCATAGTCCGAGCATCACCCCTTATAATGATTTTCAAATGTATAATATTTTGGCATGTTATTATTGGAACAATTTTTTTTTTCTTATTTCAAAATTGTAAATAAATCTCCATCATGAAGTAGCTATCCCTTCCTCGTTCCTGAAATAAAGTAGAATGAAAAGTCTTCCAGAGAGGCAGGTGGGAAGCTGTGGTTAGGCCATTGTCCCAGCTGCTGTGCAACACAGCTGCTTCTTCCAAACTGGCCTGGGTGGTCCATAAACTTGCAGAAAGACACAGAAACTTGCAGAAAGAGCCAGAGACTGGGAGAGCCAGACTTTCCCAGGTCACCTGAGAGGCTCTTGTCAAATTTACCTTTCCCTCACTTGTTCTCTCTCTCATCTTCACCGATGATGATTTCCAATAGTGGGGTTTTGTTTATGAGGTGATGTGATTTTTCTTGTCTCTCAAATCAAAGAACAAGAAAGTTTTTAAATGGAAGATCCAGTTCTAGCAGTATGTAAAATAAAAAGCAACACCGCCTTATTCTTGTACTTTGCCAGAACCCTTTCTTCTTACCACAGAAGCAATTAATGTTACATCATCTTTCTTTTCATATTACAATCACAGTGCTTGATCCAGGAAAGGAAAGGTAATTGTCAGCTTTCTGCATTACAGTCACACACACACATGAAATCTTATTCATGAAAAAATATTCTAATTTTGAATAAGACTTCTGAAATCTCTTGAGAGGCCAGAAATGAATAATAATAAAACCATTTATCACTTATTGAATGGCCTAATTAAAATGAAGGTTGCCAATTTTTTTTTTCTTCCATATTTCTGGAAAAAAATAAATCCCACCTTAGAAATGCTGCAAAGATCAAAAAAATCTTCTGCATATTAGTATATTTCAACTTTGTACAATGGAACAAAGAATTTGTCTCAAAAATCTAGTAAAACATTACCATAGTGAATATTACTAGTGGGACAAAAAATACCAAGTATTGAGGATTTTTCTCTATAGAGAAGTCTCTAGACATGGCTCAAACAGAGACCATTACTGTCATTTCACATTTATATCAATTAGTATTCTATCCTTACCTTGCATACTGCTTTTCATCTTGTCATCAGATGCTGAAATAGAAATGTGAAAGATTTCCTTAGGGGTATGGATTAGAAGGGAGGGGAAGTAATTTAGAGGAAATGTTTGAGGGAAAGAGATGTGAGAGAACAGTGGAAGTCCATTTTGGAGAGACCATGGCACGTAAGATCAAAAGGTCCTTGATTTCATTCTTTGTTAAAAAAAAAAAAAAAAAAAAAAAAAAAAAAAAAAAAAAATAAATTAGCAGGTAAAAGAAAAGATGGGTGTTCTCATTTGCAGTCAGTGAACCAAGTCTACAGAAGAAAATGCATCTCAAATACAACAATTATGGCCAGAAAAGGGTATTTTTTTAACTTTTTAGTCAATGTATCATGCTTTTTGACAAGATTAAACCTGTATGTGCCTTATGAAAATACCCATAGCGACACTACATGCTTATTGCAAGCTAAGTGTCACCTCCTGGTGCTAGGAAACAAATCTTTTTGACATTTAATAATTTTCTGCTGCAGGATTTCTGAATTGTTTTATGATGTTTTTAGTGATGGACATTGGAGAAGTCATTGAACTGGTCCAAGAGGGGCTGACTTTCAGTGGTCGGTTGCGTTTCTGTTTCTGAAGTTGTCTTGAAAAAATCTCCATCTAAAAATTAAAATACTAAGGCATGCCAGTTAAGTAGTAATTCTCAAAAATGATGTCTCTAAAGTTCAATATCCTATAGCAGTCCATTAAGTCAGAGTTAATAAAATTCTAGCTATGTATTTTTTTGCACCAATGCTGGCAGAGGAATGCTATGTAATTACCAATTGTATAGGTGATGGTGACTCCATGAGTCACAGAAAAGGATAACCAGACATTTCTTTAATAAAAAGTACTTAATGAGTGATGTTTCTACTTATTCCTTTCTCATTTTAAATTAATATTTTAGCTTTAGATCTCTGATTTCTTACATTTTCAGAAAAAAAAAAACTTCTACATATTAGACCATACCTACCAATTTGTGAGTCACTAGCTTTTCAGATTTTCCCTAATTGTGAGTTTAGTAACACAAGATATGAAAGCCAATCAACAGTATGTCAGATAACATTCCACCAGAAGCTTACTGGGAGTAGAACACCAGGAATGCAGTTTCACTTGAGGCTTTTTAATAGAACTGTGTTGCCTTAATGCAATTTAGTAGTCTGTTCCCATTTAAGCAGAATTCTCACCTGATACAGGCAAGCCTTAATTTTAAAATGCTGCAATGTTATAATATATAAATATATAATAAATAAACTATAGCTTTACTTAGTATTATCTGAATTTCTGTTTCTTTATGTCTTTCAGAATTCACAGGATTATAATGCAGAAGCACTCATGTTTTCAAACAGCTGAGAATCATGTTCCTTGTCTATAAATCTACAAACTGATTAAGCAAGAAGTTTGTTTATATATTGCAGTAGTTCTCTCATCTCAGAAATATTATAGTCTATATTTTAAAATTATTAATTTATTTATTTAAATTTCTCCAGTCCTTCACCTCTGTGCTTTCCATTTGCCCCTTGTAACTCTATTTCTCAGACCTCTCCAACTTGTACCCATTCAGTACTGGTTCCCTTCTCAGAAGGCATTTTATCACTAGTTCCAAATCATTTAATTTATGTGCATTTGCCACACACAAATGTTGAATTTATTATTTCCTGTGGCTACCAGATTGTGGTTTGAGAGAAAGAATTCAATTTTCAACTAATAAAATAACCATTTCTTTTCTATTCAGAATCACATAGTTGAACTGGAAGCCTAAACTGGAGGAATATGTTACTGTTTAATCTTACCCAGACTTCATGCCAAGGTTATAATAGGTTTGCTTACAGTACAGATGCTTTAATAATTTTCAGGCAGTCCCAAAACCCACTTTTTCTAGTAGCACATCCTGCTGATGACAATGGTCATCTCCAGGTGCTTTTTTAAATCTAGGCAAATGCCATAGTGATCACAATTATATGTCTGAAAAGGGTCTTCCTAAACCTTGGAACTTACTCTTATGTCTGGAAGCATATATAAACTAAAGCATGTATTAACTAAGTATTCCTGGTTTCATTCTTCATTTATGATTTATGCAGCTCTTCCTTCTAATTGAATTACACAATTTAGAGACTTCAGAGGTGGGTTTTGCCTTTCAAATCATGTCCAAGGAAATTAATGCCAATGTGGTAACAACTATATTAAGAGACAACAGCACCAGAAAAGTTCATAGGCACTAGTATAATATTCCTATTATTCGCTCCTATTACAGAAACAAGAATTATGGCAATAAACCCCCTCATATGATGAAGCATGGCTACAATACAAATTTTTACTTATATTGCTTTAAATGTACCTCTAAATGTAATGGAGAAGAAAGAAAAGTGTGGGTATAGAGGGAGAAAGCTGCAGCTTTCTGCATGACACCACGCGGCTCAGGTGGGCTGGTAGTGACTGCAGCCCAGCCCGGCTGCCCACATTCTGCTGCTGCCAACATGTGATAATTAGTGTGCCATGAAACACCATCATGTGATGATAACCATATGAAGTGCTCTGAGTGGCTTTCCTGGTCTGAGAGGAAAAAGAAGATATTTCTATGTCAAATATTACTATTGCCTACTGCCCACAGAATGTGACCTAAGTGACAGTGCATCATATAATCATAAAATCCAAAAAGCATGGTTTGGCTTGGAAGGGATCTTAAAAATCATCTAGATCCAACCCTCCTGCCGTGGGCAGGGACACCTACCATTAGATTATGTTGCTTAGAGCCCCATCCAAACTGGCTTTGAACACTTCCAGGGAGGGGTCATCCAGAACTCCTCCAGGTAACTTGTTCCAGTGTCTCATCACCCTCATGGTAAAGAATTACCCCTTAATAGCTAACCTAAATTTCCCCTCTTCAAGTTTTAAACCATTGCCCCTTGTCCTCTAGCTACATGCCTGTGCAAAAGTCCTACCCCAGCTTTCTTGTAGACCCCTTCAGGTATTAGAAAGCTGCTATAAGGTCACCCTGGAGCCTCCTTTTCCTCCAGGCTGAATAATCCCCAAGTGCATCTCCTCAGGGCTTCCCTCAGTCCTTTCTCCTCCCAACCTGTATTTGTGCATGGGATTCCCTCGACCTAGGTGCAGGACCTTGCACTTGGCCTTGTTGAACTTCATATGGTTTGCATGAGAAATTCTTACTGACCTCTGTATTATGGTTTTCCTGTCCTTGCAGAACTGAAGACATAATTCTTTACTGCACATGTGGTAAGCACATAAAGATTATGACTGACACATCCAGGTCACTGACTTTTCTTCATAATATATGCAATATAAATTTTATTATATCATTTGTTTCCCAGTAAAAGTCTGAACTTTATGTCTATTTGAAACGAATTATTTAGGTTTCACTAAAAGCATTCTGTGGTGATGAATCAACTTACAGGAAACCCACAACTATTTCTTGTGCTCAAGTCTCACAAGAAACTTTCAAGTTGTTAAAAAAACCCAACACTGAATAGATTAAATACTTTAAAGAATTAGTAATGCAATAAATTTCTGGAATAAAGAAATACTAATATTTTTCATTATTGAATATATTGCTAAAGGAAACGTAAAAAATAACTAGCAATATTGAAACAATGTATATTAACACTGCTTTCTCTGAATCTTGAGAATTTACAGCTGTATTTTTTTGATACCATGAACACTATATTTGCTGTTTAAGAGCATATTCTGCTAGAAAAAAAAAAAAAGACAATGTACATAAAAGTAAAATTATGATGATCTTATACCACTCAAAAGCAAACCTATTTTTAATGGACAGACTGTAGCATGAAAATAGCTACAGTGATTAAATATTCAACTAAAAGCCAGATGCCACTGTGGTGCAGGTTTATTTCGTCCTTTGAAAAAAAAATCTAATGGGAAAAAAAAAAAAAAAGACACATCAGACTTTGAATGCACTTTTTGCAAGTCTGGAAAACAAAAGAATTTCAGTCCAGAGTGTGATAAAAGAGGATATGGGGGGGTTGATTGCACTTTTCTTTAATCTTCTCCATTACACTGAAAGTAGCCCAAGGCTGAACAACAACTTTGTTTAAATTCTGTCCTGATTTTTGAGAGCTTTTTTGTTGAGTTACAAAATTAACTGCATTTTTTAAAATGTACTTCAGCCTAAATAATACATTATTAATGCTATTTTTCCTTCTTTTAAAAAATGAGAAAATGTACCAATGAAGGCATCATATAAGACTGTAGACAAAATTACTGCTTGTTGTATTTCCAACAGAACTTCATGTATTATATCTAAATTGTTCTTTTAAACCTATTTTTCAGGCACTTATCCTGTTTGCTATTATCTTACAGGATAAAAACAACAAATAATAAGCTACTTTCCAAGGTTTAAAAAGGCTTGTTTTGCTACTGCTTAATTATACCAATTTCTCTCAAAAAATAAAAAATTTAAAACTGCTTGAGAATTGGTACTTAAATATCCTGAGACAAGGAAAGGCATTCTCTACAGCAGTATCTGAGGAAGAAAGGATAGCTTCTCATTTTTTTCTACTCTACATATAGATAACTATTACCAGGTTTCTAACGTTGCTCCCTATCAAAGTATTCATCAGGAACCTTTTCTGATTCACAGAAATATACTGCAGACAAAAAGCAGTATTATGGAGTTATATATTAAAACAGAACAATACACAAAAAAACCAAAAAAAGAACTAAAACTCATGCACTGATAATTATACAGTAAGTGTAAAAATTAAGGAATTTCCTGATTGTTAGGAAGAACTTGTTCTGTAATTCTAAATGCTCTTTTGAGATACGTGTAATCCTAAAGAGATACCTGCTTATCTCTTCAATGCCCTGTAATCAAGAGCCTTCAAACACAAATCCACAGAGCTGTCAATTTACAGCTAACCAAGAGCACCTCTGTTTTACACACAGACATTTCTTCAAAGTTAAACAGAAGATGAGAGATTTTGAAAAAAAAAAATATATATTTTTTAAAGAGATTTTAAATAAATTACACTGCACTGGGCTTGATCAGGAGTTTAAGCAAACCCTAAAACCAGACAACTTTAATTCACTCAACTTACATTACCTCCCTCTCTTCCTTTTTTTCAGTGAATACTATCTATGATTCTGTATAAAACATTTGCAGCATCCCAGAGAAGCCTCCCATTTTTAGTTCTTGAATCAGCCAACTTGTCGCGAAATGCTCTTTCCTGAGAAGTGAAGACACAAGTCTGTTCTTTCACTTTATTCACCACTAAAGAAAAAATATATTTCCTTTGACATAAAAAATTTGCCCCAGATCATATTCTTATACTAGGAATAAGCAGTGCTCTTGACCAGTGCCAAACTAAAGTGCCTAACTGAAGGAGGAACAAGCAGTTCAAGGTATTCCCTGAAAAAACAAGAAAGGAACTAGGCATTCCATTCCACTCAGTGTCTTAGAACATCAGTAATTTGGGATTATCCAAAGGGATATCTCCCCAGAAAGTGTTCTCTAAGAACAAAAATATAGAACATTATTTTTCTTCTAGAACAACCCCCCCACACCCAAAATACTTAAAAGTTAGCTTGTAGTACTGTGTTCTGAAGGACCAGATTAAGCTATCTATTTACAGGGAAAACTTTCCTTTAGTAAAAGTATTATCTATCCTTAGTATTACCTGTCTATGACTGTTGTTTACCCCTTAGAGGTCCAAAGAACACTGAAAAAAACAGACAAGAGGTTGATACCACTATTTCCTTTTTGGTTGTTATATCAGCTCTTCGAGCTCCATGCAAATACAAAGTAAAATGGGATATAGAAAGTACTGCAGAAAAATGCAGTAGTACTTCAATATAGTTCGATAGACAATCTTATTTTAATCACTGTGTAAATATAGACTATTGTTTTATGAGTGTCAGTCCCTATCCCTTATCTTTACCTCAAATATACAAAAAAAATTTTTGAATTTCATGCATTAAGATAAAATATTCCAAGCCTTTATCTCTGGGCCATCTGAATATTATCATTCTTGAAAATTATGCTGAAAATATACCATTGAGAGTTCAACCATTGATTTAGTTTTTATATATGTTCTGGTTAAAAGCGTGGCTCTTTTCTTCTCTGCCTTTAGAAGCATTACTGTCTATGCCCCATAATGTTGATCCTAAGCAGGATGAAGAGCACAGAATATATTCACAAACTATAATCAAGCTTTATGGCAACATATATTTGTTAATGAGGTAACCTCAGGAGAGATAGAGGGACATAGTCTAAAATACTGTGAAGGAAATTGTAACCTGTAATGATTTTGCATGTCAAAATTCTACTTGAATTTACTAACCAAACATTCAGAGGCAGAATTTCATTGATTCTGGAGAGTCACGGTTCCATCTGCATTCAGATCAATAGGCTCAAGAAAAGACCTGGAAGCAAAAACATTTGTAAGCATGTTTCTTATTCATCAGATAACTTCTGCACCTGCTAAACTTTAGAGTATTCCTTGAAAATACACCTGAACAAAAATATCTGCCATTTTTTTGTGACCAAGACAAAAAAAGGTTATTTAAAACTCAGTAATAAGGTTTTCTTGGGTTTTTTTGTTTGTTTGTTTTGTTTAATTGTCCTGACAAGCACCCAAACCTCTGCCAAAGAAAAAATTACAAAGCAAAACCCTGTTTATTCCGTGAACTATTTTGTGGAGATATAAATTCTTTCAAATCATATCCACTGATCTCATGTGTTGCAAGTGACAAAAAAAAAGTTGGCTGACACACATATTCCTTAAAACACAACCCTCTGTAGCAGCTTTGACACCAGTTTTTAAAAAATTCTGACATAATATTGTAAGCAAGCAACACGTTTTCTTCACACTCTTTACAACATAGGCCTGAAAACAGCAAGATGACATTGACATTTACTGCGCTGCAATTCACATTTCTGCTGAGTTGAATTTCTTAAAATGTAAATTATGTAAAAGACTGGAAAACCCCAGCAATTAACAAAAAGCAGAGCAATTCCTATAGGAAGGGTCCTTTATAATCTACTCTTCTCACTTCAGAGCTGTGGAGAGAAAAGAGTTGAGTGGAAATTCCGCATTGCAGCGTGGTGTTGATGTCTGTAAATCAGACCTTAGGGTACCAAACCTAATTTTTCCTATTGACAGAAATCCTTCACCAGAAATGCCCTCATTCCATATCCCAGTTCAGAATATTCCATTGCATTACTTAAGGAAGCATTTTGTTAAACACCAGGCAACCAAAAATTGTATTAGTTTCACTTTTTAAATTTCAAAGTATAGCTGAAGTTGAGTCCTCTGAAATAACTCATTGGGTGGCCAGCAGGTCCAAGGAAGTGATTCTTCCCCTGTACTCAGCCCTGGTGAGGCCACACCTCGAGTACTGTGTCCAGTTCTGGGCCCCTCAGTTTAGGAAGGAGACTGAGGTGCTGGAGCAGGTCCAGAGGAGGGCAACCAGGCTGGTGAAGGGACTCCAGCACAAGTCCTGTGAGGAGAGGCTGAGGAAGCTGGGGCTGTTCAGCCTGGAGAAGAGGCGGCTCAGGGGAGACCTCATCACTCTCTACAACTACCTGAAAGGAGGGTGTAGCCAGGTGGGGGTTGGTCTCTTTTCCCAGGCAACTATCAGCAAGACAAGAGGGCATGGTCTTAAGTTGTGGCAGGTGAAGTTTAGGTTGGATATTAGAAAGAATTTCTTTACGGAGGAGGTGATCAGACATTGGAATGGGCTGCCCAGGGAAGTAGTGGATTCTCCGTCCCTGGAGATATTTAAAAAGAGACTGGATGTGGCACTCAGTGCCATGGGCTGGTAACTGCAGCCATAGTGGATCAAGGGTTGGACTTGATGATCTCTGAGGTCCCTTCCAACCCAGCCAATTCTATGATTCTATGATCACCATGGGAAAGCCTTATCATGAAAAACAAAGGCTTGCTTTTTTTTTTTTTTAAACTACAAAAAACATGCTTGCACCCATGATGGCACATGATAATGATGGCATATGATTCTCATTAATATGACCCCATATTAATGAGAACTTGACCACCAGCTGACTTTTTGCTACATAGTGCAATTCTCCCTTAGATTGAATTTTCACTACCATGGGTATCTGTCACATAAAGCATCATTTAGGAATTGGTATGTATATATTAGTTATTAATCAGAATAATTAATTTCTGAGAAATAGCAATGTAAAAGTGAATTGTGTGTATCAGGCTATATTACAAATCATAAGACAAAAAAGAATTGTAAGGAAGCCACCCAGGCAAGACCTTGTTCCATAGCAGGACTGGGTATTGTTATTAATACAAACACTACCCTTCTTGCCTGCTTTGCATTGAATGATTGCTTTGATGTAAATATATAATTTTCAGTATCTGATACATGAATAGCTAGAAAACATGTCATTGGAGCTGTCACATAAACTGTGATGTGAAGAGCATGAGGGGGACGCTTAATGCCATGAGATACACAATGCCCCTTGCTGACAAACAGTTGCCTCTTCAATGCAAAAACCTCACCTTAGTGTAGTAGCAGTGATGTTCAGCAGGTCAGGTATATTTCCTTTCCCAGCCAATCTTGTGAAGACAACCTGGGTCCTCTAATTGGTGGTGGAAGTTTATGAAAAATATTTTTATACCTAAATTATGTGGATAAGGTCTTGAATATCATTACCTAGGTGAACAGCCCTTATTTATGTGGTAGACCATTCAAATTTACTCCTCTATTTATTACATAAGTGGATTTAGTACATGGCTTGAAGTTGTTGCCTAGTTTTACAGGACCACAGCAGAACTGCAGAATTAGAAGACAATGACAAAACCTGCTGGTTGTAAAATCCCAAATGTTGCTGCTGGACAAAGTCAAGAAACATTACAACAAAGCACAAAAGTTGATTGAGAAAAATAAAGTAAAATGGTAAAGCAAAATGGGGTATTACAAATAAATGAATATAAATGCCTCTCCTTGAGGTCTTACATTGTCAGCAAATTACAGATCACAGTAGTGCACACTAAAACATGCCAGCTGTGTTTTATTATTTTGTTTTCCATCCCTTCATGTTATTTAAAACATATATCATGATGGCAACCTAATACAATTGTATATTATGAAAATAACTTCTTCAAACAGTTTAGCTTCTATCATCTCTTGCTGAAGAGACCTCACTGTGGGAAAGAAACATACACTACTTTTTTCCAGAGAGCAGCAGGAGCAGGGAATCGAATGGGATGGGACCTGAGAGGACCCTGGCAAGGCAGTGTCCTCACCCAACGAAGTACATTCCTCCAGGGGTTCAGCTGGAAAGACCAAACCACATACTGGAAACCAGCCCACTGACAACCCCAGGCATTGACAGCCCCTGATTCATTGCAGCCAGGGTTTAATCCAGTCAAGGGACCATCCAGGGAGACACAGGATTCTGATAGACGCTTCAGCCAGGGGCATCTGCCACAGTGAAAAATGAGCACAAAATTTACATTATCCAGAAAAAGGCCAACAATCCAGGGCTGGGGTTAAATAAATGTCCTAGACCCATGGGCAGAGGCTGTGGGTAGAAGGTCCCTACCCATGAGTGCCCTCAGGCATGCATCCAAGCATTCACTAAGGGGGTATCATGAGTGGCATAATGGTGAGGGCCTGCAGCTTTAGATTCTTGCTGAGCAAAATAGCTCTTATTAAAATATTGGTCTATATTAATTGTGGCTCAGTTCCCCCATTTGGGTGGCAAATTAGCGTGGAAGACCTTAGATTGACCAACCCTGAAACCAACTCTGAAAAGAGCCATTGTGCTGAAAAGTGAAAGTGGGAGCACCAGTTCCGTAGTGATGACTTGTTCCAGGAATGGGAAAAGTCCAAGCACTGGGAGAGAATATGTATAATGACATTATTAGCTGAAAAGCCATTGTAGGGAAGTCTGATGCCTAATTTGTTCAAACTCTGCACCTTAGGCAACCTGCATCATGCAGCACAGGGCTTTGCACACTGCAAAATCAGTTCCTAGCTGGTTCTTGAGCAGACCTCTTAAAGGCAGATTTCTTCCTTGTTTATCTTTTGAGGTATTAACCTCAATTTACATTAATATAAAGACAGATATGGTCCTTAAATATAATTTTCAGTTGTCTTAAACTTATGAATAATTCCTGTTTCCACCTAAGTAAGCCCAATGTTGTACAAATGCATGTAAGTAAATATGTAGAGGACACTTAAAGCTTCATTGGCAAGATAATAACTAAGCAGAACAGCATTTCAGCTTTTTATCAGATCCAGTGACAATCCAACTCCTTTTAATGAGGTGATCATAACATTAACAGAGAAGCAATCACAAAGGCATATGTTCTGTTCTGTGAATTTGACAAATGCATATAATTTTCCAACTCCCATAATTTTCTACTAAAGTTGGTAAAAAAAAAAATTTCCTCTGAGGAGCATGAATATATTTTGGTTTTGTTGACTACTGATTTGTGGGCAAACATCATGGTTTTTTGACCAATGCACACATGTGTACAACACTGTAAATGCATTCTCACTACACTGTATGAGCACAGAGATGCTGGTTTTCCTTACATAAAGGTTTCTGACCTGGAAATGCCTTACCCTTACCATTTTTACCAGGTGAAATACAAAATGTACCTCTTGTGCTGTCATTTCATATCTTAGGCTTTTCCCTTACGTTCCCACTTTTGCTGTAGCTCTTCACCTGCATTTTTGAAGATATTTTGAGCAGTATGGTGGGAGGAATGTTATATAAATTATTTCAGGTGACACTTTGTGCCAACTACATGTCACGCACTTTCTAAGTTATCCTTTGGGTAGAAGATTATCAAAGAATGCTGATCCATTAAACCATCAGGTCTATCCTACTGTAAAAAAGAAAAGTTTTCACTAATTAAAAAAAGCTTCAGCTTTATTCTGAAAGCTGTATCAGTATTGATGACTGGTAGATAGGGTTAATTAAATATGATTGCATCTAATTTCTGCTGAATGGTCTTCTGAATCATCAAAGAAATCAACCAGCATTCATGGTCCTTATGACATCAATCTTTTTTTTTTTTTTTTTTTTTTTTTTTATGCCAGTCTATTCAGAAGAGTTGCTGCCACAGCACAGCTACAGTAAGAAGTTTTGAATTTCTCTTGTTTATGCTTTTCTAAGTCTTCTAATGTAAAGGAATTCAAACAATTCTTCCAATATGGCTGTCTAATCTCATCCTTTCAAATCAATGAAAATGAAGTGCTCAAATACCTCTTAATTAAAGTACTATCATTGAGAAAACAAATTGGAAAGCAAACAGAAATTAAAGCAAATTACAACAAATGAGAAGGACACTTCAAACATGAGTAGAAGTCTAGGTTCTACTTAGATGCAAGATGACATAACATTGAATATATTTTTAAAAACTTCTGTCTGTGAATTCTGGTAGGAAAGAGTGCAATTACAAAGTGAAACAACAATGCTACACATTAATACATAAATTATCCTGTGTTATTGAACACTAAGCCAAGTCTTGTTTATCCTGCACAGATTGCCGGGATACCTTTTGGTTCATTCTGGATAGAGTTGATGGGCATGATCGGGATCATCCAATTTGCTGAGACCTTTGGGTACTTTCTGGTCATTGAATCAGAAACACCTTTCAATTCCAACATAAACAGGAAATTGAGAGCCAAAGCAATGCTTCTATTTTGTTAGCAAATATTTTCCTTTGCAATTACACAGATAAATTAAGGATTACCTCTTAAAGGGATACACATGCATAAAAGCACCAGCAATATTGCTATAAAGATATATAAATAAAAGCTCTGAGGAAAAAATTACTTGATGCAGTTTAAGAAAAAAGAGAATCAATTTTTACATTTGAAATATCTAACACCTAAATGTGTTTGCTAGCTCCAATCTCCTTATCAAATATTCATGTATTCCTAAATATTTTTGAGACAGATTCCTCAACAAGTCTTATTACAAGAATTTTCATTCAAAGGGACTGCAGAATAAAGTTCAAACATTTGTTCACTCTGAACAAAGTAAGGATAGCATAATAAAGAAAATAAATTAATATTTGATCCAATTTTGACGAATTTAATAATTTGTTTCCAGCAAGATGAAGCCACTGTTGCAATGAGGCATCTGCAGAATACAAAAGAACAGACAGAAATGTCTGTTTGCAGTAGAAAAGCAAAATGCAGTGTCCTTTCTGATTAAATGCCTCAACCATGGGCTGCTTCAGCAGATGCCAAAGGCATGGGAATGCTTTTTGTGATTTCAGCAAATTCAGAAAGAGTTCTCATTTTCTTATTTTCATCTATCCATCCAACAAGGAAATATTTATTACAAGAAGATATTCTGAAACATCTGCTTGACCCTACAAGACTGACAATTGTAAATTACTGGCTAGTTTTAACAATTTATCTCCTATTGTTGGGTCTTAAATTTCTGTATGAGAAATTTTTTTTCCCCACTAAAGTAGCCATTCCAACAAAAGATTTCAAGGAATGTGGTCTAAATGTTGAATTCATAGCCCAAAACATGAGAACATACTCTCCAAAAATTGTAATTAATCTAACTAACATGCTGAAGTTTTATTGTGACTCTTGTTAGATTTATGTCTAACTAAATTTAGACTTTAACACAATAAGAAAGATAAACATTTCTTGCTGAATTTACCAGGAGCTTTGCAGTGTTAGTGAAAATTCATAACAAAAAAACCCCCAAAACATTATGTGAGATATTTGGGGGATCTAGTGGGAGTTTTTGGTATATAAGAGATGGTTTCTTCAGTATAACAAATACATGTCACAGACTCTCAGAATGAAATGACCTGAGCTGCAGCAAAATAAATAGAACTTGTTTAGAAAAAAAATGTGGAACAGAATAGCAGAAATTTCTCCTTCCCTCACAGCCTTTGCCCTTTTAGGACTCCAGTGTAGAATATAATTTTTAGAAGCAATGAAATTAAACTTTACAGAAGCTTGGAGTGTGAAAAGTTATAAATAATTTGAATCAACCTAAGAGTGGACATATGCATAGTTTTTGTCACAGTTTCATCCTCAAAAATAAAATTAGACTATCTGCTCTGAATTAAAGCAGTTCATCAGCTGAGGAAGCTACTGTAAAGTGATATGGAGGGGAATCATAAGAACCCATCTGGCTTCTGTAGCACCAAGACAAGAGGCCTTTTTGCTGCCTGATCTTCTGGGTGACAGTCCATGTCCTCCTTGCATTTTGGGATATCTGTGTGATGGTATTTTAGAGCATTTCTTAGGGCTGTTGTGTACAGTAACTGTTTCAAAATGCTTTTCTTCTCTCTCACAGCTCTAGGGAAGCAGCTCCTTCCACAACAGACATTTCTTTCCCTGATACCTTAAAATGAGAAAGTTTGAGTAGGGGAAACACCAAACCTGTATCCATCCAGTCAGGCCAGAAGATACTGTAGAAAGTACATCTAAGGGAAGCCATGCAGGCAAAGAAAGCATCTGCACTGCTCCATGAGGAACAGGAACTGGTGCACAGCTTTACATTTCTTCCCCAGCACTTGTCCTGCCTCAGGGAGACACACACTAGGCTAAGGGGACAGGCAGGAAGGATGAGACTTCTGGCCTGGCTTTGAGGTCCTCTGCTCTACCATGGAGTATTTGAACACTTCATAAATTTGTCCTCTCAATGCTGAATTGTAGCAAGGAGAAATGTTTATGCTTCTGAGTTAAAAGCTCACCTCTAACCCTCCAGGCTGCTATCCATTGCACCCTCAACCAAGAACCAGACATCTTCTAACATGATTTTATGCCTATCATGATCAATGCTACCACCATCTTTGGAATAATGGGGAAGATCACAGCTACTGCCCTGGGAAGGATGGTAAATCCTCATTTCCAGCCTGCTACCTTGTGAACTTCTGATCATTACATGCATTCCAATCTTAAATTTTTATTCCAAAAAGCCTCCAGCAAGCAGTTTGTCATCAGTCCTTTAAGCCCTGCCTCTCCTGAAGAGCCTCCTTCCCAGGCTGACTCCACCAGATAGTAGCTGTGAAATATTCAAACGCATAGATTCGTGTCAATATGGCACAATGTTGAGTCAGGAAAATGAGGTGTAACCTGTCCTTGTATAACCACGAGGCTTAGGGGAACAAGAAACAAAGACATACACAGTTCTTGTACCCTATGAAAGGCTACAGTGTACATCCTGTTGTGTTAGTTTAAGCTGATTTTGCCGCTGATTGGGTAGTGTTGAAAAAGGCCGAATGAGCGCATGTGCGGAATCGAGAGGTAACCAGAGGGCAAGTTGAGGAAGACTACTTACTTCATCCAACAACCACCAGATGGGAGTCAAAAAGACCCTCAGAGATGAAATAGGCATGCACCCTTGAAGACACACCTCTTTGAAGAACTAATAAGCGTAACCCAGCCTATTCCTAGAATAGTCGTGAATATGTATTAGAACGGTTATGAATATGTATTAAAGTATGAAATATAAGCCAAAGATTGAACTTGGCGGCGTGCGTGTGAGTGGAGCAGGGACTCCCCATGCACCCAGCACTGTTTGCTTGCCTTTATTTGCCAAAATAAAACTAATAAAGCTAATAATAAAACTAATACAACCAATTTGCTACTACGAGAGCCTCGGTCATTTATCACAGTAGCACAACCCTGACCTCCTTTGCTTGTATTCCTTTTAAACATATCTACTGTGTCTACACAGACAGAACTTTAAGTAATTGAACACAAATTCTGTTTTGGCTTGGGATTAAGCAAGTCAAATCTGCATCCAAGTTCTACAGCTGCTTGTGGGTTGTCCAAATGGCAACTGAGAGCACTATTGGTGCACAAAGTGCCCCTGCTTTTCTCTCCACAGTATGTGCTGTCAATTCTCTAACTGCCCTGTAAAAATGAAGAAAATTAAACATACTACCAGCTTCTTTTGTAAGATGCATCCTTAGAAGAGAATGAGAGATTTGCTGGTATTACTGCAGAGGGTGGATTCAGCCCATGTGGGTTTGTTATTTACATGTATTTTCACTTCTACCTGCTTCAAGGCTCTAGGAAAGAGTTAGAAAAAGAGCTGGGAGGGAATATACCCAAGAGGATTTGTTGTCTGCGAGCCCTCATTTTCTCTGACAAATGGATCAATGTGGCAAATCCCTTGCCTGCTAAGCTTCTCCCAGGCAGTGAATTATGATGAGTGAAAAATATAATTCATCCTGCCCGTGCCTACTCTTTCTCTGCCTTCTTGTGTAGACATTCAGGAAAGATATTATGTGAGCTGAAGCTATTTTTGGTCTTTGAGCTCTGGCCCATTAGTTTCAGAAAGCTGAAAAAAGACAAAATTTGGACACAATTTGAAAGCATATTAGGCTCTTGTGTGAAAACACAGTTTAAAAACTTGTCACTGAACAACTGAACACTGTCTACTGAGGGTGGGCTTCTGATCCTAGTATGTGGAAACTACATGATGGGAATAACACAGATTTAGAAAATTGCACCCCTGGCCATGCTGCCTCTTGTATTATGGGGCAAATAAGCCATGTCAGCCACCTCACACCCTTCTCTACCTCTAGTGGCCAAGTCCACATTCTGCACATGGTAAAGCAGAAACTGAAAATTTTAGTGGCAGAGCTTGCCCACCCACCCACCCTGCGTTTCCAGTGGAGGAGGGAGGGGTGAAGGGGAGTGCTTGTGTTGTAGTGCTGCTACTCTGCTGCTACCACTTTGAGAGGAAGAGCAGACTAGTTCATAGCTAAGCCCTTATTGTATTGCATTAAACATCTAGTATGTCACAAGAAATAGACAGGTAAGCTGATGGTTTTGATTATCCTATGGTGGACCCAGTTCAAAATAAAATCACAGAATCATAGAATTATCAGAGTTGGAAGGGACCTCTAGAGATCATCTAGTCCAATTCTCCCACTAAAGCAGGATCACCTAGAGCACATTACACAGCTCTGCATCCAGGCAGGTTTTCATTATGTCCAGAGAAGGGGACTCCACAGCCTCACTGGGCAGCCTGTTCCAGTGCCTCGCAACCCTCATAATAAATGAGTTTATTATGTTTAAATGGAACTTCCTATGTTCCAGCTTGTGCCCATTGTCCCTCATCCTGTCACTGGGGACTACATCTTCCTTGCATCCACCCTTCAGGTACTTGTATACATTAACAAGGTCTCCCTTCAGCCTTCTCTTCTCAAGGCTAAAGAGTCCCAGCTCTCAGCCTTTCCTCATAAGAGAGATGCTCCAACCTGCCAGTCATCTTTGTTGCCCTCTGCTGGACTCCCTCTAGAAGTTCCCTGCCTCTCTCGAACTGAGGAGCTCTGAACTGGAGCTGTGGCCTCACCAGGGCAGAGGTAGAGGAGGCAAATGACCTCCCTTGAACTTGGCCACACTCTTCTTTATGCAACCCAGTATTCCATCAGCCTTCTGGCAAGAAGGGCACACTGCTGGCTCATGGATAATTTACTATCTATCAAATCCCCCAGACCTTTCTTCTCTGAACTGCTTTCCATCAGGTCCATCCCTAACCTATAGTGGTCTTTGGGGTTCTTC
The DNA here is from genome assembly GCA_038090715.1 of Florisuga fusca. Lineage (NCBI taxonomy): Eukaryota > Metazoa > Chordata > Aves > Apodiformes > Trochilidae > Florisuga > Florisuga fusca. The sequence goes on from JAAWXA010000022.1 coordinate 8,731,998, forward strand.
CTCCCCATCTCCACGGCCCTACACTTACTCTTATTGAACCTCATCAGGTTCTTCTCTGCCCAGCTCTTCAGCCTCTCCAGATCACACTAGATGGCAGTACAGCCCTCCAGAGTGTCATCCACCCCTCCTAGCTTTGTATCATCAGCAAACTTGCTCTCCCTTCAACCAGGTCATGGATAAAAAATGCTGAACAAGACTGGAGCAAGTACTGACCACTGGGAGACACCAGAGGTTACTCGTCCCTGCTCCAATCATCCACCACCCTCTGAGTTCTGTCACACAGCCAGCTCTCAATCCACCTCACTGTCCACTCATCTAGTCCAATACTTTTCTTTTGGCAAGGAGATTTAAAGAAAGAAATCCATGTTCAACCCCCCAAAAATGTATCAATAGCACCTGCTTTGCAAGTTTAGTTTCTATAGTTGTCATTAATTTAGACAGGATGTACAAGGATGGAATTAAGTAACATTATTGTGGTGTGTAGTTCTTCATGCAAACAGTTTATGCAAATTGAGAAGTGATAGGTCCTTCAATAAGTTTTGCAGTTTTTATTTACTACCACTTACCTTTCCACCCTGACACACACTCTGAAATCGAAAGAGTAGAATTAGATCAGTGCTACTTAAGTATTTATATTTTATTGAAAATATTCTTTAGAAGTTCTTAAATGAGTTGGATGCTGAATACCACAAGAGATCATGCACCTAAGGTAGGGGAATCAAGGGGCCTTTGGTCACATTTTACTGTATGCTTCATTATTTAATATTACAGTTCCAGAAAGAAATACACTGTTTTGCAATACCCATAATTTTTTCCTCCCCTAGAATCCTCTACCTCAATATAAACAAGAATTGCAAACTATTTTTTCAACTGATGGAGTACTTTTTATTGCATTATAACAGCAAAACAAAACAAACACCTCAACAGCTAAACAAAAAACCCTATATAATACACATTTTTTACATTGCCCCTCCAATTGAAATAATTAATATTTTAAACACTCCACTGATAGGGATATAATACAGACATTCCTGTAGCCCAACAATGGTGCATACAAACAAGCTCTGTGGTGAGAATTCTTGCAGCCCACACCACTCTTATGCAGCCCTTCTGCTGCCCCACACTACCTGAAGCTCCCAGCTTTGTCCTTCTCCTAACTCTAAACCTAACCTTAACAGCATCCCTCAGCCTTGGTTAAGTCTTAGCTGAAGACACCTTGCCATGGGGTAAAATCTTTCTGCCCTTCATCCTTTGGCAGCCTCTTTGCAGTCTAACTCCAACTGCAGATTTAGGCTCTTTCCATCCCAGCCACACTAACCCTAGGTCTAGGCCTTGACAGAGGCTTACCCTGATTCCATAGTTAAGACACAAAGAAGTCCTCAGTGAGGAAATCTTGCAACTTTTTCTATCTTCCAGCAGCACCTGTGCCACCTGGAGTTTTGGTTTGGTCTGTTTCCTAGGTAGCTGTACCCCAAGACCAGCATCATTGTCCACATGAACAAGCTCTCTGAGGAGCATTGCTTTTGAAGTCTGCACCATCCCTCATCACTCTTTTTTTTCACACCAACATCACTTGGAGCTGTAGGCTTGTTCTCCCTAATCTTAGCTCTGACTCTGGGCGTTGGCAGAGTGTTGGCCTGAGATACTCAGCCGTGGACCAGAGGAACAAATTCTGACAGGGGAAGGAGTGGTGTTTGTAGAAGCAGTAGTGTTTGTTTCCATGAATGATATATTTAATTTAATGTCCCAGTTGACAGTGCTATAGATAAATTATACCTGCATATTTTTAACATCTAGAGAATTACCCTGGAAGAATCTTTTAGAGTTTCTTTGGGGTGGTCTTAAATTACAGGAGCTCCTTTGCGATAGGATGCTAATACTTCATACTTTTATTAGGACATGAATAAAGTGAAATCATATTTGATGCTAAAATTATATTTAATTGATATTAAATTTAATATGTGGTGGAAAATGTTAATAACTCCCCTTTTATGTGCTGCTACTTTGTAGCATATTAATGTACCAGAAGTGCATACAGAGCTTGCAGGTGAATTTTAAGTTTGTAAAAATACAGAAATACATTAAATAATTTACACTGTGAAACAGGTGCAGAAAAGAAGCCCAATTATACTTACCTTGCTGATTAGGAAGGTAAGCAAAATTATTAAATTTTAGAGCTAAAAAAGGATGAAAGTGTCTAAACAGGTCTTGAAGCAGATTTCAGATAAAGAAGGCTTTACTGTTCTGAAGTGTTCGGTCCACTTGGATATCTATCCTAGAAGCATTTTGGTACTATTTGTGCAGATATATGTGGTGTTGAAATATCCTTAACATCTAAAAACTTCTGCTTTCAGATACACACAGAAAAGTGATACTTTCAAGAGTCCCATGGTACTGAATGATCATTGCGTTCCTTATATTGAGTCACAAAAAATAGAAATTTTCTGAATATATCCCTTTTTTCTGCTATTTTTCTGTCTTCCTTCACTTTACTGGTGCTCTGGTATCTGCATTTTTGCCTAAGCATCACAAAACGTCAGGATGAAATTGCACATAGTAAAAAAAAAAAAATCACTGAAAAAACCAGTAAATTAAAAGTTTAAAGCAGTCAAAACCTGATGCTGCTTAATGTTACCCCTGGGGAGACCAGCTTCTCTGGCAGGAAAGATGCCGAATTTTAGGCCCATATTCAGAATTCATCTTTATCTAAGAAGCTGCTTTCAGATCCTGTATAGAACAACCACCATCCCTACGTGACTGAAAAGTATTGTATCAATTCCTACGAAAAGAAGGAATTTACAAAAATATCAGTTCAAGATTTGCAGAATTTCCAGATCAGAATAATTTTAGAGTTCCTGGATGAACTTCAGAAACACCATTCTGTGTCTTTACATCACTGCACTTCTTCATTCAATGCACTCTAGTAGTGCTGTTACTAAAGCAGTCACCTGCTGCTGGGGAGTAACCTGGTCCAAAGGGTGGTCCCAGTCTTGTGAGTGTCAAAATCCCCTAAACCATCATCTACCTCTACAGGAGCTACATCCATCCTACGGGTCTGAATTCCTATGTATGGATAAGCAACAAGACCTTTAAAGAGTCCAGAGGCAGGGAAAGATACTTAATCAATTAAGATTTAAATTGAAGCCATCACCAGGATTCTGAAACTGTCAGAAATTTGCCAATCAGTTTTACAAAATATCTGGTATCAGATCAGATTGAAAAACAATCAATATGTAGTAGACCTGACAGAAGATATTTTTTATTAGATTTTTTCTTATTTAAAAAAGATGGATCAACCATTGTGGTCATTACAAAGAAGTTCATTTTATTCTATTAGATGTTAAGTGGATTGTTGAAATTTATGTCAAAATATGCTTTACTGCTCTGTCTTTGAAAAACAAGCCAAATTTATTCTGATTTAAGCTAATGCACTAGCCTGAAAATTGACTACAAGTAAGTGCAGAACTTGGCTCTGTGCGTAACATTTCCTCTGTATTTATTTCAGTTTTCATTGGTTTATTTTTGCCATTTTTAAAATCATTATTTGCCTATTATTTCTGCAGATGTTGACTTAGAAGTCCAAAAGAGTTGCAGACCTCCTTCTGCCTGTCATCCTAACAATGCGTGTAAACTTTTACTGATTAGTGAGACAGTAGCAAGTAGCAAGGTCTAACAAAATGTCCTGGAGAGCTTGGATTCTCCTTTGCCATCTCCCCAGTGCTGCAGAACTCCTCTAATTTTCACTCAGCTTGTAATCTATTTCATTAAATCTTACTCGGGATTCATCTGTCACTCCAACTCATATTAGTAACCTACTGATGATCAGAAAAAAAAAAACAAAACAAAACCAAAAAACAAAACAAAACAAAAAAAAACAACCCAAAAAACAACCAACAAACGAACCAACCAACAAAACCACCCTAAACCACTACAATACCTGACACAAAGGGCTATGTCTGCAAAGGAAACTGGGCTCTTAATCAGGTGACCTTACCTATTATAACCACCCTCACCTTGGTCTTCCTCCCACCCAGCTTCTTCTCATGGCTTACTTAAATTCAGGCCCTTGAACTGTTTTGAAGGTGCATCCAAACCCAGTCTTGTCCTTTGCTGTCTGGTGTTCCTGGCTGAAACTCAGCACTATGTTGTAGCCATGTCTCCACCATCAATTCCTGCTGTTCCTGACTGGCATCCTGGGATGGGCACTGGCTTTATTTCATTACTTCTCCATGTCTAGGACGGTCAATAGACCCTAAGAGAAACCCATCTCTGTTCCCTGGTATTTTGAGACTGTGTCTTCATTGCTGGGGTTAGTGCCCTGCCTGTGTCACGCTTGGCTCCCAGATCATCCTCTCTCACAGCAACCCTTCTCCTGCTGACACTGCATGTCTTTCCATCTAGAAAAACTTTTTGTTTTAACCTAGAAACTGAACACATAATGAGAGAATTCCCAGAAATTACCACACTTGGTAAGAAGCTATCCCATGCAGACCATAGGGAATGATTATGAAAACAGACATAAAACATGGGAGGTCCCCCTGTAGTTCAGATTTAGCTCTCTTAGAGCTTAATGCCATAGTCAAGAACTTATGCCATTATGGCCAGCAGGTCAAGGGAAGTGACTCTCCCCCTCTGCTCTGCTCTCATGAGACTCCACCTGGAGTACTGCATCCAGTTCTGGAGCCCCTTTTACAGGAGGGACATGGATGTGCTGGAGCGTGTCCAGAGAAAGACCACAAGGATGATCAGAGGGCTGGAGCACCTCTCCTGTGAAGACAGAATGAGAGAGTTGGGGTTATTCAGTCTGGAGAGAAGGCTCTGAGGAGACCTTATTGTAGCCTTCCAGTATTTGAAGGGGACCTAACAAGAAAGCTGGAGGTGGAGTTTTTAGGATACCAGGTAGTGACAGGATTAGAGGGAAAGGTTTCAAACTAGAGGAGGGTACCTTTAGATTAGAAGTTAGGAAAAGTTCCTCACCATGAGGCTGGTGAAATACTGGAACAGGTTGCCCAGAGAGATGGTGGAAGCCCCATCCCTGGAAGTTTTTAAGGCCAGGCTGGAGAGGGCTCTGAGCAACCTGATGTAGTGGGAGGTGTCCCTGCCCATGGCAGGGGGGTTGGAACTAGGTGATCTTCAAAGTCCCTTCCAACCCTGAAAATTCTATGATTCTATAGGAAGAGGCATACTGAAACACATCAGAGGTTGATCCAAGCCTATAATTTTGTCTCTTTCAATGATGAGTAATAGATGTCCAAAAAAGCATACAAGTGGTACATATCAAAAAATTCTTCCATGTATACACTTCTGGAAATACATAGATAAAGAGACCTCTGAAGCAGTGCGACATCAAGTTGCTGCATTTAACAGCTCCCAGTGGACATACCCTCTGGGATCTTTCAAATCCCTTGAGATGCTTGACCCCTACAATAACACACTGCTCCACCCTTAAGTGAATCTGTCCTGTAAAAAAGTGCATCCTTCCATCATAACCCTGTTTCTTGCATGCTTTCCAATTTTTGCACCAGCAGCTCAGAAAAATAATCTCAGGCAAAAAAGGAAGAAAACCTGAGACAAAGCAGATCAAGAGGTAAGAGGAATTACAAGCACGGGTGACAATTCCCAAGCTGTAAAGCAGACAAATAGCATTACGTGTGTCCTCCTGTGCTTTTTGTGATTGATATAACCAGGCTGCACATTCCAGAAAACACGCTGCATGCAGCTTGAGAGCCTAAATAAGCCAAAGCTCTGGGGAAGAGGGGGCCAAAGCAACTTGTTTTTTTCCTTTCCAGCAGAATCCAAGTGACAGAGTTCAAATCTGGATGTGCTTTATTTGTGTGTGAGGTAAACACACTAGCCAGTAAGGGTTCCTGGGTGAAGTCAGCATAAATGCAAGGCATGCCTTCCCATGGAGCACGCTTTTTTGTAAGAGCAGTAAAACAACAAACAGAGCTGAAAGAAATAACAAGAAATAAAATACTTTGTGTTCTAATCTATCATGAATGTTTATCCAGTAAATACATAGTTCAAGTGCCTGAACCATCTAGATTGATTTAATTTTTAACAGTGTCTTCTATGCAGACTGTGTTCCAGAGGAGGAAGGTTTATTATAATACATAACATGTCACTTGCCTGGCTGCACTGCAGTGCTTTCAAATGGGACTCTGGAGGCCTTGTTTTATTGGGGGGAATAGCCTCCTTTCATTGCTTAGGCAGTGGAGCTCACATCAAGGAACAAAGAGAACTCCTGTCCCTCATGCATGGCTTTGTTATTTAATTCTTTGAATGTCTAGTCACTAAGGATACTGGAAAATGTTCACTGTTGAGAAAAATTCTCTGTTCACTCATTTTCACTTCAGTTCACTATCATCACGGGAATCATGTTTAACTGACTCATATTCTTTAAACAGTAGCTGGTGGCATTTCAGCAATTGTGGCTATCAGCCCATGCTTACCTATTGACGCTTGCTTACAGTTTTACTTAAAAGGGAGACAGATGGGTTAAAATTGCTACCAAACAGAAATTAAACATTCTGAACCCTATTAGTAACCAGGTTGTGCAGTGAAATCAGCAGTCATCCCAAGGACACAAAAGATATTATTTTATTTTTATCTAAAACATACCATTTTTTCCTCTTGTCTAAATAGTCCCACTAATACTATATGTCATCGAACACTTAGCATTTCAAGTTATGGAAGTAGTCAGCACATATTCTTGTTTTAACTATTTTCCTTTTTTTTTTATATAAATTATTTCCCCCACCAGAATTTTTTAGTTAAATGATTAAATCAAAATTACATTTGTTTCTGCTTTCAGTACTCTTTAAAACTTCTTTATTTTCCCTTACAAAAGGGAAAACACAGCCTGTGAATTACTTCCTCAGCATGCTAATGTTTTATATGTTTCATAGGCTAAATTAATGCTTTAGTTCTATGTTACTGTAATGTTCAGTACAGTCAGATCTGCCATGGATCTGTTAAATTATTTTAAGTCTGCAAGGAATAAGAATGTCTTGGAGTAATGCATTGTTTGATATTTAACCTTAAAGGTTACGTTTCTGAGAAAACACCAGTATCCCCCCTTAGTATGTGCTGCTGTTTTTAGTGGCATAACAAAGCAACTGAAGATAAAACAACAGAGAATAATCTGGGGGTTTTTTGTCTGACTGGTCTTCCTCAGCTCCAATTTCACCCACGCAAATCTACCATCAGCATTATTTTTTCCTTTAATGAGGCCAAAAAGTACTTATTGTTTTTTCTACTGACTTCCAAAAATAACACTTTCTGTTGATTTACTATGTATTATTACTTACTTAAATTTTCTGTAGCTAAAAAAATATCCATGAAAATTCGTGGCCTCTGATTATACCAGTTTTGCAAAATTCTGTTTGGCACTTTTTCCAGAGGCCAGAAATATTTTCTGGTAAGAAAGAAAAAAAAAAAAAAAAGTCTTAATACATTTCATTTTTGTAATCTCCAGGTCCAAGATTGACTTTAATTTATTCATTTTTTCTACTATATTAAAAGACAACATATTACCTTGAAAGGCTGAGTCATGCACTATAATAATGACCAAAAATATCTTAACTCAAATAATCTGAAGACCAGTCACGAACCACCTGAACTTCCTGTCTGAAACTATGGGATTCCTCTGCAACCTACTCTAATGCAGTCCTGAGTCTAGCCTGATCCAGTCCTACCTTAATGGTTCCATTAACGCAAAATTAAGCAAAATATGAAAATATAGGAAATAATTCAGTATTCAACCTTAAAATCCTTCTGAATATAGAAAAACAGAATCATCCGGGTTGGAAAGGACTTCTGAGATCATCAAATCCAAACCTTAATCCACCACCACTGTGGTTACCAGACCATGGCACTGAGTGCCACATCCAGTCTCTTTTTAAAAACCTCCAGGGACAGAGAATATACCTGGACAGCCCATTCCAGTGCTGATTACCCTCTCTGTAAAGAATTTTTTCCTAATATCTAACCTAAACCTCCCCTGGCAGAGCTTAGGTCCATGACCTCTTGTCTTGCTGATAGTTGCCTGGGAAAAGAGACCAACCCCCACCTGGCTCCAACCTCCTTTCAGGTAGAGAGTGATGAGGTCTCCCCTGAGCCTCCTCTTCTCCAGGCTGAACAGCCCCAGCTCCCTCAGGCTCTCCTCATAGGATCTGTGCTCGAGTCCCTTCACCAGCCTGGTTGCCCTCCTTTGGACCTGCTCCAGCACCTCAATATCCTTCCTGAACTGAGGGGCCCAGAACTGGACACAGTACTCGAGGTGTGGCCTCACCAGTGCTGAGTTCAGGGGAAGGATCACTTCCCTGGACCCGCTGGCCACGCTGTTCCTGATACAGGCCAGGATGCCATAACATAAGCCTTCAATTTCATCAGCCTCTGGAAGACAAAATCCTGTATCATAATCCTGACCCAGGGAAGACTGCAGAGGCATCAGAAAACATCCATCTTCATTCAGCTGAGGCACACACCACCATCAGACCTTTATTTGCAGTGCTTCAGATCCCCACTCTAGTGTAGTCTTGATCATTCCTAAAACCGTTTCCCAGAAGGTCCAAGATATTTCTAACCCTGGCAGAACTCTAATCACAGAGAGCATCACAGGGTCCTGCATTTTAACGCTGACATCTACATGATGCTGACATCTATCTACCTGCAGTACCAGCCAGCACTACAGAAATCTTACAGAAGGTATAGGCTCCTGATTTCTTTAACCAATCTTGATTTGCATATTAATGTAGAAATTCAGGAGATAAAATTTTTACAGACACCATTCACCCTGTGGTGATAAAAACTACGGGAGCTACTTGCCTTATAGACTTTGAAGAATCCCTTGCTCAGGAGACACATATCTTGGTGCTGGAAGCCCCTGGCTAGGTTTCTGCATACAGGACCAGTATTAAGGCACAGAGTGTTTTTCTGGTATTTTCCAAATGACCAAAAATGGATTCACATTTTAGCAGAACAGAGGATTTTTTTCATGATAACACAGGAAAATGTAAAGAATTCTCTGAAGCAGAAGAGCAGGCAAAGCTGCCATGGAGATACAGGCTGGGTCACTCAAAACAAGCATAGAAGCAACACTGTTAATTCCTTATGTTTAATCAATATTTGCACTAGTTGCTGACTGCAACCATTAGCAAATGCTATAAAACCTACATATACAGCTAGCATTGAGGTTATGGATAAATAATGTATACCTGCACAGCACCACACTTACTGCCACCACACTAGATGATGTTCTGATACATTAATTTCTGCTCCAAGCTGGAAATCTGTGGCTGCTTTCCAAAGGAAAATAGTCTTGTTTTAAGATTAAGGAAAAATTGTGGCCACCTGCAAGTCTTAATTGCTGCAGATAATAAACACATGCTCTTCATGGAAGAGAATATTTCTGCTTAAGACAAATGCTATGCAGAAAAAATCCCCTGAGAGAGCAGAACTTCAGTGGAAACATAGTGTGGGTTCCCTTGTATTATTTAAATAATTCACAGAATGATGCTGATCAGAGAAGAGGTCTACAGCTTTGGTATGCAATTTATCTATTTCATTTATGATTTGGTATATTAGGCCATTTTGAAGCTTGATCATAGGAATATAATTTCAGAAATGGCAAAGCTAAAGACTAGATAAAGAGTAGATAACAAAGAATAGAATAAACCCTGTTGAACAAATATCTTCAGTAGTTATTGTATCTTTATATTTCATCAGCTGAGATAATCTAAGACAGGTAAAATGATAGTGTCTGTTTCTGCTATCATGAGAATACCAATAATGTTTAAACTGCAACCCCCTAAACCTCTAAGATCTGGTCATTTAGCAGAGATATTTATCTCCAATAAGAAGTAAACTTTCATTTCTCTAAGGTTTAATTGAAGAGAAGTATTGATTTTCAGCTGACTTCAGTGGGAATGGCAGATGTAGAGCTACCCCAGACGCACCACTGGTCCTAGCTCCAGAGCTCCCCCAAGCTCATGGTGACAACTACTGTGCCATTGCTGGTGATCTTCAATTTGTTTTTCTAATTAATCAGCATCCCAGGGATAAGCGTAACCAAACACCTCCAAAATCACCTCTCCCAAACTGTCTGGAGTTGTCCTAATTCTTCCCTTTCCCTCTCCATTAAGAAAAAAGTGCATTTCCTCATGTTTCATTTCCTCTTCCAACAGAAGACTAAGTTAATATTCAAATAGCCAAAAAAAAAAAATATTTGTAAAGTGTCAGAATAATGGAGATTATTATAAAAATTTACAGGGCTGTTTTTGAAACTGTTTCCTCACCTCAAAAAGATATAATGCTTATCTTCTGAATCTCCTGATTTTAGAAAACAAGGTTGCTGGAGTTGCTTGCATTCCTGGTTAGGGAGAGACTGGGAAACGAAACACTGATAAATAGTCATATTTTGCATTGTTTTAGCTATTCATAGTAAGTGTGATTTTCAGCTGGCAATGACTGTTGAGGAATCAGTGCAGGATTCTCTTGCAAGATTTGGCCAAGCCCGTTTCATATGCGATCACACAAGGCCAGAGAAGAACAGTTTTTTTGTCTTTTTTCCCAGTTATCAAACACAGAGTAACGGTTGAAACAACTTTCACTTGTGTTGTTAGTAAATCCATACTTGTGAGACAGGTAAAAATGCCACAGGCCTCACTATAAGGACAAAAATCACATAGAAATGCTGAGGGAAAGCAGAAACCGATTCTGTGTTGAAAGGATTTAAATATTCATTGCAAAGTGAAAGGGAGATGTTTACTCTTGAGCACTATGCCTGCCTGTGGTCTCCACAGCAGAGGAGAGGTGTGGTTGCTGTGCTGGAGGGAGTGCAGCAGAAGGCAGGCCACCAAGATGTCCTGTGGGACACCAGGAAAGACTGTGGGAGTTGGGGGGGCTTCCCCTGCCTGGTGGGAGGTTAGGAGAGCTAAGCATGGAGGCTGGTGGGATCTTCCATTAGCTCCCCTGTGGTCACAGGATCTGCTCAGAGGTGTACAGCCCAGGCAGGAGACAGCAGTCACAAGCTGCAGGAAGGGAAATGCCAGCTGGATTAAAGGGAAAAAAGTAATCTTCCCTGTGAGAAAGAGCAGGTAAGAAAATGACCTACCCAGAGAGGCCATGGAATCTCCAGCCTGGAAATGTTCAGAACTTGACTGGCCAAGGCCCTCAGCAAGCTGATCAAACTCTGGAACGAGCAGGGGTTGGACCTCCAGAGGTCGCAGGCAACCTAAATTATTCTGTGACACTGCAGGCTTATTTGGAAGCCTATTCCAAACAGACTTCATTAATACAAAGTGGAGTAGCTCCAAAAAGAGAGGCAGTGCATGTTTTTACTGGTAGTTTTTGGGAGCTGAGGTTCATGCTGGGCCCCAGCTTCTACTTAAATTTCTTTGTCCATCCACTAGAACAACCTGCACTCTTCCCAACCAGGTCTTTAAGTCAACTGGTTCCAGACAGGAAAATCCAGGCACAAACTTCTGTTGTTCTTCCACCTGAAAATAATTAAAAGCTCAAGAGTATTTTAGTAGTATTGTGTACTTTTTAGGTCCTTGGAGACAGCCTTTATTATTCTGATCTTTTGCAGGCACTTTTAATTAAAGCAAATTGAGCAACAGCATCATCTTAGCTTGCAGTTCAGGCTAAGATTTTCATTTAGTTTCAGCAAATACAAACTCAGCCCACAAACTATCCTCATAGTCATCACAATCTGCTTGCAAGAGTTCAGGTTTGCTAAACTATTTCACTTCAGTTTAAAAAAAATTAAAAAGTTTAAAAGTTAACAATAAATTTTTAAAAAATTAAAAATAAAGTAATTAAGAAAAGAAACAGCACAACAAAACAAAAAAACAAAATCCAAAAACCTGTGCTGAACTTAGAGTATATTTAGAAAATTGAAAGAAATGCTCTTTTAAGTATCCTGAAGCTAGCTCTAAACAATATTATACATTTACACACAGTACCATAATGTTGCACAGAGATCTTGGGAACCATCTCAAAGACCTCACCTTTCCAGCACTTGGTATCAATTGTGTTAGATGCAGAGTCATCAGATGGTACCAACAAAGCATGTCAGGAAGCATCAAGGGTTCTGCCAGATTTCAGACCTATTGGATTTTCCAAGCACAACACCAAGACGAACTTTGAAATGGATGGATGGCACTGTGTGATCCAAAGAAGTGTTAAAGCGAAACAAAAATCTTTTAGCAACCTTTGCTCACCTGCTGGGGTTGCCTGGGAGAAAAAATGGTCTTGGTCCTAAATCAGTTTAATCATGAATATGTAAGTAAAATATACCACGTGGTGCCACAAGAGTGTGGGAACACCTGTTCTGGGCTTATATCTGGTTAGTCTGCAACAGCTCACAAAAACTAAACTAAACACTAGATCAAGAGGAGAAAGTTCTTCATGTATCAACCCTTCTTTCCCTGACTCCAAACAGAAGATGTAAGCACTAAATTAATACAATATAAATATAGTAATCTGGTATGCTTCCAAAGAGGAAAGTTAATTATTTTGGATTGTTGGACTGTGTAGTACCATTACTACACTGGCACTGCCATACCATTCCTACTTCTAAAAAAAATGCAACCAGCCTTAGCTTTGAGTTTACCTGTAAGAAACCTACCAAGCAGGTGTTTGTATGATTTTCTTGAACCCTCTCAAGTCCTATACATGGTAAATGCTCAGAGATTCGTAGTAGAGTGACTGACATGCAAAAAACCTTCCCAAGACAAATATAAGGTACAAAAGCTCACCCTTTTTTAATGTCTACTACAGTAACAAACATCCAGGGACATATTTCCTGGGTGATGAACGATACATTTTTGATGCTGCAGAGTTTAGGACACGAGGCTGTGTTAAACTGAAAATTCCCATTATTAAAGAAATAGCAGAATGAATTACTAATGAAGAGCAGAGATGTGCTCCCAAAGCCACTGCTTTCCTAATTTTGCAAGCTAATATCTTTTGGCACCTAGGCTCATGTGTCCACATGGGCACATCTCCCAACGAAAAATTCATTTAACAAAGAAGGGGAGGGGAGGAGGGAGAGGAAATAAGAACTTAGCACTCCTTTTGGCCTTTATTAGCCTTATTTTACATCTGTACACCATAGAAACCACAGCCATTGATCAGCACCATGCTGTACTGGGTGCTGCACAAATGGAACAAAGAATATTTACCTCAAGAATATTTCTTCTACCTCAATTCTAACTCAAGTCTCTAGGGTAAATGATAGTGAATGGTAGGGTATCTTGCTAGCCAAAAATATAAACAACTGCAAATAAATTCAGTTCCAAATCTTCTTGAGTTTTCACTCATTCTTTGCTTGAGGAGGAAAACACTACTGTCAGGGAGAACTCTTAACTGAATAAGGAGAGAGTAAATCTACCTTCCCTCAAATCACACACAGCATATGAACAAAATCTGGACCATTAGTCTTGCCTGTCCCTGATGTTTGCCTTCTTTTTAAGGATGTTTGTTTTTTTTCTCTCTGCTTGTCTGAAGGAACATTTTTTTAAGTGTTAGAAACCAGATTTACTAATTTACACAGAAAATAAATTGTTTACGTGTGCCAAATTGTAATAAAAAATGGGTTTATAATGAGTTGCAAGGTAGAAAACACTTCAGCAGACTGAGAAATAACTGGGAATTGGAGTGAATGATAGAGGAGAAAGGACCATTTATAGAATATATTTTAAAAGAAGACAAAATGAGGTCAATGAGAAGCGAAGACTTGCTAGAAAACAGTGGTGTAAATAAGCTTTTGTGCAACAAACAGCTGTAGAAGCAGGGGTGCTAACAAAGCCAGCTTTCCCATTGATTTCTGTCTCCTTGCTGTCTTACATACAAGTTCTGACTAAATCTTTCACCACCAGGGGGGCATTTTGTGAAGCCTCTTTCCCTGGATACACTAATGAAGCACCAGCTCCAACTCCCTAGGCTGGAAGAGAACCACAGCTGTCCTCTACCTTTAGCTCCTTTCATGGGCTTTACAGAAACCTCACTCCTCTATTGTATTAGAAGTAATTGATGGATTGAGGAAGCTTCTAGGAAAGGAATGGGTGCACAGGCAGAAATATTGAGGTCATGCATGGCATTGTCTCATAAGCCTCTATTCCCTTTATAAAGGGAAAAAGAGAAAAAAAAAAAAAAGACTGGTAGAATAAAAACAACATGGCGTCAAATGAATTAAGTCATCACATAAAAAGGGACCCAGCAACTTCTAAAATGCAGTCATCCTCTGGTGCCCTGTGTCCCACTTCACACCCATTTGCTTCTACTCTTGGTTACACCAAAGAGGACTTCAGTGCACGATTCCCAAAACCAAAGACCACAAAAAAATTTGCATCTGGTGGCAATGTGAGTTGCCATGCAAAAGCATTTGCTATCTAGATTATTTGAACTAAACATTTTAACATGGGTAAGTATTTTATCTTCTTTAAAAGATAATACGGTAAATCAATAACTGCAAAACGTTATTGCATTCAAACAGCAGAAGGTATGTGTAGAGCACTCTCTGATCTTCATTAGAAAGTTGAAATTGTCATATATTGGACATTATTAAAAGGATCTACATGCAAAGAAGAGTCCTGCTGCTAATATGCTGAATTAAACAACCTTATAAACTGGCATTAGTCCTGTACCAGCACGCAGCTCCGTTTCACAAGAAGAACTCAGCCCTCAGCCCCATTCTCCTACATCCCTGCCTTCTGCCACACAGATTGCTCTGACTGTGCTTTCAGCTCTTCTTGGCAGAAATCACAGTGACAGGAGACCTACACATACCCCCACTTCACTTTCTTTTTGAGGTACTATTTTCTTTATAATTTCTCCATGTAAATCTGGCTCCTGGCACTGCTGAAGTCGTTTTTTCTTTGCCTGATCTGTGAAAGAAATTTTGGATTTTCCGGGCTCTGAGAGGAGTAAGCCAGCTGCCAAACTCCTGCAGGGATAAAAATGTTTATTTGGACATCGTGCTGGTGCTGCAGATACTGGGATGAGTTAAAGCACATTGTTTCTGTACTGTCCCCCATAAAATAATGAAGGTCAGGCAACAACTGCCCGCCAGATCTGCCCTGATGAGGCTGCAAGAGGTGCAGTGCCAGGTGGATGAGCAGCATGCTGGGAGGGGACCCCAGAATCAGAGAGGCTGAGCATTGACAGTGCCAACACATAGCAAACAACCATGTCTCCAAAATCTGAAATCAGAAACATCCCCACATAGGCATTCCTGAGTTAAGCTAATAGAGCTCAAGTAAGTCACAAGGTTTGTTTTGGTTTTTTTTTTTTTTCAAAGAACTTTGATCTAGCACCTCAATCTCTCCCTGCCCCATCCCACCTCAAAGCCTTGTGTTCCCCTCCTTTTCAAAATGGCATTCTAGCAACACAGCTGATGCATTTGAAGCAGAAGAAATAAATGGAAAATATAAAATTAGCTCTCCAAGGAGGTCTAGTTATACAGAAGACTGATTTTTCAGACTAAGAAAATTAAAGATTAAAGATTGTACCATCAACATCTGAAACACAGTATTTTAACTCTCAAGATTTTGCAGCCAAGTACCTGCATGCTGGGCTCGGGTTGAAGAATGTAGACATTTTGTTGCTGGATCAGGAGGATTGGCTTTGAACTGGCCCTTGGCACTAAGCAACAGCACTGTGTCTGCTTGCAGGGCTCTGGGTTGATTTTGGCCTGAGTATCCATCCTCTCCTCTGGCACAGGCTTACATGCCTTTTTGAGAAGATCCTCAAGCCTCAAACTTTTCACACTCATTCCTATGGAGAGCTGCCTTGCCACCTTATTTACTTATTTACTGCATGTAGATCATATTGAGCAGTTTCATGCTCTGATCACTGGATCCTTTCCTTAGTAACATATCCATCACAATCTTATGTATAAGCTTATAGTGATTTATTTTAACACTGGTTCAATTCAGTGTTCATGAAAGATCAGGAGAAGGAAAAGATGTGTCTTTTTTTGTTTGTTTTTAATTTAAGAAAGTGCCACATGACAGACAGCTCATTTACACTGCTGTCCATTGGCAAATTGTTGCTACACTATTTATACTAAATTGTCTTTTTGGCAGCTGTTCATTAGCAGTAATTATATTATAATTGGATTTAGACTTCTTATTTTTGTAGGAATTAAGGAACAGAAGTTACACCAAATGAAACAGTGTATGGATACCTAATTGGTAGTAATCAATGCACAACAGATTATCCAGTTCTTCTTTGTCAGCTGAGCTACAGTAACCAATGTGGGCCCTCATGGTAACTTAGATCCTCAGCAACCAAGACGACATGCAAGGTAGCTTCATGACCTATCTTCTTTATGTTCCTTTTCCCATCCCTGCACCCAGAAAGCAGAAGATACTTCCAAGGGCCTAATGCAGCCACAGACCTCTCACCTGCCTAGATTGAGCTGAAAAGGAAGAAGAGAGAGCCAGAGGGTCCCATCTCCTGCCCAACCCCTCAGGAAGTCCCTAGCCTACAGCTGTTGTCACTAAAGTGTGCTCCTGGGCATACAAACACGTTCCTGACAGCTGTACTTACATCATACTTTTCAAACTCAGAATAGAATGGAGTCATTCAGTTTTACCTTCTGGAGAGGAAAACTAAGCTTACCAAAAAACTGGGCAAACAAAACCTGACCTCTCCATTTACATAGAGGCCTCATATTCCTGTCCTTTTCTCACATCAGTAATAAGGTCTGGATTTTCTACTGATCATTTCCCAGGCGTCTCTCAGGACCTCTCTTTTCTCAGTCAATACATATTCCCATTAACAACACTCAGTAATCAGTTGAGAAAGACTTTTTTGGTAGGTTTCCTCCTGAATTTCATTTTTTTAATCTTGTATTGCTATATGATCACCATTATTCCTATGTTTTTAAGAAATTCCCTTTGACATGAGAAATATGTACATAGCTTAACTGTTTCTAACTTTAAAATAGCTCAGTTTCTCTAGAGTAACTAGGGTCTACCACTTGACTTTATGTAACCATTTTCACTTCATTCTTGGAGAAAATCAAGAAAGTTAAACCAAGGTTACTACACCCATATGGCATCATACAGAAGGTAGGTTGTCCTTCGTTGAAAATAAATTTCTCTTGCACTTGTTTGGGTAAAGAAGGAATATACCCTCCAGCGATTTCAGTTTTCTAGACTAGCACAGTCTGCACCTTTCCACTTTGAACTTCTGTTTACTAACATCCGTGGCCCAAATCAGCATGAAATTAAAGTAAATTTTACGGTGAAGAAGGAGAACCTGACAGAGGCACCACCTTTATGTTAAACAGAGTTGGAGAAAAAAAAAAAGAGACTAATGGTAAAAGTATGATGAATACTTGCTTAAAGGATGATGAATAGCTAAAAATATTGTTTTAGCATAACATTTCTAAATCTAGGACATCTAAAAGGGTGCATTATTAATGGCATCTCTTGTGGTTCATTATTTCTGTGAGAAACAAAAGGACTATGACTTAAAGATGAGAAGAATCTGCACATAAGCAAGAAACTAAGCATTTTTAATATTATAATTCTTACACATCTGCTCACAAAGGTGCAGTTTCAGTGGCCCAAGGGCCTTATGCAGCTCTGTCACTACCACAAAGTTGGATGTTGATGTTCCTTAACAACAACAAAAAGATTTATTATATATATGCAATGTGTGTTCTTGCATGAATACTGTATGTAGAATTACCGGATATATGAGTCCGAAGGGGGTTCTGTAAGTCATCTGGTCCAACCCCTACTTGCACCAGGGCTAACACTCCAGAGTTTGATTAGGCTGTTGAGGACCTTGGCCAGTCAAGTTCTGAACATCTCCAGGTTCTGAAAGTCTCCAGTCCTGCCCTGGTTTAGTGTCACGGGTGAGCTGGCAGAAGCTGACTCTGCCCCATCATCCAGGAACAAAGACATTAAACATTACTCCTTCCTCTGTTGAAACCTAAAGAATATTGCTAGTAAACTGGAAGAAGTTGCCCAGGGAAGTTGTGGATAACTCATCCCTGGAAGTGCTGAAGGCCAGGTTGGATGGTTCTTTGGGCAGCCTGGTCTAGTGTGAGGTGTCCCTGCGTTTGGCAGGGGAGTTGGAACTAGATTACTCTTCAGGTCCCTTCCAACACAACCCATTCTATGATCATCTGGCTTTTAACTACTGACCATTTTGAAGCCCAGCAGTCCAGCCTCTTTGACACCTTATAGTTCACCCATCAGTCCGTATGTCTCCAATCTGACTGCAAANTCACTATAAGCTTATACACAAGAGTGTGATGGATATGTTACTAAGGAAAGGCATGAAACTACTCAATGTGATTTACATGCCTTTTTGAGAAGATCCTCAAGCTTCAGACTTTTTACGTTCATTCCTATGGAGAGCTGCCTTGCCACCTTATTTACTTATTTACTGCATGTAGATCACATTGAGTAGTTTCATGCCTTTCCTTAGTAACATATCCATCACAATCTTGTGTATAAGCTTATAGTGATTTATTTTATTTTTTTTTTAATTCAGTTCATGAAAGATCAGGAGAAGGAAAAGATCTTTTTTTGTTTGTTTTTAATTTAAGAAAGTGCCACATGACAGGCAGCTCATTTACACTGCTGTCCATTGGCAAATTGTTGCCACACTATTTATACTAAATTGTCTTTTTGGCAGCTGTTCATTAGCAGTAATTATATTATAATTGGATTTAGACTTCTTATTTTTGTAGGAATTAAGGAACAGAAGTTACACCAAATGAAACAGTGTATGGATACCTAATTGGTAGTAATCAACGCAAAACAGATTATCCAGTTCTTCATGACACTAAGCTGGGAGGAGTGGCTGACACACCAGAAGGCTGTGCTGCCATTCAGAGAGACTTAGACAGGCTGGAGAGTTGGGCAGGGAGAAACTTGATGAAATTTAACAAGGCGAAGTGTAGAGTTTTGCATTTTGGGAAGAACAACACAATGTCCCAGTATAGGTTGGGGGCTGACCTGCTGGAGAGCAGTGTAGGTGAAAGAGACCTGGGGGTCCTGGTAGACAAGAGGATGACCATGAGCCAGCAATGTGCCCTTGTGGCCAAGAAGGCCAATGGCATCCTGGGGTGCATTAGAAAGGGTGTGGTTAGTAGGTCAAGAGAGGTTCTCCTCCCCCTCTATTCTGCATTGGTGAGGCCGCACCTGGAGTATTGTGTCCAGTTCTGGGCCCCTCAGTTCCAGAAGGACAGGGAAGTGCTTGAAAGAGTCCAGCGCAGAGCTACTAAGATGATTAAGGGAGTGGAACATCTCCCTTATGAGGAAAGGCTGAGGGAGCTGGGTCTCTTTAGTTTGGAGAAAAGGAGACTGAGGGGTGACCTCATCAATGTTTTCAAATATGTAAGGGGTGAGTGTCAGGGAGATGGAGTTAAGCTTTTCTCAGTGGTGACCAGCGATAGGACAAGGGGTAATGGGTACAAATTGGAGCATAGGAGGTTCAAATTGAATATTCGAAAAAATTTTTTTACTGTAAGGGTGACAGAGCCCTGGAACAGGCTGCCCAGGGGGGTTGTGGAGTCTCCTTCACTGGAGACATTCAAAACCCGCCTGGACACGTTCCTGTGTGATGTGCGCTGGGTGGCCCTGCTCTGGCAGGGGGGGGTTGGACTAGATGATCTTTCGAGGTCCCTTCCAACCCCTAGGATTCTATGATTCTATGATTCTTTGTCAGCTGAGCTACAGTAACCAACAATGTGGGCCCTCATGGTAACTTAGATCCTCAGCAACCAAGACGACATGCAAGGTAGCTTCATGACCTATCTTCTTTATGTTCCTTTTCCCATCCCTGCACCCAGAAAGCAGAAGATACTTCCAAGGGCCTAATGCAGCCACAGACCTCTCAGCTGCCTAGATTGAGCTGAAAAGGAAGAAGGGAGAGCCAGAGGGTCCCATCTCCTGCCCAACCCCTCAGGAAGTCCCTAGCCTACAGCTGTTGTCACTAAAGTGTGCTCCTGGGCATACAAACACGTTCCTGACAGCTGTACTTACATCATACTTTTCAAACTCAGAATAGAATGGAGTCATTCAGTTTTACCTTCTGGAGAGGAAAACTAAGCTTACCAAAAAACTGGGCAAACAAAACCTGACCTCTCCATTTACATAGAGGCCTCATATTCCTGTCCTTTTCTCACATCAGTAATAAGGTCTGGATTTTCTACTGATCATTTCCCAGGCGTCTCTCAGGACCTCTCTTTTCTCAGTCAATACATATTCCCATTAACAACACTCAGTAATCAGTTGAGAAAGACTTTTTTGGTAGGTTTCCTCCTGAATTTCATTTTTTTAATCTTGTATTGCTATATGATCACCATTATTCCTATGTTTTTAAGAAATTCCCTTTGACATGAGAAATATGTACATAGCTTAACTGTTTCTAACTTTAAAATAGCTCAGTTTCTCTAGAGTAACTAGGGTCTACCACTTGACTTTATGTAACCATTTTCACTTCATTCTTGGAGAAAATCAAGAAAGTTAAACCAAGGTTACTACACCCATATGGCATCATACAGAAGGTAGGTTGTCCTTCGTTGAAAATAAATTTCTCTTGCACTTGTTTGGGTAAAGAAGGAATATACCCTCCAGCGATTTCAGTTTTCTAGACTAGCACAGTCTGCACCTTTCCACTTTGAACTTCTGTTTACTAACATCCGTGGCCCAAATCAGCATGAAATTAAAGTAAATTTTACGGTGAAGAAGGAGAACCTGACAGAGGCACCACCTTTATGTTAAACAGAGTTGGAGAAAAAAAAAAAGAGACTAATGGTAAAAGTATGATGAATACTTGCTTAAAGGATGATGAATAGCTAAAAATATTGTTTTAGCATAACATTTCTAAATCTAGGACATCTAAAAGGGTGCATTATTAATGGCATCTCTTGTGGTTCATTATTTCTGTGAGAAACAAAAGGACTATGACTTAAAGATGAGAAGAATCTGCACATAAGCAAGAAACTAAGCATTTTTAATATTATAATTCTTACACATCTGCTCACAAAGGTGCAGTTTCAGTGGCCCAAGGGCCTTATGCAGCTCTGTCACTACCACAAAGTTGGATGTTGATGTTCCTTAACAACAACAAAAAGATTTATTATATATATGCAATGTGTGTTCTTGCATGAATACTGTATGTAGAATTACCGGATATATGAGTCCGAAGGGGGTTCTGTAAGTCATCTGGTCCAACCCCTACTTGCACCAGGGCTAACACTCCAGAGTTTGATTAGGCTGTTGAGGACCTTGGCCAGTCAAGTTCTGAACATCTCCAGGTTCTGAAAGTCTCCAGTCCTGCCCTGGTTTAGTGTCACGGGTGAGCTGGCAGAAGCTGACTCTGCCCCATCATCCAGGAACAAAGACATTAAACATTACTCCTTCCTCTGTTGAAACCTAAAGAATATTGCTAGTAAACTGGAAGAAGTTGCTCAGGGAAGTTGTGGATAACTCATCCCTGGAAGTGCTGAAGGCCAGGTTGGATGGTTCTTTGGGCAGCCTGGTCTAGTGTGAGGTGTCCCTGTGTTTGGCAGGGGAGTTGGAACTAGGTGACTTTTCAGGTCCCTTCCCACACAACCCATTCTATGATCATCTGGCTTTTAACCACTGACCATTACTTTTGAAGCCCAGCAGTCCAGCCTCTTTGACACTCGCCTTATAGTTCACCCATCAGTCCGTATGTCTCCAATCTGACTGCAGATGAGACACCATGCTGCGAGGCACATTAAAGTGAAGCAATGCCCACTCCTCCCTGCTTCTCCAGTGAAACCACCATTTCATCACAGAAAACAATAAGGCTTCACAAGTAAAATTTCTTCTTAGCAAATCTATGCGGGCAGTTCCCAATCATCTTCTTCCCAGAAAAAATATCTGTGATCCTCCCAGGAACTGGCCATATCCCTGGCTTCTCCTTCTTTCTCTTTATGAACATGGCTGTGATGTCCTTTTCCAGTGATGGGGAACCTCCCTTGACTACTGTGACCTGTCTAGGTTGATGGCTGTGGACTCACAATGACATTGTCTGTTTCCCACAGCACCCTGTGGATGCATCACATCCACTCCCATGATGCTGAGATCGACTTTCCTCAGCACTCCCTGGCAGACCTTCCTCTGCTACTTCACTCCCTGACTCTGATCCTAGGCAAAGGAATCAGAAAGAGAAGAATGCAGACAAAAGCAAGGAAGGCAGCCTTTTTTGTCCCCAATATTCCCACACAGTTCAGCAGACCTGTGCACACAGAGGTGTGTCACATGCACAAAATGACCAGGCTCTATATGACCACAAGATCTGCTACATCCTTGTAGTTTTAGGTATCCTCCAACTGGCTTCTACTACCTTTCTGTAGCAATCTACTCACTAAATCCCAGTGCTCCATAAAACGCTGGCAGCACACGCACCACTGGTTCTGTTTGCCAGTGCAGGGCTTCTGCCTCAGGAGCTCAAGCAATTAAATATAAAATATGCACTTGAACTACAGTTTTATATAATCTCTATTTAGACAAGAAGAAAAGTAGATTTTTTTTTTCAATTTTGAGGCAATATTTCATAATCTGAGACTCACATTTCTAATCAAACCATTAAGAACTGTGGGACTGCAAGAACACTACAACCACAGCTTATATAGAGGTCAGAATCTATTAAAATTGAAGATAAAGCGTGGAGTGATTGACTGCATATTTTTGTCACTTATTCAAAATCATTCCAGTCATACATACTACAATTTCAAAAGACAGTAGTCCTACGTAATAGCATGTCTTTCTTGGAAACACAAATTTAAAGATGAAGATAATAAATTCCAATCTAAACAGCTAACAGAACTGTACTCTTTGTACCCAGTTCATACTGATGTGTTTAATAATATAGAGAAATTATACATAATGGTGGATGTATTCTATAAATTCATTAAAAGATGTTAAGGGAGATCCAGTGCTGCTAAACTGGGGCTACCAAGAAGATAGAGTTTGACTCCTCTTGGTGGTAGCAAAAGAAAGAATGAGAGACAACTTTTGAATATTGCACCAAGAGAGATTCCAGAAGGATGTAAGAAAAAGGCCTGAAACAAAGTGCCTGTCCATCCCTGCAGTTACTCAAACCTCTGTTGGGCAAAGTGTGTATACAGATATCTGTACACAAACTGTGGGTTTAGAATTTACTGTAGACTTTTGAGAGTGTTGTTTGGCCAGTATGCTTGTCCTCAGTTCTGAGACACTGCATTTCTTGCACTTGGTCCTGCATAAAGGTTCAAGGGTTATCATAACTGATGTGTGTATCTTCACATACAAGTGAATTTCATTCTAAACTCTCCTGTGCTAACTGGTGAGAGAGAAGGATACATTTGGAAACTAAACAAATAGAATGATAGATTTTTCAAGGAAAATATTTGTGGCAAGAAACATTCCTTTTATTTTAGGGTGGTACTAAATTTATGCTGTGCTGCAAAGAGTTCTTCTGATTATCTCAACAGTCCATGGGAGTGAGACATGGTGAAACATTTCTATCTCTGTGGTACTTAAAAATATTAACTGTAAATGCTGACAGGACCAATCATCATTTACACTTGGATGCCATTTTTATTGCACTTACAACATAAAGATGATCAATCATTAAGAGTTGGAGTTGATAATTTTCAGAACAGAAAAAGCCAAATGAAGAATTCAGAACATCCCTCCAATACACATCATGTATCCTCTGGCAGGATTAACCAGCTAAGCTGAAGAGACACCACTCATTCATATTCTATGCTTCGAGGTTCTCCTGGCACTCAAGAGGCAATCAAGAACACAGATATATCTTTATGAAATGGTCTCATGTGGAGATGGAAGGTTTTCCCTTTTTATTTGATGAATAGCATGGATTCTGTTCTTAGGAGACCTTTAGCATAACAGTCTAAGTATGAAAACACTTAGAACATTTAAACCCACATACTCCTAAGGATTTGCTAAAACAGAAAGTAGAACTGCAGTCATGTTCCTGGAAACAACATATACTCAGCATCTCTAGGATATGCTGCATTGCAAGGTGTCATGTAGGGACACATACATTTAATGTAAAATTACAAGTGGCCACCTCATCTCAGAAGGATGGATGCTATTCATCCACTAAAAGATTATTATGATGCATGAATGTAGGTCATGTTTTAACAGGTAGGAAATATGTTATATGCTATCTTGGGCCACAGGACACATCCAACTATTATTATGATTTACATTTCATTAATTGCAAAGACTTATTAGAACAACTGGCCAAGAATTAAGTGAGCTATATTTTGGTGCACTGAGAATAGTTAAGAAAAAGAGATTTGTGGTAGAACCTATGTGACAAAATAGAGGCTGAGAAGTAAATATTTTTTAGATATATCTATATCATAATTTTATCAGCTATTGTCAGCTAAGTACGTTTAGCAAAGTGTTGAACATCTTTATTGTAAGATTCACTGTTTCCTATTTCCTATTCTGTTTGTTTCCCCAGACTAGAAGCAGCATGCTTTATCACACTTGTGTTTCCTATTTCCTAGACAGTTAGACCCCAGGTTTTTTATGTTTTGAAAAAAATGTCCACAATGTCATGACTGTAAAGAACTAGGATTAAACAAATTTTAAAATACAATCATACCAAAAAGAAATCTGAGACTGTGTGGATTTTAACTGCAGCAAAACCTGAGTAAGCCCTATCTCCTAAGACACACATGAAATTGCTGAACTAGAATAGAAGGAATATGAAAAAGAAAAGCTTCTGAACTCATAGGAATTTACTTTCACTGGTCTTATGTCTGATGTATGTGCAGTCGGATGCCCAATTATATTAGTACCAAGAGCACCACTTTCCCAGAAAAGCAAAATTACTGGAACTCTTATGAATTTTTCTTACAACTTTTAAAACAAAGTAGTGCAAGACATTAAAAAACACTGGGTAGCCAAAAATAAGAAGATTGACTTGCCAAGAAGAAACTTTAAGGTCCTGATGTGTCCAAGTCCACTGTTTCCATGCCAGGTGTTCAGGATGTACAAGCTGGATTCAGAAGGACTGAAGATTCCAAAGAGGGAAAAAAACCCATCTGCTTATGAGCTCCTAAAGTCTAGGTTGGAGGCTCCAAATTAAATACTCCCGTGTTCTGTTTTTCACTGAGGGGTTTGATACTGGTAGACAAGTCCCTTCCTGTTTGGAAAGTTTCTGATAAAACATTCATATCCTGAACCCATCACGCTAAGGACCAGAGAGCCATGGACTACACTTCCTCCCAGTGAAGCAAATGTTGATAAAAGCTGATAAAAAGTTTTCACTTCATTCTCTCCCAAGCAGTAACAGCAGTTTTTGACTATGAAGTTGTTATGAGTCAAACAAACTGTTCAGTGAACCCATTGGGGTACAATAAAGAAGACTTCCTGGGGTTCTCTTGGAGATTTTCCTGTACAAACATGGAAGACTCAGTCCTAAGGGTTTTCACAAACTAGTGACCTCTGCTTTGAAAACACCTAACATATTGCCATTATTCAGCATTTTTGAGGAAAATAACTAATAAAATAGTTGTCCTGGGTTCTCAGCTAGGCAATACTCTCTAAAAATATTGCAGAGAGGACCTGTTTCAAAGGACCAGGATCTGCCAAGAACAGGATATATCAGGAGATTCTGAAATCAGTATTTCCTAATCAAGCTTTCCCTGCACTCAAGCATAATAAAATAGTTGAGGTCCAAAATGAACAAAACATTTGAAAGCAGATAATTTTAAGCTGCAATTAACATTAAGTAGTAAGTAAGTGATTACATTTTTTGCCATATCAGTATGTTCTGAGAGTACAATATATTAATGTTTTTGCTGTTTCAGGATTTTGTCAGCATTAATACATTACATTAATAATAAAATATAACATTAATAACATAATCTGCAGTGAGGCAAATCTTCCTATTCAGATAGAGAATTACCCCTAAGAGCTTGTGTTAAGCCTTCAAAAAGCTCAAGATCTGACACAGAAACATGTCAAAAATATGTCCCCACCTTGTACTTCATCATGATTTCAGCCTGTTCAGATACAGGATAGCAGTCTATTGTTAGCAAAAACACTTTCCCTTTCTCTTTGATCTCAGAGCTGCTGACAAGTTGGATTTTTTTTTATTTTTATTTTATCACTACCTGAAAGACAGAAAGGTTAAGAGGTGTATAAAAAAATTGCTTCTTGGAAAAATTGTAGAGCCCATCACAATGCAGAGCTGCAGAACAGATAATTTAGATTAAAAAGTTGTGCCATTTGCAAGAACTTCCACTCACAAGATGGCATATAGAAACCTCTAAAGGAAATGGAGAAAGCCTGAAAAGGGCTTCATTACAAGCACTTCATTAGCTCACCACCTGTGAAGACCAGATCTAATACTTTCAGAAAGCCAAAGTATCAGAAACTAATTCCAATTTGAAGGAGCACCTTTAAATGTGAGTAAAGTATTTTTTAAAGTTATTTTCAAATCTGAGTTTTTTCAACCTGCCCACCTAAAGATAACCTGTGAAAATCAGGTGTCAGCAATACTCATAGCTGATCCTCAGTCTCTAAACCTCAGGCTCAGATCCCTAGTGCCTCAAACCCATCCGTTCAGATTCCTTCCAGAGTTGATGGGCAGAGCCTGCCAGACATAACCCATTCCACTCAGCACCTCTCTGCCAACTGTAGCCCAAAGAACTTGGACTCTTAAATTAGGTCCTCATGTCAAAAGACTGATTTTTGGACCAAATACATAAGCCCGAACATAATTCTTGACTTTTGCAGCCTTCTAGTTGGGAAACGTAAAAAATTTTTTATAAATTTTATAAATAATTTTTTTAATTTTTAATAAATTTTCATTATTATTTGTTTAGCAAAACACGTTAAACATTTAAACATTTTAAATTGCCTACTCTCTGCCTTTATTTCCACAACACCGAAGGCTGTTATGTGACAGGAACTTCATCCATGGAAGGAAATAACATGTTAAAATAAGTTAAAAAAAAAAACCTTTACTTTGAATTCTTTACTCATTTAACTAGACCCTTATTGAGTAAAGGTTCCAATGAATTAGCTTTCAATTCTATTTTGAAAAATAAATCAAAAACACTGAAAGCAAACAATAATTTACCTTTTGTCATAAAAATTGCTTATTTTAAAACTGCATTACTTTCTCCTGCTTCGTTTTATAATTTTTTTTCTCTACTTTGCACAAATGGTAACAGATGAATTCTTCATCTTTGTAAAAGAATAGCAAATCATTTCCCTTTCACTTTCTGGTTAGCTGGTTCTATTTTCTTGTGACATATTTTCTAAGCCTGTTCAAACCAGACCAAACATGTTTTATAATGTATTTTCAAGCCTCAGTTATCACTATTTAAAAACTTAAGGAGTTCCAATAATTAGAGCTGTCACATTAAAATGAATCGATTTTCTATAGCACAAAATCCAAATAAAAAATCCAAGTAATCTAACGACAAATAAATGAAGGTTGAGTTTCTCTTCCTTACAAGAACAATTAATCAATGCCCTGTTCCATGGACATTTAAAAATATTTCTCTATAGTTTATGTTCATCCCAGCCCAATAAATTGTTTCTCAGATGCTCACTTTCTGATGTGAATGACTTGAACCAGAGTGGATTTGAGTGCCAGGAAGATCCCTGGCTGTTCTACATTCTCTAGTCTTGAATACTGCTCTGCACATGCTGAAAGGAAAGGTGATTTTCTAGTGAAGTCCCTGACCTTGAGATAGGGACCTCTGTACTCCACTATAATTCTTGTTACAGACAGGATTTGGACCTTCCCCCCCATTGTTTTACACTTTAATTTCTTTTAGAAAAATTAGCTTTTTTTCTAAAATTTTTTTTTTCTAAAATTTTCTTTTAGAAAATCTAGCTGCTTTTACAAGGCAGCTTTTCACAGCACACTCCTGTGACTTCAGCCTGGTTCTTCAGAGCCAGCAGTACAGGACATTGCCAAGTGCTAACATCATCTCAGTGTCATCCATGTGATCTTTTGTACTAGCTGTTTCACAGGGTGGCTGCAGAAGAATCTTGGTCCTCTCTCAAAGGCTGTTCTAGCTTGCATTGCTACAGAAGGCTATCCAAAGGCTAATAAAATGGTTGAATATTGTTTCTTCATGGAGTAATTTATAAAACAATCTATAGATATTTAGCAGAAAGACATTACTTCAACCACCATCCTCATCCTCCTTGACAGTCTTAGGCTGCTAGTGAACCAGCACATGTACAGAGATGCTCGGGACAACAAAGATGGGAGCCTTTTACACTGGTGAGAGGCAATCGTGAGCAAGTATGAGTGAGGATCTTCAAGGTACTGTCTACCCCTTTTCATGTATTGCCCCTGCAGCCTTAAGGTCACACTGAGCTGCTCATAAAACACCCATAGTTGCCCTTGGGCAATTTGTTCTGTTGAAAATAATTGAGATAAGAATAACAGGAAATTGCTAGATATTGGCAATAAAGTCATTTATTGTAATTGATTGTACAGCATGCCTTATTATAAGCTTTAATAATCAGAAGCACATAACTAAGTCATCTGTAGCTGTGGAGAACCAAGAACAATATGCACCATAAAAATAGGTCCAGCTGTAGTCATTGATGTTCTCTGATCTTCTAAATGCACACTGGAAATTGTATTATCCCAGATAACAGAAAGGGAAATGTCTTGTTTCAGAAATAGTACAAACATAATTAGATTTGTGAAACCAAATGATTTTAGTAATATGGGGCACTGTGCACTGAGAGCAGAGAAATGGTTTTATGAGTTGTGCTTCACTACTCAGTAAACAGCAGAAAATGAACCACAGGGATTTAATCCTTCTCTGTTAGTGTGATTGCTATTCTTGACAGTCAAATATAAATTCAGATTTCTCAGGTGCCACACGCAGGAAATATGAAGTGGGGAAAACACCTAACAGAGTAACTTCAGAGTATCCAGTTGCACTCTTCAGATACATTGGAGGAAGAACCACATGGAAATAAATAGAGTCAGTGAGCATCTGCTCTTAGGATCATGCCTTCCTTAATCAAGTCATTATATTCCCTCCCCCTTCATGTGCAAATCCTTTGTGTGTTTTAATTGTTCTTTTCCTAATCCTGGATTTGCCTTTCCCCTACAGAGGTGTAAACAGGTTAGATATTTTTTTCCTATTTGAGGAAAGAACACTATTGCTAATGTTAGGCTGAAAAGTTACTCAAACTTTAAGTCAAAATATGGCCTTTAGATACTGCTGGGCTGCACCAAGTCATCCTACTCAAAACTGTTTTTCTATAAACACCAACTACAGAGTAATTGTAGAGGACTGTACTTAGTATGCCTAAAATTCTGAAATAATTTTTAGGCTTTAAAGCATGTCTAACATGCCTTAGAGCTTCACGGGCTTAACTGTCCAGCTAGGACATTGATTTTACCAAACCAGTGGATTGCACAATTACCTATCAGTTGGTGTGACAACATACTCTGAGGTACAAAAGCAAACACAGAAGGTAACCTCATTTTGACATGATAATTTCTGTTTGGAGTGTTTGTCTTTACATCTTTCTTCTAACTATCATTTAACTATAAGCGGAAATCACATTGAAGTGCTCCCTCTCTGCAGAGGGGATACACTTGGTAGAAGTTAAGCCTCAGATTTGCTGGTATTGCTCCATATCATGCAAAGAAAACCTG
Organism: Florisuga fusca; assembly: GCA_038090715.1. Classification (NCBI taxonomy): domain Eukaryota; kingdom Metazoa; phylum Chordata; class Aves; order Apodiformes; family Trochilidae; genus Florisuga; species Florisuga fusca. The sequence continues at coordinate 8,761,677 of JAAWXA010000022.1, forward strand.
TCTCATCGCTGGCTGTATTCAGCAAGTTCCAATTGTCAATCAGTATCTGCTGCCTTAAGACTTTTATAGAGATATTGAACTCTCTGAGGTACTGAAAATCTCTTTATTCTACGTTTACAAAGGTCTTGAGACAGGAAAGATCTGGTTCAAAATTGGTTTATATAGGTATTGTGGCAATTCAGATAATAATTTAAAAATATCTACACAAATACTGCATTAATAATTTAGTTGTAGTAGAAGGAATCAACTGCTTCTACCCAAACTCATCCCAGTCATAGCTACAAAAGCATGGAACCACAAGTCTTAAGAGGGCTACAGATTACAATGATGATAAAGATTAAGGGAAAAGACTAATAAGGAATTAATCTCTCTGCTATTCTGGAGTACTCTCCTTTTAAGCAAGAAGTGATGACCTGTCATAGGGGCAGGATGCAGGATGAAAAAATGGACTACAGCTTTGTTCTCTGTATAGCTACATACATGCAAAAAAACCCCAAAACAAAACCAAAAAACAAACCAAACCAACCAACCAACCAACCCCAACCACCCAAAGCGATAAAACACAGCATAGACACTGTTAAAAGAGCTGGACAGGACATACTCAGCTATGTCAAAAATATCCCACACGTATCTTTAAGTCAGTCTAGTTTTGTCAAACTCAATTCCTTGCTCTTTATCAAAACAGTGAGCTAGTCTTCATGCCATTGAACACTAGATTTTCCTTTCCCAAGGACACTGCTAATTTATAAGCCATGGTTTGGATCCTTAGCTGCTCTGGATTTTAAGAAGAAAAAAGTAGTGAAGTAACTAGTCCCCTGTATATTATTTATAAATATGTTACAAAAGTTGCCATTTATGAAGATCTGAACAAATCTGAAAGCTTATTTAGCAATGACTTTACATTGGGCTGTTAAAAGATACTTTAAAAGACCCTTTATATGTAAAGATGCAAAAAAAATATTTTAAAAAGTGTTTTCATCATTTAAGGTAGAGAGACAGTAAAGTCAATCATTTATAACCTTGATATTATTCAGTCAGGTGCCCTCTGAGGTATAGGGGGTAAATAGAAATATAAAAGCAGATCCTAGAGTTTCAGCTAGAAATTGTAACATTTAAAGCAAAATAAAACAAAAAACCCACACATTTCTGCTGTGGCTGACTGCTCCAGTCAAAATATTTACAAGGCCATTTAGCAAAGAACTTCTTGACTAAGGTGAAACCTAGTTTAGCATATTTTACATTCCAATATCATGCTTCACAAGTTTTCTCAACTCAGTAAGACTTCCAACTGCAGGATTTAAAAAACTGAATCCAGAGATTTCTATTTTTGTCTGGAAAATATTTTTAGCTAGTTCTGACACGATGACTTCTAGTTTTGTGTTCAGAACTTAACCCCTGTGAAAAGTGGTCTTCCAGAAGATTATCTGCTGGTTGAGAGACCCTTGACATCCTCTGTGTGCTAATGTTTCACTGGGCAACTTTCCAGAGCAGGTTTTAAATTACATGCTCTTTAACAAGCTGATTTATATGAAGAAATCACTGGTGAGTAAAGAGAAGGAGTGTGAAGCAGTCAGACTGAAGCAGTGCAAAAACGTGCAAAAACTGGAAGTGTGCAAAGCAGAAAACACTTCAGTAAATTCCATGACACCTGAAAGGGCTGTCTTGTTTGGTAAACAAATAAGCAGTTCATCTCTTAATAGTTTATGCAACAAAATATAGTTTCTGTCAGACCTGCTGAAAAGCAAGTTCAACTCAAAATTTCAGCAAAAAAAGTAACCGGGCAAATGCAGCACATATTTTTCAGCTGGATTTGTCAGCCCATTTAGCTAGCCTGAGCAGCTCAAGGAAAGGGCCAGGTCCACATAAAAGAATCTGGATCTTTGTACAGGGAGAAGAGGAGTTCTTAGGTCAGTTTGTCAAATCTGAGTACAATTCAAAGCCTGCTGAGATCTATGGGTCTCTGCAGATAACTTCATCCTAGTTTTGTATTAGAGACAAAAGCATCACATTCATAAGTGCCTGTATCAACACAGCTTGGAGTAGTCACTATGTGTTTCTCTAGGGCAACATGACCAAAGTTCCATCTCCAGTGACAGAAAGAGTGTGAATGGTTTTCAGCTCCTCTTCATTAGCATTTTTTAATTATAGCAACTCTAGTCCGAAAGGGGGTTTGTTTTGTTTTTGATTCTGATTTGGAAGAGATTTTTCTATCCCTAGATGAATGAGAGGCTAGTAAAATCCAGTGGAGGAGAGTAGCTGCCCAAGCAAACAGCTTGTATTACCATGCCCCAATTACCTTATGAATGTTCTGTATTTTCCTGCCATGAGGTAACTGGGCAAGTCACAGCCCTAAACTTTTAAGAAACAGCAGCCATTTCTACAGAGAGGTCAAAATCACAATTTCATTTCCCAGAGCTGATTTGCTTCTCAGGTCATGTAAGACTTTGAGTGCCAGAAGCCCCCCTTCTGGGGGGGGTGTAGCACCATCCTCAGCAGAGAGAAAGGTCCCATCTCCCACCTTGCCTTGGTGCACTCACTGCACCCTTTGGGATGCAGGTCACCATTTGGGAAGGGAGATTCAAAAGCAGTCATCATTCCTGGCTCGTATGATGATTTCATGGCAAGGGATGAGGGTAGAGGTTGTCAACTCTAATTAATGCCTGTTTTAAAAGCACTTTGCATTCTTTCCCAGATATGTGCTTTACAAAAGGCAAGAGCTGTTGTTGTTATGAACAGTTCACAGTATAAACACACTTGGCCTGATTTTCCTCTTGCTCACAATAGGCTTCACGCTTGTTTAAATCTCAGTTGGGATGGAATAAGCAGGCTTTCTGCGGTCAATGCAAGGAGAGGCTCCCAGAGGTGATGTACAAGAACCTCTGGAAGAAAAGGCAGAAGGAATTTTAAAAAAAAAAAAAAAAAAAATTTTCTTTAAGTGCTCCCTTCCTTGAAGGCTGGGTATAGAATCAAAATAACACTGATTGTATAAGCCTTTGCTCCACGTGTTTCTAAGTCACCTGAGCAAAAAACCATCTTATTTGGAAAATTATTTTTTCCACAAATGCTTTTTTTTATTTTTAGTATGTCAAACTGCTTATTATAGAGCTAGTGCTAAGGATACATCAAAGCGATTCTGCAAAGATACTTTGAGCAGAAAAAAAAAAGCAAAAGAAAAAAAGAAAGAAGACATGGCTCATCAGCTTGCGGCCTGAAACACTTTTTTTGTAAAGCATTAAGATGTCTGGAGAGGGAGAAAAAAAACCAACCAAACAAACATCCCAAGCCACCAAACCCTATTAACTTCTAAAATCAATCCCAGAGGTTATGAGCTTTAACGTTCTGCAAATCACAGGAGACCCTTTAGTTTGTCCTTGATCCATTCAAATAGTTGGAAATGAAGACACGGTGTAGAAGCTGTGGCTACAATTAGACATAATATCAAAGAAAGGTTGATAGCTCTTCCTTGCTAATGAGAAAAAACAACAAGTACTCTGGAAGAATGCCATCCTGCCCTGCTAGCTGACGTCAGTAGGGTGATAACACACGTCTAAATATCATAATAGTCAGGGTAACTCCCAAAAATATATTGCACCTTTTTCCTCTGCTGACTGTTTCCTTTGGAGCTGAACCTAGATCTCTCCCTTTCCTTTGAAGTTTTTGATGTTTTCCTCTCATCTTTTCAGCATACTAGAAAACTCAGTTAGGAAACAAGGTGCTAGATTTTTATATTTTTTCCCTCCTGCTCTAATTTACTAGGTCATCTCCTGCACCTAAGCAGAGTCACCATTCTCACTGTAAATACCTAGTCCCATGCAACTTAGTTCTCTGCACCTTGGTGTTTTGAGATTTTTTTCCCTTTTTGTTGAATTGAGAATTGTGAGATATTGTTGACTTAGTAGCATCGTTTAGCAAAATATTCATGTTCCTTCGTGTCTTATTAAAGAGGATTTACTATTGAGACATTGCATACCAGCCATTCTCTCAAGTGAGGTTCAAGTAAAATAAAAACCAAACAAACCAACCCAAAAGAAAAAAGAAAAACACCCAAAAAAACTCACAAAAAAACCAACCCCGAAACACATAAAAACCAAAATAAAACTGAACCACAAAAAAAGCCCCACAAAACCCAACATCAACAAAAAAAATCAACACCCAACAACAAAACGCCACATCTTCTCAGAGCATTATATTTCAGTTTCTTCTGAAAATTTTGTTTCAGAGTCTTAAGCACCATATACACTTCTTACAAACTCCTAGGCCAGGCTGCTCACTGAACTGTGTAACTCTAGCTGCTATAATGCAAAGTGTCAGGGCACTTTTCCAAGACCCTGCTTTTGCTTAGTTATGACTTTGCAAAGCCCTAATCACTTTATGGATTTTGTGCCAAGGCTACATGCTCTCCAGATCCTAGTAAAGTTACCTCTGAGAATCATTTGTTTGCAGGTAATTAGTAGAGACTTGATGGAGAACAGCTGTATGTCTAGAAATGCTACTGAGTGCATGGCAACCATGCCTAGTTCTAATTGCTGAATAGCTTGTACATGCATAAGACTGGACCCAAGATGAGCAAGCTCTAGGCCTTCACAACCCCTTGATACTGTTCCCAGAGTAGTGAAATTTCTGTGCAATTTCCAAACTTTCCTTTTCATTGCATATAAAAAGAGAGAAGATTAAAAAAATTTTTCTGTGGAAAGTTCTATCTAGTTCACAAGCACATTTATTCATATTTATACCCTCCCCTGCTCCACTCCATAAGATGCTATAGACAGAGTTTAGACTCAGACTTCCTTTATCATAGCTGAAAACTCAGCAGTTTCAGAGGTCTTTTGCCTACAAATGTCAGGCCAGTATTTTGTAGCAATAAAACTAATTTTAAAATTATTGTTGGCATTTTTACCAAAAAAGACATAGCTCACAGGTAACCACCAAAGTTTTCTACCTTTACAGATGTGCAGATTATTAGAGCACTGTGGCAGTGATGCTGCAGAGAAAATCTGGGCTGCTTCCAAGCTACAGTTCTTTCCTCCTCCCCGATTCTCTCTTTTCTGGGCTAGAAAAGTTCAAAATGTCTTTAATTAAGCCTATCCTTAATTATTGAAGAAGGTGGTAATATAAATAAGGAAGAGATATTATGTGCTCAGATCTGCAACATTATTTATACCTTTCTATCTAAACAGGTCACCGTATGCTTATGTTTTTCAGATCACATTAATTGGATAGCAGAAGTTATGGTTGATTGCAAAAAGCTTACTAGCAAAAAAGCTAGGTGCACTGTAAATAAGTTGTCAGCAACTAAGCTAGCAAACTGTTGGGGTTTATTGATTTTTGGCAATTCCACAGGGGAAACAACTACCTTGATTAAGCAGTCTTCACTGGAGGATCTTAAATGCTGCTTTAACAGAAACCTATCCGCAACAACTCAGGAAACATCAAGAGAAATTCTTTGAATAGAAGCACCCATGTATTCTTGAAAAATTGTTGTGGATTTCAAAGTGTTCTGGATTTATGTGGGGGGATTTTTGGTGGCGCGGAAGGGGGCCCAGGCATGGCTCCTGTAGAAAAGTGCTGAAAGCTCCCCTGGCTCCAAAATGTCCAGACCTACCTTTGGCTAACATTGAGGCCATCAGTGACTATTGATGTGCCTCTGCAATTTACATTCAGGGGGAAACAATCAGCTATAAGAGCTCAGGGCAGAGGAAAGGAGGAGGAGAGACCAATACCAGGCAAGAGAGAGATACCAGAGATGAGAGCAAGGTGCAGAGCAGGAGACACCAAGGCTGGTGAGGAAGGAGGGGGAAAAGGTTCCTNTTCAAATAGTTGGAAATGAAGACACGGTGTAGAAGCTGTGGCTACAATTAGACATAATATCAAAGAAAGGTTGATAGCTCTTCCTTGCTAATGAGAAAAAACAACAAGTACTCTGGAAGAATGCCATCCTGCCCTGCTAGCTGATGTCAGTAGGGTGATAACACACGTCTAAATATCATAATAGTCAGGGTAACTCCCAAAAATATATTGCACCTTTTTCCTCTGCTGACTGTTTCCTTTGGAGCTGAACCTAGATCTCTCCCTTTCCTTTGAAGTTTTTGATGTTTTCCTCTCATCTTTTCAGCATACTAGAAAACTCAGTTAGGAAACAAGGTGCTAGATTTTTATATTTTTTCCCTCCTGCTCTAATTTACTAGGTCATCTCCTGCACCTAAGCAGAGTCACCATTCTCACTGTAAATACCTTGTCCCATGCAACTTAGTTCTCTGCACCTTGGTGTTTTGAGATTTTTTTCCCTTTTTGTTGAATTGAGAATTGTGAGATATTGTTGACTTAGTAGCATCATTTAGCAAAATATTCATGTTCCTTCGTGGCTTGTTAAAGAGGATTTACTATTGAGACATTGCATACCAGCCATTCTCTCAAGTGAGGTTCAAGTAAAATAAAAACCAAACAAACCAACCCAAAAGAAAAAAGAAAAACACCCAAAAAAACTCACAAAAAACCAACCCCGAAACACATAAAAACCAAAATAAAACTGAACCACAAAAAAAGCCCCACAAAACCCAACATCAACGAAAAAAATCAACACCCAACAACAAAACGCCACATCTTCTCAGAGCATTATATTTCAGTTTCTTCAGAAAATTTTATTTCAGAGTCTTAAGCACCATATACACTTCTTACAAGACTCCTAGGCCAGGCTGCTCACTGAACTGTGTAACTCTAGCTGCTATAATGCAAAGTGTCAGGGGACTTTTCCAAGACCCTGCTTTTGCTTAGTTATGACTTTGCAAAGCCCTAATCACTTTATGGAAGATCCTAGTAAAGTTACCTCTGAGAATCATTTGTTTGCAGGTAATTAGTAGAGACTTGATGGACAACAGCTGTATGTCTAGAAATGCTACTGAGTGCATGGCAACCATGCCTAGGTCTAATTGCTGAATAGCTTGTACATGCATAAGACTGGACCCAAGATGAGCAAGCTCTAGGCCTTCACAACACCTTGATATTGTTCCCAGAGTAGTGAAATTTCTGTGCAATTTCCAAACTTTCCTTTTCATTGCATATAAAAAGAGAGAAGATTAAAAAAATTTTTCTGTGGAAAGTTCTATCTAGTTCACAAGCACATTTATTCATATTTATACCCTCCCCTGCTCCACTCCATAAGATGCTATAGACAGAGTTTAGACTCAAGACTTCCTATTTCATAGCTGAAAACTCAGCAGTTTCAGAGGTCTTTTGCCTACAAAAGTCAGGCCAGTATTTTGTAGCAATAAAACTAATTTTAAAATTATTGTTGGCATCCAAAGTTTTCTACCTTTACAGATGTGCAGATTATTAGAGCACTGTGGCAGTGATGCTGCAGAGAAAATCTGGGCTGCTTCCAAGCTACAGTTCTTTCCTCCTCCCCGATTCTCTCTTTTCTGGGCTAGAAAAGTTCAAAATGTCTTTAATTAAGCCTATCCTTAATTATTGAAGAAGGTGGTAATATAAATAAGGAAGAGATATTATGTGCTCAGATCTGCAACATTATTTATACCTTTCTATCTAAACAGGTCACCGTATGCTTATGTTTTTCAGATCACATTAATTGGATAGCAGAAGTTATGGTTGATTGCAAAAAGCTTACTAGCAAAAAAGCTAGGTGCACTGTAAATAAGTTGTCAGCAACTAAGCTAGCAAACTGTTGGGGTTTATTGATTTTTGGCAATTCCACAGGGGAAACAACTACCTTGATTAAGCAGTCTTCACTGGAGGATCTTAAATGCTGCTTTAACAGAAACCTATCCGCAACAACTCAGGAAACATCAAGAGAAATTCTTTGAATAGAAGCACCCATGTATTCTTGAAAAATTGTTGTGGATTTCAAAGTGTTCTGGATTTATGTGGGGGGATTTTTGGTGGCGCGGAAGGGGGCCCAGGCATGGCTCCTGTAGAAAAGTGCTGAAAGCTCCCCTGGCTCCAAAATGTCCAGACCTACCTTTGGCTAACATTGAGGCCATCAGTGACTATTGATGTGCCTCTGCAATTTACATTCAGGGGGAAACAATCAGCTATAAGAGCTCAGGGCAGAGGAAAGGAGGAGGAGAGACCAATACCAGGCAAGAGAGAGATACCAGAGATGAGAGCAAGGTGCAGAGCAGGAGACACCAAGGCTGGTGAGGAAGGAGGGGGAAAAGGTTCCTCAACAATTTTCTTCCTACATCCCCTGGTGAGACAGCAGGCTGTTCCCCTGCAGCCCATGGAGGAGCAGATGTGGTCCTGAAGCCTGTGGCAGATCATGGTGGAGCAGATATGGACCTGCAGCCATGGAGGACCCCATGTGAGGGGAGGTGACTGTGCTGAAGCAGGCCATGGCTCTGTGGGATATGCAATAATTCACAGGAATTAAATTCACCAAGCCCTCCAGCTAAGCTCTATGTGACCACATGGTCTAAAAAGATTAACTATCTGTTACAGAGATGGGGGGGAGCAGCCATGAGGCTGTCAGGGAGCTGAAGATAGGAATTTCCTCCCGTCTTTGTTGCAGAAGGAGAGAATTAACATAGAGTTTGCAGAGGAGTTACTCTGCACTTCCTTTACTGAACAACCTTAATTAAATTTTAAACCCCTCTTTGCCAGTAGTTTGACAATATACTAAGGCTAATATACCCAGAAATTTGCATGAAGGAAGATTTTAGAACAAGACCAGCTATCCAAAGTCTACCAAAGTAGAAAGTCAAACACCTATTTTCTAGAATTAACAAAAGCATCTATGAAACGGTTAAATTTCTATCTGCTTTTACAAGTGTTATATATTGCTGATAAAAGTGTGGTTTAAGAAGACTTTGATGTCATGCAGAAGAGATGTGGCATGTGACAGTAACTCAGCAGTACAGCCAAACATGTTGCACCTGCCCTGGAGTGATCCTCTCTAGAACAAGAGCATCTCAACAATAGGATATCCTTGAGATAAGATGCAGGGTCTTTCAGCAAGGAGTCATCTGTGCTGTGGTCTTGACATTAAACACACATTTCTCAGGTAATTCATGGGAAGAGGAACCTGAGAGCAGCATTCTTCATTTGGAGTCAGATGCTTCTTTTGAGGATTTCATAAAGATATTCCAATTCATATTCCATATTTGGCATACTCATATGCCAAAATGAATACTTCTTTCAGATCTCTACAGCTGGAGATAAGAAGGCAGCAGAGAGTGACCCCAGAAATATTTTTCACATTGACCTAAGTTTGAAGTGAAGCAACAGATAACACATGCAAGAAATTCAGAGTCTCTCCAAGCACAGTCCCACAGCTCACAGCGACCTCAGCTGTGATGTGTCAGGGATGAAGGTGGACAACCTTAGGAAGCCGTGCACTCAGACAGGTAACTTTGCACAGAGCAAAGATCTCTCACAGAGGGATCTTCCTTGGCCTTTGCAGCTCCCAAAGCAACAGCAAACTACCATAGAGTTAGTACAGAGGACACCCAGGGGGGAAGGAGGCTGAGGCAGGCTACAACACAGAGAGGAAGGAGTGTCTATTCCTCTTGAACACAAAAAAGAAGTCAGTATAATCAAGCACACATGCATCTGGCAGATGGAAACCAGAACCTAGCAATGCTTGCTTTTTAATCCATTTCTCTGCAGGAAGAATAAATAAAACATTTCTAAACCTGTTTGCCCATATTACCTCAGCTGACATTGCTGGGTGGCTATCCAAAAGCCCTCAGTTCCAGAGATGGTGGTCTCCTGCAGGTGGCCTTTTGTGGCCTGTTACCATAGCTTAGTGTCATTTTTATTAAGAAGTTGCATCAAAGCCAGGGCCAATGTTTTCACACAAACATGAATGGTGAGGACCTGAATATGCAGCATGAGAAAAGGAGGAAGCACAGCCTCTCCCAGAAGGATGCAAGACCAAACCAAGGGACTAAGTCAACACAGAAGAGCAAAACAATTCAGAACAGTTGTTTCAGAGATTTTAAACATTTAACCTACACATTTTTTTTTAATTAGGACCACAAAGGCAGTTTTGGGGGGATTTTTTTGTTTTGTTTTTTAGGGGGTTTGTGGGGTTTTTTTAATATTCACAAAACCACTTAATTTTCTGGTTGTTTGTGGCGTCTTTTTACAAGGGCATGTAATGATAGGATGAAGAGTAATGGGTTTAAGTTGAAAGAGGGAATATTGAGATTAGGAAGATGTTAGGATGGGATATTAGGAAGAAATTCTTCACTATGAGTGTGGTGAAGCACATGCACAGATTGCCCAGGGAGGTTATGGATGTACCATCCCAGGAAGAAGTCAAGGGAAAGATGGTTGGGGCTTGAAAAAACCTGATCTAGTAGGAGGTGTCCCTGGACATGGCAGTGGGGGTGGATATACACGATCTTTAAGATCCCTTCCAACCAAACCCATTCTGTGATTCTGTGGTTCTCTGATCTTCCCTCAGCTGTTCTGTATTGCTCCTATATACCCAAACCTAGTGCCATTTTTTCAAAACCATATTTAGTAAATCCAGGTTAGACAAATTCACCTAAAGACTCTAAGTTTTTCTTTCTTTAAACACCATCCAATCAGCTAAACACACACAAAGAAACCATCAACATCCACTCTCCCTCCATAAACCACACCATGCAAACAGAAACACACAAATAAGACCAGGAACAATGATACATTTTTAGCTATCATTCTTCACACAGTGTCAGTACAGATGAATTGGAAACAAAGGCAACAGATAAAATAGAAAAGCAACCGCCAAAAGGGGAACTTTAAAAAAACCTAACTCACATACAGGTCTTCTTCCTTCTCTACTAAGATGTGGACTGGCTTGATCTGTCTTCTGAGAGCCATTTGTGTACACTGATAATTTTGTCCTTTTAGTTATATTTGGCAAAACACAGCATTCATTATGTAACCATCAAAACCAGCAATAAATTCGACAAATATTTTTTTCTGTGAACTACCTATAAAAAGCATGAAGCAGTGTAGCAAGTTAATAATCTGATTTTTCACAGCACATTTTCTTTCCTCCTATGCATTTGATTAATGTGCTGCTCCTCCTTGATTTTCTTCTCTGCAGCCTGGTTGCTGCCAGATTCCTTATCATTCTGCTTACACAGATACTGGGATATTTTCTGCAGCTCTCCAGGAATGCCACAACTGTAGGATGAACATTAACTTGCCATCACCAATCCTAATATTTTCTACAGCAAGCATCACTATCTTGTCTGAAGTACAAGACAACCTCAGACCTAAAAAAATAATGACTTATAGACTGAGAGAAAAGAAGCAACAAGGTATATTAAGAAATACTATTTTCTTCAGCTGTGGAACAATGTAACCCCCACCTCAATTCCCCATCTGGATTAAGTCCATCTCTGGACAAGTACCTCTCTTCTTGGCAAACACATGCATGGCTCTACAACCCCTGCAGCCTCAGACAGTCTTTTTGGGAAGCAGAGCAGTAGCCAAACACTTACCCATCATTTTTAAAGGAGAGGAAAGAAAAAAACTGTGTGGGGGGGGAGGGGGGCAAGAGCGGAGGAGAAAGGAGAGAATAACTATAAAAATAAACCACCAATAGTCAAGACAGCCATTCAACCCCCTTTTCCAACATGACCTGAACTCAGTGCCCCACCTCAAAATGAGAGCAAGTGATCACACCACCATTCTCCCTTGTTTTAAGCCACTCACCAGCTTTGTTTGGATGCACCAGTCACCCGCAAGGGAGTCCAAAGTTCACAGCTCACTACCCTACACAGACCTTCTGTGCAGCCCTTTTACCCAAAAGACCTTGCCACTGCAATCACCCCTACCACCTGATATCATCTCCACCACCACAGCTGCTGGGGTGGAGGCTGATAAGACCCCAAGCACAACCTGATGAAGGTCTCAAACTCAGCATTTTTTACCAGAAAACTTGAATCCATCCTATCAGTTCCAGAGCAGCGGATTCTTGGAAGCAGGCTATTTTCCAGAAGCAGCCTTGCTCCTTAGACTATTATCCAGAGATCTCTCCCACACTAGAGACTCTGGCCACCAATCTGTCAGTAGAGATGGTTCCTTCTCCATCACCTGCTTTACATAGGCTGTGGGTCAGCAATAAGGCTCAGCTGTGTGAGACTAACTAGCTTGTATCTACATTGAAGGCTTTTTTCTTCTCAGCTCCATGATTAGCCACACACCACTCCACTTTCAAGCAGTAGAAATGGAAGTCCAAACTTGGTAGTCTGACCTCTTTACCCAGGGTTCAGCTGCTCTTCAACTCATTCTCTCCAGCTAAAGAAATTCAGTCTCCCAGAAGGGTGCTGAGTAAGAGCTTTGGTGTTAAAAGGGGCAGTAGCAAAGCCACTTGGCCTTCTCTGACTGTACATTAAAAGATCCTGCTAAGTGCTTTGGGAGGGAGAAACCTCAGTAGCACGTTGGATGAAGGATTTGGAAGAAGCGTTCTTGACAGCATCAGGCAGATCTTGACCACAGTACTTGCCTCTATTTTCATAATTTCCATCTATTAAACTGGATCCAAACATGAGGATTCAGTGGTGACCTTAAGGAAACTGCAAATTATGCATGAGCAAACCCTGGTGCTTTCTGTCACATGACAGAAGAGAGCTCAGAAGCTGCTCAGGCACCCTGCCATGTCCTCTTCATCATTATTAGACTGACCTCCAGTCCAGCTAAACGTGGGCAGGCTGAGGGCACTAACCTGAACCCCTCTCTGGTGACCTGAATGATATCCTTGGCTGTTTTCTTGCTCTAGGGCCTTGATAACATGCATAGGATTCTTGATCCTTATCTGAGTACCGAATGCTGGAAAATTATGTTCCATGTTGACTATTTTTAGCTACATAAATACTTTATTGGACCTAAATCTCAGAGTTATAGTGAATGAAGGCATCAATTATTAAGTATCACCTCAGTAATTAGTCTTTCATGTTAGCTGAAAAGCTTCGTGTTCCCTCATTTGATCAAAGGTCTCTCTCTCTTCTCATTTTCTGTCATTTCAGATATTCTTATGTCAAGTGTGATCTTTTAAATTTGAGGGCTTATGAATTAGAAAGAAAATGTTCTGTAATATAATAAAAGTGATGGCTAGAAGTTATTCTAATGCATGTTAATTAACTCTGTATTTTAATCTACCAAGAAAAAAAAATAACAGCCGCTGATGGGTCCTTTTACATGCAGCAATAATTCAGTTGAGTGGATGTTACTCAGAAATGAGGCATGACAAAATGGATCAGTCCCACCACAGAATATTCCAGCCTCATCTCTTGACCTTATGTCATCTCCATCTGATTCGCAAAGAAAACCGAGATATGTTGTGCCCTTTCCTTCATGGATCTTAGATGCATAAAGATTTCATTAGGAATTGTTCTTTTGGTATGTTTGGTTTTTGGAGTTTTTTCTTTTAGGCAAATGATATCATCATCTTTGTATTCCTCTAGTGTCTTGAAGGCTGTGACAAGATCTTCAGACAACTCAATCAGTGATATTGCAGAAGGATGACAAGAAAGCTCATCCACTTCTTTTTCATAGCCTTATACATTAAAAATAAACCCACCTAAACAACAAAAACCTCCATGTGCCCTTATCCACCCTATGTGTTATCCCCCATGTGGAATGACCCAAGATTAAAAGATGGGATGGGCACTCTCACGGGTGGAAAAAGCATCTTCAGGAGGTTTGGCTGCTCTACAAGCATCAAAGGGACCATTGGGGCAGCTCTCTCTTCACTTACATGCAGCTCAGGATACCTGCTCTCAAGAGCACACATTGGCACTGGTTCAGAAAGCAAAACTGAGCTGGCAAGGTCCTGAGCTATGACAAAATCTCCTCAAAACTCAGGTGGCTTGAAGTGGCACCATGATGTGACTGCGCTGCTTCCAGCCTGAGTCAGTGTTTGTCAGTCCAATAAACAGGACACACCTCTCCAGGAAAACACCAGCAGGAGTCTGACGGGAGCACAAGTTGCACAGCTTAGGGCAGCTGTAAGCAGGTCTACCTCAGTGCATCTTGTCACCCTAGGATCAGCTTTTTCCCCTCCTGCCACTCAGCTACTCTGACAGGTCGCGGAGGTGGCTGCAGACCCCTGAAGACATGGGAGAGACTTGATTTTGTAGCTTTGAGTGCTAAGATGAATGAACATTCAGGCAGGTTAGCAACATCATTACAGTTAATTGCACTTGTATTAAGCTCCCACTCACTGCATAAATTGTGCTTTTGCAAATAGTAAGACTTCTGGGTGATCTAAAGCATCTCTTTTCATGCAGTGTCCTCACTCTACCACTTTTTTCTAAAGACAACGTTACCCTCTGAGTTACTGGAGCAGAAGGAGTTGTGATATTTAAATCTGAGGTTCAACTGTAAAAGCAAATGAGAATAAACTGCAAGAAGAGACTGTTTTTGTTGTTGGTACACCTATTCAGAAAAAAAGACAAAACCAGGGTCAAAAAATGGTTAGAAAGGCACTTAAACAACACACTTCATCCAAACTTTAGAACTTCAGAGAGGCATATAGAATTGATATTATCTCTGCAGATATTGCATTCCTGATTTCTTGACCAGTCCTTCTGTTCCACTGGGCAGGAACAATCTTCTTTTACCCTACTCTATGAAGACAACAAGGGACACAGTTAGTCAAAGAAATAAAGAGATAAGACTGAAATTCTGGCCAAATGAAGGGCCACCCCTTTAATATCCTTCTCATAGGCAGCAGAGTTATTTATGTTTTCTCTAACAACAATTTCTTAGACATACAGACCAGAACTCTGCCTCCTGGACATTTGATTCTTGGTAGCAGTACTCAAAGCAAAGTATTTTTTATATTTTCTTTTGTATAATTTTAATTTCATGTACCTTCCACTGAACTTGAATTTTTCATGAGTAACACCCCTGAAGCACTCCAGCAATCTGGCTACCTCATTTATCATAGCAGCTCCATGTCTAATGTTTTACTGTAGTTTGGCAGCACAGCTTTTAGTAAATTAATAATTGCTGTCAAATCCCACAGAAGAGAACATGGAGGTAACCAGCTTAAAGTGTAGGTCTAATGCCTATTCCCCTTTATGCACATTCCAAGAGTATGTACTCTAGGGGCTGTTATTTTGTTTTAGAAAAATTGTGACATTTATGAGTAGTGTGTTACAACCTAAGACTGTGAAGTTCCAGTGAGCCCCAGCAGTTCTGTTCTGGGGAGAAGGCCAGACTCCAAGTGCTGGCTTTTATTTTACATGCCTGTCATTACAATGACTCGACAGATGTTTAGAGTGCTCTCAAACAAACATGACAATATTAACATCTGTGGTTCCCATATTTTTCACTATGGTGATCCTATTTATTTATTACAGAGCCACAAATTATTCCCAGTAAACTGCACTGGTTAAAATTAAAGTGCCATCTCAATGCCACAAACACGCAGCAGTTTTTTAACATCTCAGTTCACAAGGATTTCTTCTGTGCACAGTTCTTCCTTTCTTCAGAATCACTCTGCACTGCCTGGGGAAGTGGTGGAGTCACCATCCCCAGAGGTATTTGCAAGATGTGTAGATATGCTGCTTAGGGACATGGTTTAGTGATGGACTTGGCCGTGTGCTGGGTTAACAGTTGGTCTGGATGATCTTCAAGGTGTTTTCCAACCACAATGATTCTGATTCATGAGATAGCTGAGCTTAGAGCCTAGCTCAGGCAGAGAGGATAAGAAGTTCCAGACTGTATATGTGATTTGGGTATTCAAAATGGTTAATTTTCCTTGCCCCAAGAAAGAAATGAGTCATTTTGGTATCTAACACAGTGTTGATGATGTTGATTGTTCACATTGTGAATCTACATTACTATAATACCAACAAATATCCCCACAGCATGCAACTGAGATCAAAGAGGTGATACCTCTATAGGACAATATAAACTAAAAGGATGCAGACAAGTATTTCAGAAAAATGAAAGCAAAAAGGCAACAAATTTGCTCTGAGCAAAACAGTTGCCAAACAGTACTCCATCTTTTCTGTCAAAGCAAAAGCACATTTCTTAGAGTGGCTCAAGGAAAAGAGACTAAATACTTGTGGAGAGCTTCACTCAAGCATGAAGGGAAGCATGTACTGACACTAATCTGCAGCAGCAAAAAGGTGACAAAATGTAGTTCCACAATGCTTTCTGTGCTAAATTTACTTTTTTTTTTCTTTTTACAGACACATGCTAATTAATTGTTAGCTTTATATAAACAGGTTCTTATTTCTGCTCTCTGAATCAGCCACAAGCTGGAACAGGCTCCATAAACCTAGCTCTCAAACTCCTCTTCAACTGCTCTACAACAAAACAAATAGAACACAAAATTGAAAAAAGAAAAAAGGGCAGCAGCATAGTGGTGGGATATTGCTAGGGAGCACTGAAAGTAAGGAATTATGATGAACTATTGGGCTGATGTATTTAATTTTTTAGGTTTTTTAAATATTTATTTCAGGCTAATGATTCTTTATTCTGAGTTTGTTCATAGTATGATGGAGGAACATGAAGTCAGGTGTAAAGGACCTGACCTTGGGGTACCTAGATTTCTAATGCTCTGGACTCATATTAAGGAGCACTTGATTCAGATATAGCTCAAATATAGGCTGACCATCAAAAGCTCCCTGAGATAATTACTACCCTGAGATTTATTATTGCTACTCTGCATTCATTTATACTTTATTTGTCTCAGATAGGATAAGACAGGATAAGAGGCTCACAGGTAGTTTCAAACCCAAGCTACACATCTACACTGATGTGACAGATACAGAACTTCAATTTTTGAGCTATTTCTCTGACAGAGCTCCCAAATAGCACAGGTGGAGGAAAACCACAGGAGAACTTGATGTAATCATTGTGGCTGCTCCCAGATCTTTTAAGGTCAGTATCCCCTGTCTTTCTGTTCTTCCAGCTGGCTTCAAAGAACTTTTTGCTGCAAAATTACTATAGTGACAGCCAGTCAAACTGGAAGAGATGGGAAAATAGCTTTATTTTAGTTCCTTGCAATTCCAACAGCTGTCTTAGGCACTTCTGGAAATGGCAAGCCATGGAGGTCTTTACAGGATCCTCTTGTCCTTGTCATACATCGTGTCTCACCACAATCCCCAAAGCTACATATTGTTTTCAAAATCTCTGGCATTTTAATTGGGATAACACTAATCAGAGGCACAGACCATCTTCACAATTTCTTATTTGTTTTTTCGTAAGTAACCCTTTCCACCTACACTGGAGATTGTTTTATTAATTTCTAATAGGACCAGAAATGTGCATAACAGAGGCATAAAACAGAAATTTCTGTCAGACTTATACTTGCTATACTACATGCCACTAAAAAACCATTAAGATGTATGAAGTTATTGAACTACACCCTACAGACATAAACAGAAATTTTAGGGAAAAAAAAAAAAAAAAAAAAAAAAAAGTATCTAGTTAGGCATTTCTTTACTGCATTCTGTTTTTCTATACAGAGTAACTGCCTTCAGATTTATAGTGAAAAGGATGAAGGGTTTACAGTATGCTCTGTAGTTTAGAGCTCTGCATATTCCCTATTGTAATCCTTTACTCTTGGAGCAGTAGACTAAGGACAGTAACTGTGGCTCAGTTTTTACTGAAGTTAGAGAGCTAAAGAGATGTGCAAATGCAGCCCTCTGTGCTGACAATAAAAATTAATTTCAGCTCTAAGCATGGGTTCCATGATCACCAACCAGCTACAAGAATTCAGAGAAAATTTTCTCTTAGATAATTTTCGAGGAACTATTTCCTTGTTTTTTCAGTCCACACAAGTAGAAACCACTCCTAGTGCTAGTTTTGTCTTGCTCAGTAAAGACAGGCAAAGCTCAAAAGCAGCATGCAGCTGCAGTGATTAAAAAAATAAAGTCAAAGCAAAACAAAAAATCTGCAGCCTCTGCTCTGGTCTTGATAGAGCAAGTAGAAATCTGTTTTTTTCAAAATGCTTTCTGTACATAAAACAGTGTTTTAAGAGCTTCTTATTGGAAAAAGTTAACTTCATCTAACACTAGCATCTAGCAACTATAGAGTGCCTGTTCCCAAATGCTACTTCTGTCCTACAAATGCCAAACCCATCTCTTCTACCTCCACCTGTGCAGTTTGAGCAAGAGAAAAATTTTATTCCCTTTTAAGCTACCACATCATCTTTAGTCAACCAGCACCCAGAAATGGGCAATTTTTTTACAGCTGGGGCACATTCAGACCTTGTGAATCCATTGCAAAAGAGCAAGTACACTGATACAATGCAGGCTACACTCTGATGCTCTTCTGACAATCTCTAAGGACACTGAGAAATGAAAAGGTTTTTGTGCCTGTACCACCTCCACTTTATAAAGTGCACAATAGTACATGACAAGTTACACCCACTTTCACTTTTCACATTGGAGTCAGATTCTTTATCCTCCTTTATGCTGCAAACCAGTAAGGTATTATCTATTAAAAAACCCACTTCAGACTCTGAGAATTTTCATTCTATAATTCAGCAAGGCCTGGACTGCAACCCTTGGGCTTTTACTCCGTCCAAATGTGCAATGTAGTCCCTTTATAACTGTAAAACTCCATCTCTTATGCTACAGAACAAGAAAAGGTGAAAAATTATTATAAATTCTCTGTACCTTGCAGAGAAGAGTATGTTGAGTCTGGCTGTGCTAGTTAAAGTAGAACCTTTCTTTATCACCTTAACAGTAAAGAGATCTAGTAGAGCTGAATTGTCTGCTGCAGGAATGCCCTTTCCCTTGGGTGGGCAGATCCTGTGTTTGGCTCTTTCAGACTAATAAATACTCATATATCCCTGTGGGCTTGGCACTCAACTGTCAGGAAATTTGTGCATGGTAGAAAATATAGGGAAACTTTGGGAAAAACCACAATCTTGGAAAAAATGTTAGTTTTCTATCACTGGTGTTTAGCATGCTAGAGTGAATGAATACTGAATACTGTAGTCCTTGGAGAAAATGCAAAATCCATGCAAAACAGGAGCACATTTGTGAATGGTATACAAGTCAGACTGAACAGTATAACAATGTATTCTCTCGTGAAAACAGGAGAGAACTTTTATCTAACAGATTTATATTTCCATCTAGCAAAGTTAGTCCCTGTCTCCCCTGAGCCAAAAAAGAAAAAGACTAAAATACGCTTGCTGGAAAAGATGTCTCCCTCCAGCACAACTTCTCAGACACCCCTGTTTATTCCAGGCTGCTTTTCATCTTCTGGAGAATTCTGTTATTTCTTACTAATGAGAAATGGTACATTCCCATCAGGATCTCGATTATATGCATATTAAATGCCTTTCTCTGACGGATGAAGATCTGACTGCATATAATAAGTCTTCAGAATTAGCTAGAATTAACAGCTGAGTTAAATCCCTCATAACGAGTTTCTCAGTGAGGACACTGATTTTTCAAAGTCACGCTAAAGATATAAACATGCTTGTGACATTCCTCGAAAAAGCAGGGTACACAGAGCATTTAGGGAATACTGAGAGTAATTAGTAACAGTGGAGACAGAACACAGTGCATTATCCCAGTTCCAGTCACAAGGAATTCTAATGTCAATAGGCTGGTCACAGAGTATTAATTACAAACCATAGAGAGATAAATTGCTTTCTCTATAACTATCCATCTACATCAACTAGACTAGAAAACTAGCTAACTATTTCTAAACAACTAAACAAGATAATAAATAATAAATAATATAGTACTTATTACATCATCAGTGTAGCTAAAGTTATGGAGTGCATTCATTTTCAAAGACAGTAATTTTAAATTTAAAATTACATGGAACTAGTCAATGTGCCAAAGGGGTTTTTTTAATTCAATTTAAGATTATACAACAATGTCAATATGTATTGAAGGCACAAATATATCTGGGTCCAGAATAAAAAGCTGTCTAGGATATAGGGTAAAATGAGGTAGTTCCACAATAACTAATGTACCTGTTTAGAAACATATTCAACATATTCCTGTGAAAATTTATGCAAGGATGGTAAGTAAAGGCCTAAAATGGAAACGTTCAAGTTTAAGAATAATAAGCCTCTTCCAATTGATTCTCACACAGGCTTTTTACATTTGTAACAATAACTTGGCAAAGTAGAGAACGCTTGCTGAAATGAAGGAACTAGCATTTTTAATATCTCTAGGTAGCTCAACAGTTTTTTCCTTCTAAGAACAGCAAAACAGAATCTTCTCTATTTGTCCTAAACGGAACACTTTATTTGCAGTAAGGTTATGCTGCTCATTTAAATCTGCAGGGCAACACCACACACACAAAAAAATCTTAATCATGTTTCTATAACAAAATAATTAGTTTAAATACTTACTGTAAAATGTGTATTTTTCTCACCATATAAAAATTCTTTCCCTTCAAACAGTACAGCAAGGTAGGAAAGAAAAGGTAATTACCACATAACCATATGACAGCAATTTATTAGGCATATTACTGTTGTATTTCCACACTGTATGTAGTGGTAGACACTTTACCAGGTGTAATACACCAGAAAATCCAAAATTGGCAGGATTACCATTGGCAACAGCAATACAGATTAGCTACTTCTCCAATATACTTCAGGTAGCTTTTATTAATGTAATGTTTCCTTTATCAGTGAGAAATATTTTATTTTGTTGGGTGGAACACATGCCTTTACAGATTCTCATATCCTAGAACTTGTGTCTCATCGAAAATGTTTTGCCAGTATTTTTATGGTATTTTATTGGCTGCAAGAGGAAAAACAATCCTTTACCAAACTGAAATACCATTTTCAAAAACTCATTTAAGTAGCAAGTATCCTATCAGGCTAAAAATGTCCCCATGCATGTGTAAGAGAAAAGAGGTTACAAATAGATTTTCATTAAGTCCTAATTCATACTTTCATAGCTCCATAGCTGGAAGGCTAAAGTGAGCTATGCAGGTTTTTCAGAGGCAAGAAGGACACAGGTTTCTAATACAAAAGTCTGCTCTTGCAGGAATGGAAAGAAAGACATTTACAGAGTTCAAGTGTTATAAATTCAGGTAGCCATCTTCAGCATTTGTGATCTATCACTGTACGTGGAGAGGGAGCCAAGATTTCCCAGTAACATTAATGGTACTAGACACATTTGGATCATGATAACTCTACCTACTTATGCAACACAGTCCAGATGGTATCTTTTCTTCTTCAGTTATTAAACTTAAAGAATTGTATTTGTCAATGCTTTGTTCCAGACAGAATAGTCTAATTTATTTTCATAAGGTAGGATAATTTTGTTGTGTTACAAAAGCAAAGTGTATCTTTTATACATGAATTAAGAGGGATTATTTCCCCAGAAATCTCATACACAATCAAGGTAAATAATAGCTGAATGGATTTAACAAATATCCATACTATTAGCTCAAACACCATCACAGACCTTGAAACAATGTGCTCTTTTCAGTGGGTCTCGAGATGACAAAATTTGATTTTAAAATGAAAGAAACCAGGCAGACACTTCCATAGGCTGGTAAATGGAAACATACTACTTAGGCTTTAACCTAAGATATAATATCTCTGAGTGTCAAAGACAACAAATATCAAACATTACTAGTCCCTCAGAGCAAAAAGGCAATGAGAAGCATCCCATACATTGGGAACAATGGAAGAAAACATCCCTCTTCACTTACCACCACAGAGCTGCAGGCTTTCCTTTTGTTAGCCAACATCTAATGAAAGTGGGCACTGTAAAATATTCACTGCAGAAATGACTATGGTGTGAAAAGCTGCTGCCCTCAGAGCTGCTTCTTCACACACTTCTGCAGAAAGTTACCAACAACCACAGAAGAACTGGTAAGGCAGCATGGTCAGAGCTCCCCACACTTCCCCCAGTACAAAGCTGGAGCAATTGCCATCAGCTCTGTATGTAGCACATGACAGGAGAAACTCCCACCTGCCAGGTTTTGGAAACAAAAGAGCAAGAAACACAACTTAAGGTACAGTAACCCCAAAGCATTATTTTTAAATATCAAGAACAAAAATAATTTCTTTGCTGGGTGCATCAAGTCTTTATTGCTAAACCAGCTTTCATTAAAGAAGGTGGCAAACTGCTGAACTCTGTAACCGATGAAAACACAAAATTCAGTTTCACAAATTATTTTCTAGCATTCCATCTGTAGCAAGCAGGAGATTCAGAAAAGCTCATTTTCATTAAAAACTTTATTTTTCATTACAATTCACAGTTTATACATGGCAAGACGGACCCTCGCCATGTGGACATTCAGAACACTGTGCTGGGGAGACAAGGGTCTTTGTTGTAAGAGCATTCATTGCTTGGTGCTGTGTCATGGAACTTTCTTAGTTTTAAAAGCATACTCTCTGTAAATGTTAATTGACTGATATTTACACTGAATTGACTGAATTTACATATTAACATATATTTATTAGAAAACAAGCTAAGCATCCAAAAACAGTAACATTCATATCTTGCATGTTATCTAATGGTCAGAGATGCTGTAAGATTTGCCACTTGAATCATGCCCAATCAGCAAAGTCCCATTCTTTTTTAATTTACACAGAGCCTAAATTGTTCTTAAGGCCTGTTCTATTCATTTTATGTACAGCCAGGTTACAGTAGACTAACATAAGAAAAAAAATGCAAAATTATTAAATCCATCCTGCATTTCTTCCAAATCTCATGTACACCTATAAGCCAAACATGATACAAAATCAATGTGTTTTCTTAAAACCAATAAAGAAAACCCATAGTCCGGTTTAGATCTGCTTCTCCTCAGCCTATCCTGTCTGAACAATCACCAGTATTCAGATTGTGCTATTTATCAGCTCTTCTTCATGCCTGCACTTATATTCAGAGCCATCTCTATCTGAAACACAGAAAGTCACAGTGATGCCAGTTTTGATTGCATTCCCACGTTAGTCACAGCTCCGGCACAGGCAGCCACTGTACTGAGTGACATTCAGGAAAGCACTCCAGCAGGATTCCTGGGTAAAATAGCATATGGTGTCTGATGTGACTTGGCTTAAAGAGGAAATTAAGAATCCTTTTCAGAGAGCAAATATCTGGCAGAAGGTTTACGCTCATTAAAAATTGCTGTATTTTTCTGCATTGTTTTCTGGATGCGTTTATTAGAATACAGCTGTTAAAAGCCTCTTCTGCCCCTCCTCGAAAGAGTAATATCTACCAAATAATTTAGTAATATATAAGTAATATATAAGCTGCAAATTTTTTTGGTACATCTGATGCAGAGAAAAAAAAAACCAAAAAACAAACTGCTGAAAATTACTTGAAAAAGTAAGACCTGAAGAAGGTCTCTTCAAATTCTACAAGTCAGTGTGAACAAGTATCAGCTGGACCTGAGTAAAATAAAATCATTCTGGGGAACATGTTTGCAATGTTTGAAACTGCAGTGCCTTTAAATTTAGAGCTAAGAACATCAATTGATGATTGTTTAGTTTTGGCATTCATTGCTGGTTGGTATCTTCATGACAGACACCTTTAAAATACCATCTTTTCAAGAAGAATGAAAGCTCAAATGAAAAACACTTCTCATGCAACCCCTCTCCCCCCCCCCAAAAAAAACAACCCACAAAAAAACCCCCACCCCAAAAAATAAACAACCAATCAAAACCAAAAACCAAAACAAAAAAAACCAACCAAAAAAGCATACAGGAACTGTAGAGGTTCAGGTTCTTCAAAAGATAAGGCACTGACAAAAACTTCTTAGGTAAAAGGCTGCATAAGAATTTCTTGCCATTTACAAATGTGTTGTAGTCCAGAAATGGTCCATTCCTAGGCTCAGTAAGGTAGACCCTGAAATTTTAAGGACTGATCCCTCAAAGCTACATTGTTATCATAAACAAGTGTGATTCATTCTTGAGGCCATATGGCACGTTAGGAGAAGTGAAAAACAGTCTGGGCAGATAAAGGCAGAAAATGTTGCTTATTCCAGCATCTTTCGATAACAGAAGTGCCATTCATCTTTGTGTCTTTGAAGAGATGTGATGGTAATGCTGGACTGTAGTTTCTGTGGAACTCATGCACATGTAAAATGCTGTTAGCATTGATCATCAACAAGGTGGAGAGAAAAAGCTAAATGGCTAGTCTGAGCCCAGAGCTTCTCAAGGACTGGGGTTCGAAGTCCTGGCTACTTAATGTTTTCAATAACAGCTATCTCTTCTGCTGCACAGTGTGGTGTCAAACCATTCATGTAAATGCTATCCGTCTTTGTTAGAGCTGGCAAGATGTCCTTCTCACTGGTGAGATGGTTGACTGACAGGGTTCTCTTGCAGGGGGTCAGATCTTGGTTGTGGTTGACAGCAAGTTCTGCAGAGAGCTTCCTTTTGATGGAGGTAGCCCGCTGGAACTTGTCATAGATCTCCACGCTCAGACGCCTCCTGGTTTCTTTGAACTCTGCAGTGACGTTGGCTGTCCACTCCGCAGCATGAGCTCTGAATTCCCCTACCTGCAGAAAACATAATAAAATTTTTTTAAAAATAAATAAAATTATAGGGTTGAGGACTTTAAACACTGCGTAGGCTCAAGAGCCCAGTGGGAGCAATGAGACTTTAGACTGGCAAAGAGCTGCTGCTGCCAGCACAGATTACTCATGCTGGAGACTCACTCTTTTATTGATAGCAAGTAAACAAGAAGAAATGTTGCACTGGTAAGAGTTAACAATGATTCTAAAAACACAATAAAAATCTTTTCTGCTAAATTTGCTTTAATTATAGGCAGTCAACAATACAGAGAAGCTACAGAACCCTGACAGCTGCACAGTACCCAGCTGGTCAGGGAATGCTGAAATCCCAGCAATCCAGACTGTGTTGTGTATTGTTACTAGGGTGCAGGGTTATTTATGAGCACTTTTGCCGTCTCTGGAAAGATCCCTGGGAGACTTGGCAAAGAGTTTTCTAAATTTAGACAGAAAAGCTTTTTCAAAGGAAAACGTCAGCTGCTTGTATCCCTCTTTTTTGTGCTTACTCAAATGTAGCAGTGGTTTCAGGTATGTCAGCAACATGTCTGCTCACTACCCCGACTCCATAGAAATCCATGCTAAAAAGCAGCAAAACGATGACTGCAAAGTGGGATAGATCCTAGGAGCTGTTCCATATCACCCCCAAAGGAAATGCAGCCTGCCAGTGGCCACGGATGCTAG
Source organism: Florisuga fusca (assembly GCA_038090715.1). Lineage (NCBI taxonomy): Eukaryota > Metazoa > Chordata > Aves > Apodiformes > Trochilidae > Florisuga > Florisuga fusca. Next base: position 8,786,769 of record JAAWXA010000022.1, read on the forward strand.
GCACAGGAGGGGAGATTTCCTCTCCTATCCTCAGCCACAGCGGCTGCAAGGTGCAAGTTTTTACCACTGCCTCTATTTCATCAATGTTTGCATATCCCCTGCTTCTGAGTTCCTGTGCTCTGACTCTATATGTCATCATATTGACAGCCTTTATGGCAAACGCTGATCCATCCTTGCTAAAAACTACCATTTTTTTTTTCTACTCCTTACAATTTTTTTCCCACCCTTTCAGTGCTTCAGTACCAGAAAAGCTGGAGCATCCCATGAGCCCAAGGTCTCAGGGTAGGGCTGAGGAGAGGGAGGAAGGCAGCTGCTGGTACAGAATCCCAAATTATCTTTCTTTTTCTTCAGATATGGCAAGAGTTAGACTGAGTAGCTCAGATAATAGTCTGAGGTGAAGTGTGACCTTGTAATTTATATGCTATTTATATTTTTGCTCTTGCGTTTCAACCCCACCATTGTTACAATATTTAAGCAGTTATATAGATAATTAAAGGAAGCATCCTTTATGGAAATTATCTTGTTATAACTGCAAAGGAAATTGATTGTTTCTCTTTAAATCTCTGCTTTGTAGGCAGTTTAACTGAAGGTATAGCACAGGGAAGAGAGACGGCTGATAAACATAACTACAAAGAAAAGCATTTCAGAATAATTATCCTGCTTAAATAAATCAGTCTAATTGGTACTGCACAGTCCAGAATTTCAATCATTGGCAGGAAAGCTTGGACTTGGTGAGCATAGAAATAATAATAAGAAAAAAAAAAACAATGCAGAGAAATACAGGGTGTAAACCACCAGAGAGAAGTGACCACAGGGTTATTCATGCTTTGCAGTGCAGTGGAAAACAGGAATATAAAACCCCAAACAAAAACCAATCAGCTCACTCAGGAGTGACAGCGTTTCAGGAAAACTTTCCCCCTTCAGAAACAAACCAATAAGATGTCTTTACCCAGGGGTCATTTTATTACATTTGTCTCAGCTTCAGTGAATTATCCAGATGACTAATGTGGGCCCATTATGCATATTTGCTAAAACAAGGATTATTATCTGCAATACACAGAGGACTCGCCCAGCTGAATGATTATTAGTATTTAAATTGTGCAATTAGGATCAGACACACTGCACTTCAGATCTGAAAATAATGAAATCTGTAATGCTGAAACATTTCAGCTGTTGCAATATTTTTTATTTGTAGTAAACAAGTAAAGAAAATATGATAGGCAGTATCAGTGCACAACCTGGAGCAGCTTTGTCCTTCTCCAAAGCTTTATTAAAGGCAGGTGGCTTGGGTTCTGGAGTATGTTTCTGTCCAGGGGCACAAAGAGCCACTATACAGGTTTTACCCTACAGATCTGTACCCCTCACCAGCTGTGGAAGCATTCACCAGACCATGCTCACACAAATGCAACCAGAGATTGCAGAAAGATGCAATCCCTGGCATTGCATGCGATCACATCCAAGGGATGTTATCAGACTGGTAGCTTTAAAATTGTGTCTTGGCAACCTACTGGAGGTTACAAGCATCTTGATCAGTGTCCCCATGTGCTTTTTTATCTTCCTTTTACTGGTAGTTTCAGTTCCCACTTTTCTTATGTTTTCTCAGCAAAGACAAGACAGCTCGCTTGAGCACATCAGTGCTTCTGATGAAAACAAGTCTATGTAACACCTAGAACAGGCTCAAAATTCCCCTGCCAACCACTTCTCCACATGCTGGTGAGGACCTGTCTTGCACAGGGCAAGCTGTTATATTTTAACTCTTGTGCACAGAAATTATTAATGAGAATTTTAAAAGCATATTTGTTAGGATACCTGATTACTAAATTCTAATTGGGTTTCTTTTGGGAAGCAAGTTTACACAGCCAGCTTGAAGAGCACCATTAAATAATCCTTTGGAGATGGGCTCATGTTCCAATTAAGATGATGTGAAGCATTAACATGGGGGACTCAATCCTGTCTTCTCAGGGCTATGATGCTGTTTGGCACAATTTCAGTTTTATAATAAAATAGTAGGAAAAAATTTTAAAATGAAGTGCTACTGCCAAGCAGAAATTAAATGCATTAGTAGTAAAACAGAGGCAATTGGCACAGCATGAGAAACTAGAAGTTCAGTGCTGTGTGAACTGTGTGCCCTAAATTACTGCTTTCAGCCCCCAGCTTTTGTATGAACTGAAATGCACTCAAAATTATGTCTTCAGAATAAAACTCTTAGTTCCATAGCACTCAGACTAAAGCATAAAAGGTTACATGAAAAGGAATGTGCAGTTTTTAACTGCCAGTATACATAAGCAACTTGCTCTTATAATTTGATCCCTCCTTTATCCATAAGGACATTTCTTTATATGTTCAGGTTCTTTCTGTCCTTAGGGTATGACATTTTATCATACTGCATTACAGCTCTTCTTCATGTGGGGGCTGACAGCCACAAAATGTCGTATGCAGTGATTGAAATGCCAGTTGCCTATGTTGCTCAAATAAAATCTTTATATACCTACCTACCATACCAATAGCTTACTTTTGTCCAATTCTCTTGTCTCATTACAGCATACAGCTCTGTAGACTTGTCAGCTGTCATAGCTGGGGGCAATGTGACTGGAGGGCAAGGCCTCTGTATCACAGAAATTATTGAAAACTAAGCACATTATGTCAGGCTGAATGACAAAAAATATTTTTAAAGTAGCAGGAAAAACCTGTCACAATGGTAGCACCTCACTCAGCCATACAATAAGCAGCACTAACCTGGTGATGCTGCTCACTCTCAGTCTTTGGGGAATACAGATGCCACCAGCAATGAGGACACAGCCCCTAGCCCAGCTCCAGGATTGACCTTCCCCACATCAAAATCCAAATTAGGCTGCAAGGTGTTTGACATGTTTCACTAGAAGTATCAACTCTAAGCTCTTAAGCTTGTATTTTCAACATCAAAAGCTAGTAACTTCATTAAGTATTTATGTAGTATTTACCCAACTGCTTTATGAGTCCAGGAAATACAGGTCTCACTGAAAAATTCTCAAGAAATATGGTAATGATGACAAGTAAACAGTCCACACAGCACACTTCTCCATGAAAAACCAGAAAGTTTTCTATCAAATAAATATCCAGTTCCTTGGCCAGCCAATTCCCAGGTTTCCTGGACTCCAGCTACTACTACAGGTAGATCTGGATATCCCACACATTCTTCATAATATATCTGACAGCCCCATGGGGATGTTTCAAACACCGAAAGTAATCTTTAGTAGCATCTCCAAATGCCTGTGTTAAGGTGCCTCTCTCTACCTGTGGTGGAAATATCACATTTACCCAATTGAAATATAATAAGGAATAACAATTCCTCTGAACGATTTGAAGTGTCTTTGCTCATTCCTGGTAAAGCCACATTTGATTTGGAGGGGGGGGCTTGTCTGTTTTTTAACCATACATCAAAAAATCCTGCATGAACTTCCTGAATGACAAAGAGTTCACCAAGATCACTGGCAAACAGACAGACTGAATTTGAAAGAACTAGGAGAAAACACAGACACTAAGCAACCACCTCTTCACCTATTCCTGCCAAAACCCATCTGAAATAATAATGACCTAAAACTGACTCTCAGCCAATATCACTGTCGAGACCAAAACTCATTTTCATCACCACCACGTTTTAGCTTTCTCACTGTCTAGCTGAGCTTCGTGCTTGGTAAGGGCCAACAGCAGAACCCAGAACATAAGTATGTCTAAGGGGATGCTGCTGCTAAAATGAAAAAACACAAATCAAAACCACATTTAAAAATACTGAAACTTGCACTTCAGGTTTCTGAACCATTCTTCAGCACGTTTAATCTAATTCCTTAGACTTGTCAGGAGTTTGGAGATCTTTCTGGACACTGCTCACAACAGATATCCCAATAATTACACAAATAAAACTGCCCACCATAGAGAAAGACCACTCACCCCATTAAGTGCGGTCTGGACAGCACAAACCTTGTAGCCATAACCTTTGCATCAGTAATCTGTACTTTGAATTAAGACACATCTGTGGTTTAACAGAAAAATAACAAACGACCACAAACCTTATTAAGGCTGTCCTTATAGACCCAAATTGATACACACTTGTCTAACTTAACTTTACCTTAGTTTTGCTCTTCTCTTGCAAGGAGATTCTTGAAAAATCCCAGTATTACAGTATAACCAGTTAATATACTTCTATTTATAGAGTAGGAAGAAAGATACCCTGCTTGGATGGAACCCAGATATACGACACAAAAGTTATGATATACTTGGGAGAAGTTAAACCACTAAGTACCAAAAAAATTAACATCATATATGATACGCAAGAAAATGAAAATACATTCTAAATAGTGTGTGTAGCTTTTTCTTTCATAGCTGTACCTTATGTGGTTTCCTTTGGCATACGGGGTTCACGCATTTTACAATGGCCATGATAGAGCAAGACAAAAAAAATGAGTAAAAGTACAAGTAGATAAGCTGGAGATAACCATTTGACTGCATTTCTGCATTTTAGGGGATGGAAGAAGATTTAAAAAAAATAAAATAATAATAATTAAAAAAGCACCCTTCCTGACAGATACTCTTAACCCTCGAGATGTTCCCCAGTATACAATTTCTAACATTTATCCCTAATGCATCCTCTGAAGTTTCACAGCTTCATTTTTTTTCTCCAATGTACTTTTCCTGTTGCTTAAAACCAACACATCCAGTTAACATCTCCATGATATGCTACTCTGAGAAAAAACCCTAGAAAATATGTCCATGTCACATTATCCAGGCAGCAGAGTACATAACAATTTGTCTTCACTTCTGAGAAACTCATGCAGCATTCGCAGAAATATTCTCTGAGTCCCACTTAAAAACCAAACTTCAGAAAAATGTAGGTACAGAGAGGTTGGATGGGTTTAGCAATGCATCTGCTGGGGTCCTGAGTAGGAGGGTTTGTCTATCTGCCATCTTGCTTTCCTGAAGTTCAGGGCAAGCACATGTGGAACTCCTCTTCCACCTGAGTTACTGCTGGCAGCAAAATTTATGTTTACAACAGTTGTCTGTAGTCTAGAGAAGACTGGAGTGCAGAAGATAAAAAGACAAATTGCACATTTTTATTGAAGCCTGTGAGTTACCTGTATGTCAAGGGGAATCCCATTTCTAGTCCCACTAAATAAATTCCCATCCCAATTATCTGGCTTTTAGTATTTCTGTAATTATTAATAAACACATTGGCTGTCATCTGCAGAGAGGTATTTAGAGAAGACTGCTCCATTTGTCTTTAAAGGTAAACAGTGAGAAAATGCAACAGGAATACCTCAGGCACTAATGAGATACCTACACTGAGCTTTCCCAGGTGTTTAACCACTATCTTCTATTCCTCCATTCTCTCAGGACCCCAGCTCTGTAGCAAAGAACTCTTCTACACCAGGTCTTTAAGCTACCAGACTTTTAATTCCCAAGTGAATGGGGCAAATAAAGCAATAAAGAAGTGATATATTTTTGGTTGGGTTTTTTCCCCTCTGTTTTTCAGCCAAATATTAGAGGGGGGAAGATTCTATTTTGTAAAATTGCCATCTTCTGAAATAAGATTTAAATTATATAGACAGTTTTATTTTTTTAGCCATGGTGGTCAGAAATGTTTTGGGAACAATGCACTCCCACTGGAAATAGGATTATTCAGTTCTGTAATAAGTAATGTTTGTGAGTTCATTCTGGTGAGCAATGATTGTTTGGTTTCACCCACATACCTTCTATGAGCACATTTGATGCCTTGGATGCAATAAACCATATTCTCCAATGGGAATGCAGAGAGGCCATGATTTTTTTTTTTTTTTTTTTTTTTTTTTTTTTTTTTTTTTTTTTTTTTTTTTTTTTGAGGAACATCTATGGTGGCAGCTGTGGGAATATGTTTTATGAAGATGTGACAGATGGCAGATGCAGAAATGGCCCTTTTGCTCTGTCATGGTCTGATCCAACAAAATGCAAACCTACAAAATAGAATAATCATGCCTACAAAGCCAGATACAGATATACTAAGTCACCACATCTATTTTATATCTTTTTTTTTTTTCTTAGAAATATGAATGCTCCTATGTTAAGTACTTCCTCAGAACCATTATAGCAAACTGCCCATCAGACACCCCTTTGCATAGAGGTGCATGTGTGTCTCAATACTGCACACAAGTTATTGGTCTCATTATCTCGGCCCCTGATGTTCTGCTTTATTAATAACTTCTGTAGATAAAAAAAGATGCTGACATTTTCCTATCAAAATCAGCTGTTCTACTTAGTTGTTTCATCTGCCCCAGAGGGCCATCCAGCCCCTCTTTCAACATGATGAGAGTGAATGACATCCACCTGTATTAACCACAAGAAACTATTTAGTTTTACATAGAGCTCTACCAGCTGAGCTGAAGGTGATTCAGGAGAACAGCATGTATTGTCTATTTGGACGATACAGCCAATGACTTTGCTGTGTCCAGAAATAGCAAACATTTTAACTATTATACTAGAAGCATAATGAAACCCAAGCCACAGGCAGCTGGAAAGACTGTCTCAACTTTCTCCCACAGGAAAGAGACAACTCTTTCATAAACTCACTGGACTTTTTTAGCTTATAAAGACACAGTACTTGCCTGCAGCCTGTATTGCCACCTCCCCTGAGCCATTGATGGGCACAGTGAGGGCAGAGGGATCACGGTGGGGGAGAGCAGAGCCAGGCACTGACAGTGTCCCCCTGTCCTCAGTGGGCACAGCATGATGTCCTGCTCATGAAGCTGTGTTTAGGCAGCACAGCCCTTGTAATCAGCACCACGCCAGCATTGCTGCAGGACCTGTTACTTAATATGCAATAAGGAAACAGCCATTACTAAAGGGCTTTAACAAGCCCAGCTAAGGGGGTGACAAACCACACCAAAAGGATAACAGTGTAGATGTTGTGTGTGCATGCTGAACCTGAAGTTCAGCAGGCATCACGTCTAAAATGCACAAAGCTACGAGGAAAGAAATCTCAAAAAAGTGTCAAAAACCATGAGCAGATCAGTTTTCCTGGGAGTCTCAGAACATTCTGTTCTCTCATATTCATTACTGCACATAGTGCTACGATGTACTTGTAAGAGGGATCGATACAGAAACTGTTGCCAGGTCAGAACCCAGAACACCACCACAATGACATAATCACCTCTCAAGCAGAGAAGAGATCAAATTGCATTAAAAACCAGGTCAGCCATTTCTACCTTCTCCTCACACCCTCACACTAATACCACTCTATACATCTTGATGACCCAGAGTCATTAAACAGGGACTGTAGTCATTCTTGATTTTTGTGGTTTTGTGATTTGTTTTGGTTTTGTTGTTTGGAGTTGGGTTGGTTTTTGGTTGTTTGCTTGTTTGCATCTTTTTTTGTCTGGTCTCTAGTCAAACTTGACCAGAGACCTATGGGTCTATCTTACCGCAGAAAGACTTTCTATTTTCCTCCACCACACAGAAATTAGAAACAAAAAATTTTTTGAATGTGGCTGTTCTTTCTCATATACACTTTTCTGTACATATTGGATGGACTGGAAAAACTTATTGCTAAGTAGACTTTGTTTCAGATGGCCCTTTTGCCATTTTGGTAGCTCTGCATTTCTTCTGAAGTTTAGACCACAAATCTAGCCACTGTTCCCTGGTAATATACATTTTAGTAACAGTAATATCTGTGGCAGTAAAATTACTTTTCTACAGAAATTCAATGATTCCCTGCTTGTGCATCCTAAAATAGTGTCAGCACTATTCAAGACTGCCTTGCAGAAGGACATCACATGCAATTAATTGCTTTCACACTATGACTGCCTCCCACAAACATTTCTGAATCAGGGCTTTCTAGGAACAGACTTCCATCAAATCATCCTGACCTACTCATTGAACTTCTGCATACGCAATTCTTAAAACTACTGCCATTTTTTTTTTTATTTTTATTTTTTGTAAGAAAAGAAAATGCTCCAAAAGTTGTTTTCTTTAACAGCTGCTAACCCATCTCTTTTAAAACAATGCACAATAGATCAGAAATTGGCTCACACCTTTGTAAAATCCTTTGATCACTAGGCTGAAGAGTTATTCCTATCAACTTCATTTCTAAGTGAACAGATTGTTTTTTATGCACCAAGAGCCAGGTTAAGAGCTCACTGCCACTGAGAGAACATTTCCTTCCTCTTTCTTGGTTGAACACCCTCTCTCAACACCTCTGAGGCCTATACGTTTTTCTGGTATGCCAGTTCAACTCACTGAAACCTTGCAAAACTGTTTATTACTTGTGTTACTCATTCAGCCTGCATTTAGGGTCCCTCCTTGGGGGATATGAAAGATAAATCAAGTTATCTTTAGCCTGGGACCCTTATGATGGATGAGCACCTTTAGCCTGAAACTAGTAAAATGAAAATGCAACAAATATGATAGAGAGTGTAATAATCTCACACATCATCATGACAAGCCTAATTCTGTTTTGACAAACACGAATGACAGCTTTGTCACCAGTGCCAAGAAGATTAAAGTAAATGATTGAGATGAGCCCAATTTATTTATAAATATTAAAGACAACAATTGCCTCTTGAACTTCCATAACAAATGGTCATGATACTCTCATTAAAGTTTAGGCTTGGTCTTTAAAGGTAGATCCATATCACTCATAGTATGAAAATCCCTTATCTAAATGAAGGCAATGTCTCACATGAGTCAGTCACCTGGACTTTAATACATAGTAAAGGGAAAGAACAGGGTCTTCCAAGATGCAATTTGTCTCATAAGGAATGCCTTGAAAAATTAAAATAGATCATGCTAGAAATACACATTTCCTTCCACTGAATACAAAGGGAATGTAAATTACTAGACAAGATGTTGGTATGTACACTGGAGATGAATCCCACCTCCATTGATTCTGGACTAGAGCTTAACAAATGGAGTATCACAAGATCAAGGGGCATAAAACACTTAGTTTTAAAAACAGAATTCTGAAAATTTTAGCCCAAAAGACTAAGATTCACAGTAGGATGAACAATACTGAGATTCAGAATCTGCTGCACAGTGAAGTAAAAGAAAATGATGAAAAAAAAAAAAAAAAAAAAGAAACTTGCTGAAATGTTACCTTTCAAAGAGACTAAAATTTCAGAACACTGAATTTAAAAGTGCTCTGAGTAATCAGAATACAGAGAATAATGAAGAAAAGGGAGTTTAAGGTAAGCTAGTACAGCTGAATCTTAAGAGGCAGATCGCCTACTTGAGATTACAGCACACAGCATGTTCCAGTGACTTTCTGACACTTCATCTATCTTACTGTATGAACTGCTTCCAGCAGCATCTATCCTTCTACAACTCCCACTTCTGTCTCTGCTTGTCGTTCACCTCCCTCTCTATTTGATGCATTCAAAACCCTCAAGAGTATTTCAGGAGACAAAAGCCATCTGAGCAACTGACACATTCTGCTTATCTAGATTTCAATATCAAGATACAGTATTCCTGTGGATCAGTGCATATTAATTAGATTTTTGTCTCAGTTCCACTTGCATATGGCAAATTTTCCTGACAGTATCCTGGAAAAAAAAAAAAAAAAAAAAAAGTAGATGTTTTGTTGTGTTGAAACAATGAAATACATTATTACTGCTACGTCTTATGTAAACTGCTTGTAAGAAGAATGCACCTGCATTAAGACAAATGTGAACAGGATTATATGGATAGTAGGTGACTATCATTATCAGCATACTCACTTCCTGGGACAGGGAGGATTCTTTTCCCAGTATCCTATGATATTTTAGACTAATATTACTTTAGACTACACGAAAGGTAAAAGGGGATTACTAATGCTGCACATCCAAAGAGATTTCAAATACCTGAGCTGATAGTTTCAGTTGTTGAAGGGGAGCAAAGAGAGGAATTTTCAACACTTGCAACTTCTTTATCATCATCCTGTGCCCTAGTACAATTTTTTAGACTCAGCTGTTATCAGCCCTCAGGTCTTAAAATGCTGAAACCAACACAGCTCATCACTACTGCATGATGTGCTCTCTCCTGTATCTAAACCAGCTGATACTACTAAAAGTAGCTACTACTTTTTTCCATGAAATGTTAGATAAAAATCTGACACAAAATCTTGTTTACTTGCAGGTGTTGATAACCATAGCAAGTAAGTTTCATGAAGGAAGATTTTCAGTGTCTGATATTTCCTAGGAAATATATTAGTCTGCTTCAGTTGTCAGAGTGCATTAATTATGGTCCCATAGATTTTATCATAGTCTCTGCCTCTCAGAAGATTTCTGCATGTGAAATACAATACGTTCTGTATATAACATTGTTTCTAAGTTTAATGGCTAGCTGTAGGTATAATGGTCTATTTCCCCAAGGACTGACAGAATGTTTCTTTAAAAGAGTTACAAAGCATGCTTAAGAACTGGAATTTTCCATTGCACTCATTTCTACTAGTTGAACTCCAGATAGGTTCCTCCACTATAATCTCCTAGAACAGAGCATCATAAATCTAAGTTTAACTGAAAAAAACAGACAATACAAGAAAATCAGTCTCCTCTGGCTTCTGCTGGCATAGAGGAGACTTGATGACTACATTTCCATTAAACTCTCTCAGTATCTTCACTCAAATTTTCCAACGCAAGTAGTAAGCATGAGCTAAGAGCAGCAGGTTTTAGCATAAAATGCTACCTGTAAAATGAATATTTATACAGCACTTCTGTTTAAAAACAGCCCATCTTACAACAAAATGCAATGTATTTATATAACTTTCTTCCTACAAAGTATCATCAGTATAGAATACAGGAACCATCTTTTCATATTTTCTAACTAGCACACAACAATGCCATAATTCAGTTTCACTCTGGTCTCCCTAATTTTTAAAACCACAGCATTTTTAAACTGCCTGGCTGTTTTGTTTTGGTTCTTTTTTTCTGTTATGAATTCTCAGACATGCCAGAGTAATGGGTTAAGAAATGGGGGAGAAAATCCTGAACGTATGATTAATTGAACAAACGGTATCAATTATGTTATGTCTGTCCTTAACCTGGCACGCAAGACACTCCTACACAGCAAAGTCCTGAATACCTGCATCAGCCAAGAAATTTTAGATATATCTGAAGAATGAGGTTTTCTGTTCTGTAGACAAAATGAATATGCTTGTTTAGGCTACTAAGGTGAGAAAGAATGGAAAGATGAAATAGGGCACACATTCCTGGTGCCTGAGAAAAGAAAGTCTGGCATAGCATTGTGCTGCATAACCTTGCAAGTGGAGTTTTACTTGATAAAAACAGGAATATGTTTAATGTGTCAAAGGAATCCATGATTTTGTTCAATTCATGATTCTTTAATTATTTAATTATTTTTCAAAGTTAGTCTGTCTTGAAATAGCTTCAGTATAACATAAGAAGGTAGTATAATGTTCAAACATTCTTAATATATTATCATTACTATAATAGTATGGATAATGAGACTCTCTAAACAAGACCAAGCCATCAGTGTGCTATATACAATCACATAGTCAAGCACCTTCTCCAGAGATCTTATTGTCTGGAAGAGTATGAGAAAAGTGATTAAAGATGAGGATTAAAGACCAGATTAATTCTAGGAAGTATTGTGAAGAACTAAATTGTGTCACAAGTGTCTCAGGAAGGGGGCCTACAGGAAAGATGGAGAGGGAGTTTTCACAAGGGCACATAGCAGTAAAAATGGGGGAGGTGGGAAGAGGGAGTGTGTGTGTTATTTCAAACTGAAAGAGGGAAGATTTAGATTAGATACTAGGAAGATACTCTTTATTGTGAGAGTGGTGAGACAGGTTGCCCAGAGAAGCTGTGGATGCCTTCTCCCTGGAATGTTCACAGCCAGGCTGGATGGTGTTCTGAGAAACCTGATCTATTGGGAGGTGTCTCTGCTCATGCCAGGGGGCTTGGAACTCGGTGATCTTTAAGGTCCCTTCCAACCCAAACCATTCTATGATTCCATGGCTCTTTGCACATCCCCCATTCCTTAGGTCCAATCATCCATATGGACCTTGAGTATTCTTGCCAAGTTAACAAGGGACATGAAGAATCCTTGAGAGATCTTCGTTAATTACCTCTTCAAGGCCTAGCTGTTCCAGGATGACCTTACTCAATGCTAACTGTGATGCTAAATTTCTCATTTATTTTTCAACACCCTCCCTGGAAGTGTTGAAGATCAGGATGGATGGGGCTTGAAGCAAGTAGTGGGAGGTGTCCCTACCCATGTCAGGGGGGCTTGGAACTAGATGATCTTTAGGTTCTCTTTCAGTCCAAATCATCCTATGAATCTATGATTTTTGCACAGTCTCAAGTCACGGTGCCTCACTTATATAACTTTTTTTTTTTTTTTTTAAGACTCCAGAAACAAGTAACCCAGGGAAACTAAATGCAGTTTAGAAAATGTCTCTAGTTGAGAACAGTAAGCCACTAGTGCAGAGGGGAAACACCACATGTTCTTGCCCAGCTCTTACTTCTTCCTCATGCAGAGGGAAAAACGGGCTAAACCGACATCATTCTGAAGCTCAACGTAATGAAGAAAACCCATGCATATAAATGATATTTCAAATCATCTATTGGTTTCCCTACAGCATGTGTGAATCATGCAAGCTGGGAGCTAAGGTTACCCTCAGTGCTTTTCCAGGAAACAAAATCCTGTTGAACATGCGAATGAGAGTACTAGTGTGATACCTGCTGCCCTGTATCTGTGAAGGACATTAGCAAAGCTCGTTGTGCAAGGAATGTTACAAATATCTTTTCAAATATACAGTACAGGGGCAAAAGATGATACTCTTTAAATGAATCTGATCAAATAAATATTGTCCTCTGCTTCAGAGCCAAGTGTTTATGAAATGTCTGGGTAAAACGATACTGATGACAGACCTGCCACGGCACTGTAAGGAAGTGATGAGCCTAAAAAGGGCAATAAAAAAGGGCTGCCCACCCCACATTAAAGGGGATTTAATCCCATCTAAGTGCCCAGCCAACATCCCCCTGCCTGTTGTCACCATCATCACTGCCCTCTGGGCAGAAAATAGCAGGAACCCTTAGGGTCTGTAATGAGTAAAGGTATATATAGGGGTAAGCTGCCTTTATAGCCAGGTCTTTGGGAACTCAAGGATGGCCAGGATTACATCTAGGCATTGACGCTATGCCCTACAGCTAGGAAAACAATTTAAAACAATATTAGGTAGTAGGCCACTGCACAGTAGCCAACATATACATTACATCAAAAAGAAATTAAAGTCTTTATATTTGAGCAACAAAAGTGAACTGATGCGTGCAGAGGAACTGAAGTTAGAGGGAAATAATATGTTGCTTATAACAAAATTTATTACTCAGACTTCTAATGAAACCTGAACTGCTCTAGATGCAATCAAAAAAAAAAAATTGTTTATTCTCTAACAGTTTCAGAACCAGGACATTTTCTTAAATGATAGAATTCAAAGTACAAAATTGTAACATCACTCGAATGAGAAATACCTATTTACAAGTAAAAATACATTTGAACTGAAAGCGATGCACCTAACCACAAATAACTATGCATGCTGCTGAAGATATTATGGTAAAATACACCCAGGCATATTTCAATAATTCATTCCAATACCTTTCATGATATAAGGTATTTACTCTTTTATCATTATAAAAAGATCAGAGGTATCCTGAATATAACTATTTAGTACTTATCCTTACATACCTGCATCCCACATAATAACAATCAAAGCAGAATTATTTTTGTCTCAAAAAATTAGGACTTCATTCTACCATCTAGAATAATCCTTTTAGAGACCTTTTTTGCATACGCAATTTAACAATATATTTCATTTAAATTTATATGCAGCCATATGAAAAATCACTGTATGTTTGATGAGAGTGCTAGAAAGTTTGCTGCACTTTGATCTGCGGTATACTTCATAAACAAACAGCTTTGATTTATGCCCTACAAGCAAAAGCAGTTATAAGCTCACCAGACTTGGAATGAAATCTTCTTAGAAGTAATATTCTTTCTCCTTTCAAAATGTTCTTACCTCTTCCTTTGTCTTTTTTGATATGACTCTTAGCCAGTCTCCAATCATACTGAGGACAGCTGCGAAGTAAGCAAGCCCAACAAGAATCCAGAACCACACGACTGGCTTATAAAAATCTAGGTACTCAATATCTGAGCCTCCTGAAAAACAATGAAATCCAAAATAAACCAGACTTAGTAGTCATTGGTACAAACCTCTTTTAAAATTAATTATTTTCCTTTAAAAGTAACCCAAAACAAACAAACACAAAAACCTCAAACCAACCAAGATGGTGCTGTTTCTCACAATTTCTTTTAATTTTTTACCCATGCAAAAATTCATAGCAAAAAATTTTGTTGAATTTGAGTAAGGTGTGATCTAAATTAATCCACTCTTGAAAACGGTTTGCAGATCAGCAGCAGTATGCAAATTTTAGTCAGTTATTTATAATAATTCATGATAATTAAAAACACATCACAGATTCAACTTCTAATATATCATTATTTAAGGCAGAAGTCATTGAGAACAGCTTGAATGAAAGGACTTTCCGCTTGGCCTAAGGAACAATGAAGTCCCAGATTTGAAGTATCGTTCTGGAATACATAATCTGTTCATATCCTGAGAAATCTGATTTTGCAAGGACTTGGAAACACATATCAATACTTACATAAATCCTTTAACTCTGATAAGAATAGCACCTGCATTAAGAAATGTCCTGGGTGTGTAGGCAAACATTATAGCCTCCATTTTGAACTGAGCATACTTAAAAATATATATTGATAAAATAGCTGGCAGCAGAAGGCAACATTTTTGAATCCCACTGTCACAAGCAGCAGTCACCTCCTCCCTTCCAGTATTTAAGCAAAAAAGGATAAATTTCAGAGATGTCTGGAGTGGAGCTTTCAGGTACAATACAGCCATGGACAACAGATGTTTTATTTCCATACAAAAAAACATTGTTCATCCAGAGCTCTTGACAACATGAAATAACTCTCATTTCACATCTTGCAATACAACAAATCAGAAGCCTTACACATGCAATTCAACTGTGTTATAACAAATAAAATCAGGTTCCTCGTTTGAGTTGCTGCAAGTGGAAGTTTGATGTGCTTATCTGCTCACAACTGAAGAGACTCCACAGTAAAACTTTTTCAGGCACATTATAGTCAGTACAAATACATAATACATTGCTTTAAGTATCTGTATTTAAGTATCTGTATCCTGTACTGAACCAAAGGCAAACAGTCCACAAAATATCAACCAAATTGCTACAGTAACAAGATTAACCCCTAAGAAGAATGATGTTTTCCTAGCTGCCTTCATGTAATCATCACAGACATTACAAGCAAATAACAAAGAATTTTAGTGATGGTTATCTTTGTATGGAAGCTCTCAAAGACAGAAATGTTTGTTCTTCTCATGTCAATAAACCATTTCATCAATGAAGTTGATTGTTTTGTAATGGTTTACTCAAATATCCAAGAGATGAATCCACATTGCCAAAAGGGAGATGCTATTACAACCTGTGCAGGCAAAAGTAAGGGCTCTGTCTGGAACAGGAGACAGGCAAACACCAAAGGGTTGAGTCTGTCAAAGCCCAAGACCAGAAAATTAACAGAAATGAAGCACTTTTTTAACATCATGCTGCTCATGCAGTGAGAGGGTTTTAGGAATAATTTGCCCATAATTTGTTGTCGTTCAAACAATGGTTGGTTACCACCAGGTATTAGCGCTAGCAGGAGGTTGTAATGCATCAGGCTCAGGGGTTCACCTTTTTCTTTTGCATTGTATGAACAGCTGGAGTAAGTATCATATAAAGCATCCACTCAGCTGGTTTCTAATTTTTTTTTTTTTTACAGCAAGATAAATTCCAAAGGCCAAAAGTTAGGACACATTCATATTCAATCAAGAGTTTTCTTTGTTGTCCGACCAGGAGATGGCTCTATCTAACCATGCCCAAAGGAGCTGAGCTTTCCTAAAGTTACAACAGGCCAGTCAAGAACACTCCAGGAAAAGGCTTAACAGCTAAGATCTTTATTGGCTGTTGAGTTTTTGAATTTCAAGGAGTTCTCAGGTGAGGACTCAATTTAATGGAATACTAGGGGGAAAGAGAAGTATCTAAGAATGTTTCTCCTGAGATTACTACTGTCTCCTGTGATGCTTAAAACATCTGTTAGTGCTATAACGCAGTTACCTGAGAATGTAATTAAATAGAATTTCACTGGTAGGAAAACATGATCGAAGGCCAACTATACTGAAATTAAAGTAAATGCAATTCATTACCTACTGATTTACAATTCACATAAATGGGTATGAATGTATTGTGGTATCAGAATGCATAGCTAGAGGTACTTCTACTAAAGTATACCAGATAATTCACCTAATGGTTTTTACAAAGTTACCAGTAAAATCGTAACATGATACATTTGCATGGACTTTTCATAGAAAAGTTTTTACCTAATAATGCTATCATCTTTCTTTTGCAAAGCAGAATATTTTCTATAGTCTTTTAGGAAGCAAAATCCTGAGAAGGCAGAAGCTGAATTTTGTTGTGTGCTTGGCAAAACCAATTCTGTGGGTCAAGGGACAGAACTTGTTTCCAATGTTGTTTGACCTCTGAAATAGGTGACAACCACAATTAAGAAGTATATCTCCCATCTAGAATATGCTTACTCTCTAACTAAAAGTCTCACTGCCATAACCTTTTTTCAAGAGCAGCCACATTTTATTGCAGAGATGTTTTCAGGTAAATATTTGATCCAAAGTCCCTTGAAATCTAAGAGAAATCAAGAATATTTTCCATCCATCTGCATCATAGGCTATCATATTGCTGCTGTCACTATTCTTACATCTGCCAAACAACATTTAAATTTTTTGGATTTCAGCACTTTTAAAGTCATAGGTTGTTTTATTGTCCAAAGATACTAGGGAAGGATGTCATTAAAGAAGATTTAGGAGGTGCCTTGTTCTCAGGTAAGGGATAAGATTTTTCAATATGTGCATTATTCATTTATTTACATGTAACAAGTACATTTTAAGTAAATAATCGTCTTTATTGTTGCTACTCTTTCCCCCATTCTTTCTACAACTGACTCAAAATAGAAACATGCAATTATGTCTGTAATTTTTTCTGGTCTCGTTTGCATTTTTGCTTCAAAATTAGAAGCAGAGAACAGAAAGTGCTATTGGCAGTTTCCATGCCAGCACGAAACTCTGGGTTATTAAAAAATTTGCCCTCCAAACCAGGAAATGTCTATTATTTTTTATCAGCAGTACAGATTATTCTGGGTATGGAAATGTGATTAAATCCAAACACAGTTTTAATTGCAAAATAACAACTGGCTGTCCGTAAGCCCCGTTGCAGCAAACCTGGCTTAATTCGAAAACATCATTTGTCTGACTCCAAAGAAATAGGGAGGTTTGGCCCTGCAGTTTGAAAGCAATTACTGAGGATTGCACAAAAGGACAGAGAAGGGCCAGCTTGTGCAGAGACATGGAAACCCAGCATGCTTAAGACAAGGTAGCATTGCACTGTGAGAGAGAATGTAAGTAGGCCATACAAATTACTTGCTGCCACTCAGGGGGAAATGAAGAGCTACTTCAGAATACAAAGCAGGGCTATAAAACATCCCTCACACGCTGTCCTATACAGAAAACGGGGCAAGACACGACAAGCTATTGGAAGGATATTGAGGTCCTGGAGCAGGTCCAAAGGAGGGCAACCAGGCTAGTGAAGGGACTCGAGCACAGATCCTATGAAGAGAGGCTGAGGGAGCTGGGGCTGTTCAGCCTGAAGAAAAGGCAGCTCAGGGGAGACCTCATCACTCCCTACAACTCCCTGAAAGAAGGCTGTAGTCAGGTGGGGGTTGGTCTCTTTTCCCAGATGACTTTCAACAAGACAAGAGGACACAGTCTTAAGTTGTGCCAGGGGAAATTTAGGTTAGATATTAGAAAGAATTTCTTTACGGAGAGGGTGATCAGGCATTGGGATGGGCTGCCCGGTGAGGTGGTAGATTCTCTGTCCCTGGAGACATTTAAAAAGAGACTGGATGTGGCACTCAGTGCCATGGTCTGGCAACCGCAGCGGTGGGTCAAGGGTTGGACTTGATGATCTCTGAGGTCCCTTCCAACCCGGCTAATTCTATGATTCTATGATTCTAAGCTGACTTTAGCTTAAAGCAGGCTGTGTGGTTCACACCACACAGTCCCTGTTATAGAAGTGAAGCCCTGAGGTGGCCTTTAGGAGAGCACACAGTTCCTTTATGTCTCTTGCTTGGCAGGACAGCAATTATTGTCTGTAGAAGTCTTTCTGCCAGGTAAGTAACAGCAAACTGTGAGAGAAGCTCAACTGTCCTGCCATGACCATCACATGAAACCTTCCAGTTTGGAGGCATTGAATGAAACTAAAATATCTCAGCACTCTACAAACTGGGTCTCAGGCCAAGCAATACAGGGCAGACCAAGATAGCTGTATTACAGTGTACACCAAATTCAGTTACACACCAAAACAGTAAAGAAGTTATAAGCTAAAAATCAGAGCTCAAAAAAGGAAAAAATCCCGAACCGACAAAAATGAGAAATTCCCCCAAGAGTTACAATACATTTCTTTAAAATGAGACTTGCAGAAGTCTGTGATCTATTGAACTGAATTAATTGCAGCATAAGCTTATATCATCACTATGCCCCACTGTGAAACAGACTACTGATGTGCTAACTTGTACTTCTGACCTCTACTTAATTCAGTCAACTTTTAGACATCTCACTCAATTTAGATTTTAAACCTGCTAGATTAACTCCCTTAGGTACATATACAGACTATACCTTCTAATCTTTACTGCAGTTAAAGGATTTATCTGCACACATGAAAACTATATTGTCCCATACACTTATGTATGTACCTCAGCACTGAGTACCCAATAATGTCTTTCATTATATTAAAAAAATGACACATTTGACATTAGAATATCTCTTTTTATTTTAGAATATTAGTAATATGGACTGGATTTTCTTCTAGCACACTAAATTCAATTGTTTCACTTGAAAACAAGAAAAGGGATATTTGACTATATCCTGATTGTCATAAGACAGTGCAGGCTGCAATAGAATTTCTTACCTCCTTATTTTAATTTTTTTTTTTTTACAGTAATAAACTGTCTTCAGTTTTATTTCCCTACAGAAAATTTAAAAAAACAATTCAACCCCTCCAAAAACTAGAGAAATCAAACCATTGCATAAAACATTAGGCTTGTTTTTTTTGAATAATCATAGAATTACAGAATGGTTTGGGTTGGAAGGGACCTTAAAGATCACCAAGATACAACCCTCCTGCATGGGCAGGGACACCTCCCACTGGGCTAAGTTGCACAAGGCTTTATCCAACCTGGACTTGAACACTTCTCAGGGAGGGGGGCATACACAAACCTATTCCAATTTTTTACTACCCTCATGGTGAAGAATTCTTTCCCAGTAGCTAACCTAAATCTGCCCTCTCTCAGTTTGAAACCATTACCCCTTGTCCTGTCACTACACTCTCTGGTGAAAAGTCCCCCCTCCCAGTTTTCCTATAGGCCCCTTTCAGGTACTGGAAGACCTCTATAAGGTATCCCCAGAGCCTTCTCTTCTCCAGGATGAAGAGCTCCAACTCTCTCAGCCTGTCTTTATAGCAGAAGTGCTATCATCTTCATGGCCCTTTGATCATCTTCATGGCCCTTCTCTGGACCCTCTCCAACAGATCTATATATCTTTGTCTGCTGGGGGCTCTCCTATATTTTCTGGAATATGCACTTCAAGGCCTCTTCATCTTTTCCCTCCTTGCATACACCTTGAATAATAAGTCTTTTATGTTTGTTTGCCTTGAAGCTTCTCTTTCTGGTTGAAACTGCAGCTGAAATTTCCATAGGCTCTAAATAGCAACCTAGTTTCTGAGTACAAAAAGAGTGGGTTTGGCATTGTTGTTACTGGGAACAGAATACTTGGTCTCCAGTACAAATGAGGAGAAAAGTTCTGCAAAACTCTACATGAATTTCTGAAGTGACAACATGCTACAGCCTTTAGCACCATTATATTCCTGAATCACAGATTCTTTTGTTGGCTCCCTCTTGATACAGCTATTCAGAAACACTCTCTCCCTTCCCAAAAGTTCTTCAGGACTTCTCTTTTTAAGAGAAGTGCTTTAAGAGAAGGGCAGTGCTGCCAGAAAGCAGCAAGTTCCATATTAGTGAAAAACGACAGATACTGTAAGAAAAGTTTATTTTAACCCAGATACACTTCGTTGATTGTTATCACAACCATGACAGTTGTATGTTGGGATGACAGTTTTCAGAAAAAAAGTAACAGAATATTTGGAAGTTTCCAAATATTTAAAAAGTTTGGCTTTGAGGGAATCTTATTAGCCAAAACCGACACATAATCATTAATTATTCCATGGACCTCCAATATGCTACAAAAATTGCTATTTTTATTTTTATTGCTATAAGTTCACTCTGCCACAATTGGAAATTGGAGTACCACTGTCCACCACACTGCTTTAGATCTTACTATAATTCTGAGTGAACAAAGGTAATTTTCATCCTAAGCATTAAGAAACATGCCTTTCCAGTCAGGAAAAAAAAAAATGGGAAAAGGAATAAATTCATGCCAGTGTGAGTTTTTTCCCAAGATACAGAGCCATGTAGGCACTAAATGGACTGACACATCATTCTGCTTGCTTCATAGCTCAGTGTGACAGAGCAGAACCAAGAATGCCATGTTCTAGAGCCACAATTTCAGATTCAATACCTTTATTGTACCATGACAACCTCCCCTAAAGCCTTGTGCAGCATTACATGCCTTAATACTACATGCTTCTTTCTCCTCTGACTATGGCTTTCAGCTTTCCTAAACTTCCAGGAGACAGTGCTCTAGCTCAAGCCTACCCCAAAAATTTCAGTGGCTCTTGGTGTCTTCATGGCAGTTATGACTTACTAAAAGAAAACCAAACAAAATTATAATACAATTTACTACTTTCCTATCATGCAAAAGATTCTGCATACTTTAAAATCATAAGGAAGCCTAACCCTTAAGACAAATTCTATCAGCTTTATGGTGAACTTGCAATGTCAGTTATGTTCAAATATTAGTATTTATGCACACTGATGACTCTAAGATTCCCCAGTGCAAAGCACAACCTTTTTTTAGGATTTTTAACTAAACAATTATGTATCAGAATAAGAAAACAAATGGACCTTTTTGAAAAATTCAAGTCACCTGCCATAAACTACTAGTACACACAAATATTATAATATTGTCAGCTTCATCTCTGACAAAATACAGTCCAGGGGCAGTGTTAACTTCCCAGTTATGACAGAGATAGTCATCTATCCCTGTATTCTTGAGCATCATCTCTGCAAGTACAAATCCAATTCCCATACATTGAAACGCTAAGTCAATAACAGAGTACAAGTGTTGTGAATGTTACTTTAAAAGAAAACAGAAAACGTTCATGACATTTTAATATCACATTCATTTTAAATGTTTCATTTAAAACTAATATAACTAATGTATATATATATTAAAACTAATAAATATATAAATATAAAGTGAAACATTAAAAGCCATAAGATATAGAACATTGTAACTCAAGGATATTCTGTAGAAAGAGAAAGTGTTTCCTGGTAAAGTTGAAAGACAAACATGATGTAGGAGCAAATTATGATATCAAGTGGTCTACAAATAGAAACATTCGTGGAAATTTATAATGAGAGTAATAATTAATGTACTCAGTGTTCCTATTAGAGTCAAGTGGGCCATTTCACATAATGCCTTACAGTACACATAACCAGGCCTGTACACACTCTTATTTTATTCCCTGACATACATGTATCCGTCAGGAACAAATGTCTAAGCTACCTAAACCCTTAGCTTGGAAACAGCATGTCTTTTTTTTATTATTTGGTGTCAGTTAGAATCTAACTATAACCATAAATTCCAGAAGACTATATTGAAAGAAACAAAAATATGGGAAAGGAAAAGTGAAAAAACAGTGATATTTGTTCAGAAGAAATACAGAAACATCACAGAAAAACTATGTAAAATTCCAAATAACTTGCATTTGTCATTTTACAGAGCAGGTCCATAATTCATAAGAATCTTTGGCAACTTCTCACATGGCCTTTGCTCTTTAAAGAACTTGAATAACTTAATATCTTAAACTCTAAATTTCTCTCATTTTACTCAGATCATTTATGAACACGCCAAACAGTTCAAACCCTTCTGAGGTCTCTGTAAACCTTCACCAGCCTAAAAAACTCTTGCCAGTGACAAGACCTATCACATTCCCGCCATTAAGGCAAGCTTCAGGCAGGCCTGCAAGTCATTAGAAGGAATTTACCCAGCCTGACATGTTCAGACTCATGAAACAGCTCTGGCTACTGATGGAACATGGGAGGAGCCCATTCCACCATGGATGCCTACTAGAAATGCTTCTCCCTATTGAGGCAGCTCACTGATGGCAGCACAGCACTGCTGGTCTTCTCAGATACCTCTGCACAGAGTTCAGGGGTGGGAGGAAGGCATCCATGAAGGAGAAAGATGATGATGCTGCATCAGGAGAAGCATGAGCTCAGGAACAAGAAAGCAAATTTTGGACTCATAACACAAAGCTCTGAATTTTGAGACCTCACCTCAACACATTGCTGACTTGGACCAACATGCTTCCTCAAAACAGGCAACATAGACTTGCTTAATCCTGTTCTGAGAAGCAGTCTAGTATCTCTAACACCTTTTCAAGAAAAAGTTCATGCAGTACTGGCCCAAGTTGGTTTTATTTAGCTCAGTTTCTCCAAGTTATTTGCAACCAATCCACTTTGGGTTAATAGATCCATAAAAGTTGAATATGTTACCTATGGGTTGTGCTAACCCTTCTTCCATTACAAAACACACATAGACAAAAGCATACATAGCAAAAAAAAAGAAAGCAAAAACAGAAGCAAGATCTAACAGCAGTAGATAGTGGCAGAAATGAGCTCTGGAACTTTGAAAGTAAGTGATGTACACAAAAACTATGTCTCATAACTTTAAAGGCTGAGATATTTTAAGCAGCTCCAGCTGAAAAAAATATATTCATCAGACTAAAATACTGTATTTATTCTTGCATTTCCCTCAACCTATAAGAAAAAAATCTACCTAAAAATTAGGTAAAGCATCTTTTAGCAGTACAGGAGAAGAAAAAATGCACCACACAGAAACAGGCACCATGTATTGCACTGACCCAGCTCCTGTCTTCAGCCTGCCACATGGTCCAACATGAGGACAGGCCCCCTCACATGCACTGACACAAAAATAATAAAGGTTAAAACTGAGACAGAGGCACCACAAGAAAAATGCATCTGTCACAAAACAATAAAGAAAAAAAAAAAGCAGAAAAGAGAAAATCTTACCTGCAACATAGTCACCAAACCCAATGGTAGTTAAAGTGATAACCACAAAGTAAATTGCATCTAGCGTGCTCCAGCCTTCTATGTGCTTGAATATAACTGCAGGAAGAGCAACAAACAGCACGCAGCCAAACAGTATGAATATTATTGTTGAAATTATGCGAATCTTTGTCTGACTCACATTCCATTTCTGGGAAGGGAAGAGGAAAAAAGAGGAAATCCACTGTTAATAACACTGTCCCACTGCACATATCACCTATTACCAATAGCGAGCACTACACTGCTCAAGGGGGACATTGCATTGTAATTCTTGAACAAACAGGAAAAATCGAAGCAGGGTTTTAGTTTGAAAGGGTTTCACAGCAAACACGACTACCCAAGGAAACATTTGCTAGCAGGGAATGCAGAGTGGGGCTGGACTCCTCACTGTGGTCAGGTTTGTGAGGTGAATGAGTGGCACAAATAGTGTTAATCACTATTAACAGCTGACCACGCTAAAGTTTTGAGTGGGAACTAGATATCTGAATGCTGGCACCTGCACTGTCTCTACTTGTTTTGCATCCACAAATAACTGAATTTAAAAAGTGAATTTTAGCCATATAGTTCTCCCTAACCAAGTAACTGGTTAAACAGAATCACAGCAAATAGGGCTGTGTTTTCATTCAGGAATTGACAAAACGGTGCAACTTCATTTTATGTTGAAGTATTCTTGTTGTAGGGATACATTATGAAAAAAGGAAAACCATTATCCTTATGAGCAACAGGCTAAGAAACACACAAATTAGTCTCAAAACTTTTGTATTTATAAGGAAAAACTAATATAGAGTGATACAGCCCTTTTTAGGAACATCTCAATGGAAATCAATGTTATTCACCAGTAACTTGTCTGGACTTGAACTGATATTCCCAAGTAAAAAACATCTGCAACATCTGCCTTGGCTTAAAACACTTTAAAGCTTCTATTTCCTAATGCATAAGACGACTCAGCACAGCCCTAGTTTCCTTTGTTTCAAAAATAAAACCATGGCAGACACCTTGTACATCGAAAAAGTGTCCTGTCTGCAAGACTGGGGGCTTGTTGCAGAAAACCAATTCAACAATCTAACACTTGCAAAGCTGATGCAAACAGCTACAAAGTCAGGCTGATTACTGGATGTGACATATCCTACATATCAAGAAACAAATAGTATTTGTAAGTGGAAACTTATGTATGTTTCAAATATTAGGTAATAGTTAGTCCTACAACATTTATTACAAGTTAGTAAAACACCTTAAAAATTAATTTTCTGAATTTTCATTATGCTATTTGTTCTATGGTTCAAAAATCTCAATGAATGAATGTTTAATAACTGCATTAGTAAAATACATCTTAATAATGTCTGTGTGTTGAACAGAGACTAAATTCTGTAAATTACAGGTGTCACCCCCATTCTTTAAGGCAGGTTCCAAGGAGGACTTCGGTATTTATATCTTCATAAACAACCTGGATGTTGGGATCAAGAGCACCCTGATGAAGTTTGCTGATGACACCAAGATGAGTGGAGAGGCTGACACCCTAGAAGTGAGAATCATTCTCCAGGATGACTTACACTGGATAAGTGGGTTAATGGGAACTCAATGAAGTTCAATGTAGAGAAGTGCAAGGTGTTGCGTCTGGCAACACATAACCCAAAAGTGCAGCTCAGACTGGGATCCACTTGGCTAGAGAGCAGCCTTGAGGAGAGGGACCTGGGGGTCTTGGTGGACAACAGCCTCAACATGAGCAAACAGTGTGCTGCAGCAGCAAAGAAAGCCAACAGGATGCTGGGCTGCATCAACAAGGGCATCACCAGCAGAGACAAAGAAGTCATCATCCTGCTCCACTCAGCTCTTGTCAGACCACACCTGGAGTACTGTGTCCTGTTTTGGTTCCCACTCTACAAAAAGGATGCAGACGGGATGGAGAGGGTCCAGAGAAGGACCACAAAGATGATCAGAGGACTGGAGCACCTGCCACATGAGGAGAGGCTGAGAAAACTGGGTTTGCTCAGCCTTGAGAAGAGAAGGCTTTGGGGAGACCTTATTACAACGTTCCATTATTTAAAGGGCAGCTGCAAAGCAGATGGAGACTCCCCATTTAGCAGGAGTCACAAGGACAAGATAAGGGGCAATGGGCACAAGTTGCTCCTGGGGATGATTCCATTTGAATACAAGAGGAAAATTTTTCGCCATGAGGATAGACATTGGAATGGTCTTCCAGGGAAAATGGTGGATTCCTCCACTTTGGAGAGTTTTAAGCCTCAGCTAGACAGGGTGCTAAGATGTATCATATAAACAATAATATTAGAAGGGTTGGACCAAATGATCCTTGAGGTCCCTTCCAACTTGATATTCTGTGATTCTATGGTAAATTAAGTTCCTCTGTTAGAATTCAAACCTTTTGCTTGTTAAGGACTGGCTATGGCTTAACTTTTTCAACATCTACAAGGGTTTATAGTCTTTTTGACAGGTCTCTTTCTCTGTTGAAACTGTGCCACTTTGCATGAATAATGAAAGACCAATAGCCAAAGAAAATCATGGGAATGAAGCTCTAGGCTGTGCTAAGCAATTCATCAGACATGGCTGAAAATACAATTATCAGGGAAGCACCAACTAGTTCTATGCCATTTAGGTCATTCCACTTCTGTGAATGCCCAAAACACTAGTCACCTGAAGACCCATAAACCTGGAAATGTAGATGCCTGTAGACTTTTCCTCTGCTATGATGGTATCTTGAGTAGAGATTTTAAGACTTGTGAGTTGAGGCTGACACACCAAACATGTTCCTTGAATCTACTCAAAGCAGCAGCAATAATTTCCATGTTAGCCCTGCAGCTTCGCTCTTTTTCTATTGCTCTGAGTCAGTCATTTCCTCCCACAATCTGTATGACAGCTTTTAAAAATCATGGCAGGGTTAGGAGTAAAAAGCAAAGCAAAAATAAAATGGTTTGGATATTGTTTCTCTTCCCAACTCTAATTATTTTAGAAAATGATGGGCTTTATCTGATTATCAATTAACAACATTCAGTAATGTGTTCAGACTTTGCAAAGTTTTCAGCCTTTTGCCAGACATGTGGTTACAATGATGAGCTACACCGTGCTTCTCAGACTTTTCATTTCACTTGTTAATTTCAGAACAGAGAGCATCATGAAGAGCAAAGGATGCAGTCAGCATACTCACAACAAAGGTATCTTCTACTTTGGCAATTCCTTTTCCAAAGATTGTCCCTAGTTGATCTCCAACACCAGCCAGCAGAAAACCAAACAGAGGAATTCCCAATAAGGCATAGATGATACAGAATATCTTTCCACCTTGAGTGCGTGGGGAGATGTTTCCAAAGCCTAAATTACAAAAAACTTGAGAAGTTTAAGAAGTTAACATATATTACATTACACATTTTAAAGAAACAGACCATGTGATACAGCAAATATTGTGAAAAATTAAATAGAAGTTTAAAGTCATATAATCCTCCTTGAGCTAAAAATAAGTTACTGCAGAATTCACCATTTTTTTTTAAATATATTGTATACATAATGTGGAAAAGGAAAACTACAGCATTAAAGTAATATTTTTAATTATTTAAATAAATTACAGCTTTTCTCATCTACTACACGTAGACAGGACCAATTGGTTAAGAGAGGTTTTAGCCTCTACCCCTGGAAATGTCTGTTACTGCACTTGTAATTGGCAGGCTGCAGTACTTGTAAACAACATACAATTTTCCTTCATATGTACTGTGTTTCCAAGTGAAGCAGCCTAAAAAAAAAAACAAAAAAACAAAAAAAAAACCAACAAAAACCCCACCTGCTTGAGTAAGCAAAGAAAGAATTTCTAGAATAGAAAGAGACCTTAATAATTAAGTTCTTGGTTCCTTCAGTGTTGCTAAGAAAGCTTAGAGAAAGTTTCCATTTCATGGCTCTGGTCATTTGAAAGTGGAAATAATTCTGTCTTCACTGGCTCCTGTAAAAGGGCACCCTGATATGTCTGATAGCTCGATTGCTGCTGGTTCGCTTAAAGCAAAGAAACTGGAATAAAAAACCCACAGGCTCCAGTATCTGTAAAAGGCTTTCAGATGAATCTCCTAGGACTGGAATTTTAATGATTTTTCCAAGGTCACCTTGGCAGAGCCGTACAGACAAATTTCTTGAGCATCAGTACTCAATTTTAATTCAAAAGTAATAGCAATCCATTTTTTGACATTGTTTCACCTTCCAGAACAATGTGTACTTTGAAAGAAAAAGACTTGCTTTATCTGAGAAAAAAAGGCCTTTTGTCAGAAAAAGGCTTATTTTCCATGAAGAAATTAAAACAATTTTTTTTTTTAAGGGAAAAATAACACATAACTAAAACCCAAAAGATTTAGAAAGTAATTGAGAATAAATTAAACTTGTTTCTTGGTGTTTTAAAGACTAAGAGATATTTTTCATATACAAAAAAAATCATTCGATGGAAATCAAGTTTTTATATGAAAAAGCTGATAGACAGATTTGGTCAGCTCTATTGAGAACATGCCATGTTAATTTTCATTTTAAAATATCTTGATATTTATGCACAATGATTGTAAGCTTCCACAATGCAAAGCACATTTAATGAATAGTTTACCTATTTATCAGAATTTTATTTAATTATTTTTTGAAAATGTTGTTTTAACAAATATACATGTTCTTTGTGAAACCTATTACCATAATTTTTGGGTTTGCTCTCATGCAGGCATACTTCAAAAAATAAATTACATTTGGAATGTATCTTAATCATAGATATTTTGTTCCAATATCTGTTACTGGAGCGTAACAAATACAATGTTGATAAAGTTCACTTAGATTAAAAAAAAAAACCTGAAAATTAATATTTTCCTCAAAATCATGACTAATAAGCCCTGTCAAAGTAAACATAAAGGACATATTTACATGAAATGTCATCTATTACAGGTCATGGAGTCCTCAAACTTCATACATTTTCCCAGCACGAATATTATTTGAAAAATAAAAAAACCCACAATCTAACTCTGAATAAAGTCACAGCACTTCTAGTCCAACCTCATAGCCTTCTCAAATGCAGAGGGCTAAAACTGATGATTATTAAAATCCAGGAAATTTCAGCTCTATGGAGTTTGCTCCGGCCCTTCATGCATCAAGTAGAAAAGATCCATGAGTTTTAAAATGAGATCAGCTCATCACTAACCAAAAAGGTACAAATGGATCTGGTTTTGTAAGTGTGCCTGTTAATGTATCAACAGGAGCTTGAATAGCTTCCAGGGTGTATAAAACTTGTACTAAGGTTTTTTAAGATGGTTCTGTCTTTTTTGTGATTTGAGAACTGTTTTCACTTGTACCACTTATGAAGCCAGCAGAGTAAAATTGCCTAAAATTGCCTGCTCAGCATGTCCTTCACTGGACTGGTATTTCATCATCTTACAAGACATCACTTTTGTAAACTGGCATTTTCTGTGCATCCCACAGCTATTACAGGGAAATTGCTGCTGGCACATACTTGTAAGCTGCAGTTAATCAATCTGAGCACAAGAAGCTGATGTCCAGCTTTATATACTGTTCTCCCTAATCAGTCACATCTTGCTCAAGAAAAGGATGCTACTCACTTCTACACTCACAAAGTCTTGCTTTTCATCCAGAAAAATAACAAATGCTTTTCTTCCATAAGCAAATCTCAAGCATTACTAGATTAAAATACTCCAACGGGTAGTGGTCTATCTCTGTCCAGATGATCACTGCACATACTACAAACCATGGGGCTCTAACAACAGACATGTACTTAGGTGAACTGATCTACCAAGGAGTTTCCATCACATATTAATCCTATTCCTTATAGTGTCATGTTTCATAACAGTCTGCTGCTGTACACCGCAGCCTACTTCATGAGTTACACAAATTGTCCTTACAACATACTCTCGGTTTCTGTAGTGAAAAGCTAATCCATCATTTATTCAGGGGGAGAGAAAATGTATTTTTATTTCATATGGTTGATGTAATTCCTGAGGACATTGTCTCAGAAAATTATTACTGCTTTCTTGAAAGAAAAAAAAAAATAAATTCAGAAGATTCCTGCTGCTAGGTAAGACAAAAGGAAAGTTTCATTTTGGGGCATCGTGCTTGAAGAGGAGCCACAGGAATGCCAGCACATTTCCCTTTGTGCCGTACAGCTTTGCACACTCAGGAACACCTGGCAGCACTGCAGCAACTCCCTGGCACAGGGTTGTAGCTCCAGAGTTTCCACTTCTGCTCCAGAGGCTGGCATAAAGTTGGTCTACAACTGTCTTGCTCACTGAGAAACAATCACCCATATCACACCAGGCTTTCTGCTCCCTCTTCCCTCCTGCTTGGCAAGAGGGGATGGGGACAGCACACACTGCCACCCTATAGGCAGCCTCAGTACCTCAGTTAACCTTTCACACTTTCAGCCCCATGCAGTTTCTCTCTTTTTCTTGATACACTAAGTGGACAGTTCCTAGGATGAGCTCATTGTTCATTACAACCAATACACTTGGCTTTGACCATGGAAAACAGAGAAACACTTGTTTTAAAACTGCTAAATTCATTGGAAAGTTTCCTTCAAAGAGCTTTTTTACCAACACTGTCTGCAATGAACAGTACAGAGCACAAAATTCAACTTGCAGAACAGTATCAGTTTCACCCAAGCTAATGCCAGTACCATTTTCAGATGGACCTTACCCAATGCACCCCACTACTTTGCTTTCATAACCAGGAGCACTAGTTTCACAAAGTCCCTTTCATGTCCTGCTAAATGCTTAGCATGCCTTTCATGCCTAAAGGACTTTGTGCATTTAAAATACTTTCACTCTGACAAGCAGCTGTGGACATGAAATGCATTTCAGAAGGAGCTTCCAGTAGCCCGTAAGTGAATAAAGAAGGAAAAGCTGTTGTAAATAGATTGTAACTAATTGCTCCATTCAACAAAATAACATATTCCCTGATTTCAGCTCCAAAGCCCTTACAGTCACCAAGATTCAAGTCAGCTTCAAGGGGAACATCATTCCCTTTGGTTGGCTACAGAGAAGAAAGCAAGGGTACACTGTATGAAAAGAAAAAAAAAGAGATTTTTATAAGAATTATTTTTTCTCTTAATGCACCCTTTTTTGGACCTAGTTCTTTGAGAATGAAAGTGTCTAACTCTTCCAACTAAACCAGATTTGCCATTAAGCAGAAATTAGTGACTTTGATAACTAAAAATGTATTACTGCTTTTAATCAGAACAGCGTTAGAAGTTTCAATTTCTAGTTGTTTTTTGTCCCCATCCCCTCCCATGACAAGCAAGGGGCTATATTGCAAATATGGAAAAGTTTGAAGTGCTAGAAATTCTTATACAATTGACAAGACACTTTTGTACAGATGAAACATGAGAGAATCTTTGCATTCATATCTCCATAAAAAGCAGGATTGACAACTAATTAAAAGAAAATAATACAATTTCTGTTTCAAGTTGAGAAAAAAATTCCTTTGCTTTCTAGTTAACCAGCATCTCAGTCATTCAGAAAGCTCTCTTAGATCACATTTTCAAAACAGAATTAGAAGAACAGAGACTCCAAATTAATATATTTTTCAAAGAAAACTCCCAGACAAAGCAGGGCATCTACTGAAACTAGCTGGCTGCAGTTAAGTATTTCTCACGTGAGAGATTATATATGCTTTTGAGAGTTCTAGGAGTAGATTTTACTTGTAAAATTGACTGGGGAAAAAAAAAAAAAAAAGTGTCACCACTTATCATTCATTCATATCAAATAAGTTAGATAGGACTGAAAGGTTTGGGAAAGGTTCGAAACAGTTTCTTGCCAAACAAGAAAATGTAAATTCAAGTAGCAGTAAATGTTTTCTCACTGTTTTGGACATACCTCAGGTTACACAAGACATCCTTCATCAGGTAGCAAATAAAGTGAATATTATACTGAAATAATGCCCTGTGTTTTGAGATAAGAGAAACTACTCTTACCAGTAGGTTTGGGTATATGGGCGATTGATAAAACAGCTCAATAGTGAGAGAGAACTTGCTGCATGCACACCCTTAATTACAAGAATGGATTACAGAAACTTGATACTGTATTGACTCATAGGAAAGGCTGAACTCCTGGCTGCTGAATCACACAAGGCTGGAGCCAGGTGAACCATCTGCCATGCCCTCAGCTTCAGCCACTGGACCCTGAGTGCAGCTGGCAGTGGAATTGCCCCAGGTTGCCATCCACCCTGGCTATGCAGCTCAGTTACAGTGATTACCCTTTTCAAAGGGCATACGTGTGTTTTGAGATTGAATGTCAAATTGATTTTAAGCGATCATAGGACGCTTTTTCCAGGCCCTCAGGAGCTATCTGATGAAATCTTTATGAAAGGTACCTCATTGACTTTCTAGTAGCTAAGATGGTTTTTCCCCTTTGGAGAACAAGTTGAGCTCAGGAGATTAACATTTAAATCCATGCCTGCCCATCAGTGCTAAGGCAAAGATAGGCACTTATTCACAGATAAATAAGAAATCTCTTTTAGCATAAATAATGGTCTGGACATAATCATAAAATAAAGAGGTAGTAAATGTACCCACGCTGGCTACGTGGAAATCTCTGCACACACTGCAAAAACAGTAAAACTTGCATGTTTGTGTTAACTTTGTAGAAACATCTGCATTTTTACACTGATCCCCTTTCCTCTACTTAGCTCTGTCCTACACTCAAAAGTTCAACAAACTTGAGTAAGTTCATGGCATATACACATTTACAAATAAACATCATGGGGCTTTAAGCCTTTGGATAGTAACAGTATAAGGGCATTTTCAGTCTTCCATGTGACTTCCCCTCCCAAGATTGTGAAGTAAGTAGAAAAATCCTATTCCTCTTTTTGCAAACAGGCAACTGCAGCACAGATGGAAGCCCAAAATTCTCTGTATCATTCAGGTCCATACCTTGCAGCCATATGAGGCCGAGTGCTACGCAATCACATTGTCTTAGCCCTAAACTGGGGAAAGTTTGGCATCTGAAATCTCCAAAGAACCTCAGTCAAGCTTGTTTAAGGCAACACAAATATCTGTTGTGAATATGTACAAAAATCTATGCACTGCCCTTCTGCAAGGGCCAATACATGTGCATGCACATATTTTCCATAACACAGTGCAAGACAACTTGAAGGCTGAATAAGTACAAAGATTACTTTCAAATTTGAATACTTGGATGAATATGAATAACCTGTGCAGTGAAACCCCAATATTTCTGTGTAAAATATATACACGAATTCATTCACCCATGCCCATACTGTATCACTGCAAGAACACTGAGGTGCTGTAGCACATTCAAAGAAGGGTTATGAAGTTGGTCTAAATACAAATCTCACAGCTGAGGAAACTGGGGTTTAGTCTAGAGAAAAGGAAACCTTATTGCTCTCTACAACTACCTGGAAGGAAGTTATAGTGAGATGGGTGTCATTCTCTTCTCCCAAGAAACAAGCAATAAAACAAGAGGAAACAGCCTTAAGTTGTGCCAGGGGAGACATAGATTGGACATTAGGAAAAAAATCTTCACGTGATAGGCTATCAGGCATTGGAATGGGCTGCCCAAGTAAGTGGTGGAGTTAACATTCCTGGAGGTATTTAAATCATGTGCATATGTGGTGCTCAGGGACATGGTCTAGTGGTGGACTTGGTAGTGTGCTAGGTTAATGGTTGGACTTGATGGTCTTAAGGGTTTCCTTAAGCCAAAATGATTCTGTGATGCTGTATCTTAAAGCCACTGCTCACAAGCTGTTGCCTGTGGATCCCATTACAGGAATGCAAATAATACTCCTCCTCCAAAAGAATTCTTCTATTTAAAAGCTAAAAGCTTTTCTGCACATCCCATTGATGAATTTGCTGCATGGATCCTACTGAAGGAAGCACCCTTTGCACCAACACAGAGGTGTAGGTACCTCTTTTAAACTGAACTCTGCTATGAAACTGAAAATCTCTACTTTACAGAAGTTAAGCATAATTCCATTACTAGGCTCTGTAGCTTCTAGAAGCCAACTCTCTCACTAGTTCTAGTCAGTGATTCAGGAACTATGTTGTCACCTAGTAGAGCTATTTACTTACTGTAATCTTTTCTCAGCACAGCACTCCCTTAGGTATTACCTGGATTTCAAGCTACAGATTTCTGATTTTTAGCATTAATCCATAATTCTGTGCCACAGAAATGTCAATATGTTATTTTGAAGGTTATAAACTTCTGGCTCAACCCTGAAATGAAAGACATTTTATCAACAAACCTCCTAATTACCACAAGGTATAACTCCTTTTTTTTCAGCTATGAATAATAGGAAACAATAACAGGAAAACTTAGACTGACATAACTAAAATGTATAATATTCAAGAGGTGACAAGACAGAGGCTGATCTCCTTCCAGTGGTTTCTTTTCATTTGTGTTCTGTGAGAGCAGTAATCAAATCAATAAAACTTTTTAAAATAACAGTCTCTATAACTTCACAGAAAACAAACCCTTCAAATCAAAGTACTCTCCTTTCCCATCTCTAGCAGTGTTCCCCAGGGGTCAGGATTGGGTCCAGCACTGATCATTATATTCATCAGTGACCTGGACAGAGGGACAGTGTACACTCAGCAAGTTTGCTGATGACACAAAACTGGGAGGAGTGGCTGAGACTCCAGAAAGCTGTGCTGCCATCCAGCATGAGCTGAACAGGCTGGTGAGGTGGGTGGGGAGAAACCTTACGAAACTCAACAAGGGCAAGTGCAGAGTACAATTGGACTCGATGATCTCGAAGGTCTTTTCCAACCAAGCTGATTCTGTGATCTGGGGAAGAACAACCCCATGTATCAGTACAAGTTGAGGGCTGACCTGCTAGAGAGCAGCTCTGGGGAAGAGGATCTGGGAATTCTGATAGACAATGGGATGACCATCAACGTGTCCTCGTGACTATCCTGGGATGCTTTAAAATGAGCATGGCCAGTAAGTGGGGGGAGATTGTCCTCCTCCTCCTTTCCACTGCCCTGGCAAAGCCACATCTGGACTACTCGGTCCAATTCTGGGCTCCCAAGTTTGTGAAGAACAAGGAATTACTGGAGAGAGTCAAGCACAGAGCCACTAAGATGATTTGGTGGAACATCTATCATATGAGGAAAGGCTGAGGGAGCTGAGTTCTTAATTTTGTTTAGCTGTCACTTTGCCCAGTGAAGAGTACCTGCTTCTCATCAGTAGTAGGACTTAATTTTTTCAATTATTTCCTTTTTTGTTGTTGTAAACTGTAGAAATTTTACCTCTAGTTGTTATTCTAGCAAGAGTGAATCTTCTCCAAAACCTAGGGACTTCCACTTGCTTTTCCCATTATGTGAGCATGCTGTCTGGCTGACACAGAGAGCAAAAACATAATGAACTTCAGAGAAAAAAGTTGACTGTATCATAAGACTTTTACTACCCACTTACCAAGAGTAAAAATGTATCAAATGTAACAAACTAACCCTTGTTCTGCACAGAGGTCATGAACAAGTGTAGATAAAATTCATTGATACAGATGATTCAAAGAAAAACAAGGAAAGAGAATTTTAGACATACTGCAAAAAACAATCTTTGAATGATTTTTCTGACATTGACTTTAATGAAGATATGCAATAATTTTATTCTAGAGTTTGGGAGCTTTCTTTTATCACCTTTCTTTTTGTTTCCAGGTTTGCTTTTCTGTTTACAAATGAAATAATTCTCAGTGGTGGGTAAAGCAAGCTGTTGCTGGCCTCTCCATCCCAAATACAAAGCAATCCTCAGGCTTTGCAGATGAGTCAAACTATATCCTGCCTCTCCCTGTTTGTCTTCCCTACAAATAATAAACCCTAGCAAAAGTGTTGGTAAATTAAGGACTATGACAGAGTTACAGCAACAAATGAGATGTGAACAACTAAAATAGGCAAAGTCTTGCTTTTTCTCTCCATCAGCAGGAATATATTCATATTATATATTCATATATCCATATTCCCAGAGGTGAGGACAATTAGTTTCTCTTGTGAAACATGTTCTGTGCCAGTACAGGTATTCTGTAAACACACCCTGGTTTCAGTCAAGTCACAGATATAAAACAAGAACTAAAAAACCTACAGTCCTCCAAGTAGTGGCCTTGGACCTCGATCCTGTTAAGCTGATGCAACTGGTCAAAAAGAGGGCAGATACCTTGACCTACTAGACAAGCCACAATTTTCTCTGTGGCTTTAAACTTTTATTCATTCACCCTCTTTCACCTCAAGAGAACTTTCATTAGGTCAGTGTTCTAAAATAAAAATATTTTGTCTCATATGTTTTTTTCTGTATATCCTATATCTACTCTTGCTCATAAACTAAAGTGCACAGCCCGTATCTCCAGATCATTTATCTTAAATTAGAGAAAGGCAGAGAAATTCTGAAGAAGAGAAAGCAGGCTAGGGAAATTGGGAGACAAGGAAACCGTCAGGAAAGAATCTCCCTTTTTACCCACATTTGAGTACGTAATTGCTTTATCTTAGAAAGACAGGTAGGAAGGAGGGCTCTTCAAGAGAAAAATATATCTATAAACACACACACGTTTCTTTTGCAAATAATGTCAAACAGTTAAGTATTATATTAATAGTAAAAAAACCTCAACACATTCCTAATATATACCAGCATATTAAGAAGCAGAATTTGCTTAAAATGGTTAAGGTTAAAAAAGAAAGAGCACTACCATCTTAAAATACAAAAAACAAACAAACAAACAAAAAAACCAAACAAAAAAAAAAACAAAACACCGCCACAAAAATCTGAAAATAAGGTTTTCCTCTAATTTATCATTACCCTTCCCTGAAGCAATCTTTAGAGTTAGAACTAGCACAGAATCTCAAAAGCAGAAGGAATAAAACCAATTAAGCTATCACGCATAAATAGCTTCTGATGACTTCACATTTTAGCTCCTATCTACATATGCATTATATTCCAGACTCAGAAAAGTAACATGGCTAAATTTAAAAAATGTTTAAATTTATCTCTATTCAGGTATCATTTAAATACTTCAAAGCATACTTATTCTGTCAGTATATACACCTGCAAAAATGAACAAACAGATATACTTCATCAAAAGAAATTCTTTGCAGCATTTCAATTGATTTTTAACACTGTCATGAAGTGGCAGAAATCAATCCTGGAAATCATACTTCACCAGGTTTTAATTTCCCAGAAATTCAAAGTACATGTAAGAAAAGTCTTTTGTTAAAATGTCATTCAAGAAACTGAAGAAAAGTGCAATTATGAGACTGCAAAAAACATTTAAAATCCTTTAAAGTAGAGAGAATTAATTTCTGCTTCCTTAGTTTTCAACTTCAGTGACTTAGAACTATGCAGGAGTGTGGGTTTTTCCTCTGCAGTGAGATTGCTTCAACAAAAGGCAATGGAAGATGAGAACTCTGTAGCTCACCAACATCCTACCCATCCTCAGTACAACTCCACGTTTTGACCCAAGGCACCTGATGAGATATCACCTCAGAGATTCTCACTTGGTTCTCTGGCGAAGAGAACAGTGTAAAAATGGGGATTTATAGAAAAGAATAAAAATAAGTTACCGTAAGAACCTGTGATTCTATACAAAAGATCCTAACAGAGCAGTAATTTAATATAAAATCACCTCTGTGCATGCTGTAAAGCCATTGAAAAGATTATTGCCAGGCTGCAAACTCCAAAGCTTGTGCTTTCAGAACACTGAAATACTTTGCATTTACATTCCCAGCTTGATTTTAAAAGAAGTCAATGTGATTTTCAGTAGACAGGAATTTCAGCAACTAGCAAAATCATGAGCAATCATTGCCTTCACACTTTACTTTTAAAAACACAGGCTATGGGTTTTCATTTACAAAGTAATAGGAATCCTTTCAAAATCTTGATTACTTCCCCTGAATATTGGAAATCAATTCAAAAGAGGGCATAATACATCCAGAGACATGGGATAGAAGCTTTCACCTGAAGGACTTAAATTTACACAACCTTGCATTTCAGTTCACAGGGGGAAGAGAAACATATATTATTTATATATATATATATACAAATATATAAATTAACCAGACGTAAAGATATTGCTCAAATATTATTTCACTTCTTCCCATACCCTCCAAAGCCCTGAGCTGGAATGCAAACAGCTAAGCCATCTGACTCTACAAACACAGCTCTGAGTCCCCTTTGGACTATGGGGTTTGTCTAATGTGAAATCAGCTGTGAACACAGTCTCAGTTAGACCAAGCAGACCAACTCAGAGAAAAAGATTATTTACTTATGTCTTAAGCAAAGAGAAAAATCAAAAGGAATATAACTTAAGAATTCAGCATGTACAAAGCTTTAATCACCAGCTCAAACATTTAATGCTCCTCTCCCTCACAGCTGTGAGGCACAAGGCACGACCTGCTGCTTCCCCAGCTTTCCCAAAAATCCTCCAGCTATTCCCCAAACGTGGATCCTTGTGAAGACTATCAGCCTGCTCTCCTGCCTAAATCTAAGCTACTTCAAGGCATTTAACACCCCACACAGCCAAGCACTTCAGTTACTCTATCCTTTGGTGTCTCTGGCAGCCGACATGAAAGCAAATGACAACTCAGGAAAGACACCACCAGAAGCAAACCAAGCCTTGGGTACCACTGCCAGATGGTGGAGTCAGAAAAGGGAAGAGCATCACCTTTGTGGTGCACATATTGGTGTCTTTCAATACAAATAAAAGTTTTAGATTTAACTGACACAGGTTTGATCTAGTTCCTCCTTTGAACAAACATCCTCACTCATATACCAGTTTTAAACCACAGGAGAAGCAATTTATTTTCTTCTGTCTCCAAGTGTCAGCAAATCTTTTAAAAGCAACCCTTTTTATCAAAAGCACAATATTTCTTTGAACTGAAAGGCAAGGAAAACCTTTTTCTGAATAAAATAATATTTTCTTTTGCCATAAAACTTGAAAGCATAAAGAGATATGGACAACAAAGCAGTTATGCAAGCTAATCCAGTAAATCTTAATGGCTTTCAAATAGAACTATTCCTGCATAAGACAGTTACAATAATTCAAGTGTACCCCACTTTAAGTAAAAAGGAAAAAATAAAAAGTAAGTAAAGTAAGTAAAAGTAAGTAAGTAAGTAAAGTAAAAAAAGTAAGTAAAAAGTAAGACTGAGGTAAGAAGAGTAATACTCTTAACAGAAGGCACCATATGTTGATTTTAATTTTTCTATTGTTATTAAAGCATTATTAAAGATGTTGCAAGAGAACATGTGTTAAGTAGCCTCACAAAAGGTCACAAGTACTCCATTACTACCAGAAACAAGCAAATAGCAGACTCATCCTTAATTATAGGGAAACTTTAACAAATTTTTATCTGCCGGGAATTCCATATTAGTTACTCCAGTTTGACACAGCAAATATGCATAGAATTTAAAATTCCCTAGGCTACATTTCAGGAAAAAATCCTGTAGACAGAAATAAATCTGCACTCATTTTCTTAAAATGTGTTTTGGCCTTTCATACAGAAAATAATATTTTCCAGAAAATAGTTAGCATTTTTTCAAACAAATATTCTGCAGCAGTGTTCATAAACTGGCTTTAAAGATCTGAACTGGCAAAGAGTTTAAGCACATTTCTATTCCTTTGGGCTTTTAAGACACTTATGACATTTACGTATCTAGCTGTTTTCAAACAAATATTTACTAAATTTGTTATCATAAGCATTTCCATCATGAACAGGTATTTGGCCTTATTTCACATACCATCCTGATGGGACAATGTGAAAACCCAGACATTAAGAGCCTAGGTTAATAGAAGAGTATTACACATCAGACTATGGTCTCTCCCTTCTCCCCTTCAAACTATCTTCATGTTTCTGTGGTCTAATATATATTAGCTCCAGTCAAAAGGATGAAGGTCTGGGAGTAGAACTTGTGCATTCAGAGAAAAAAAAGG
The DNA here is from genome assembly GCA_038090715.1 of Florisuga fusca. Classification (NCBI taxonomy): domain Eukaryota; kingdom Metazoa; phylum Chordata; class Aves; order Apodiformes; family Trochilidae; genus Florisuga; species Florisuga fusca. Next base: position 8,826,114 of record JAAWXA010000022.1, read on the forward strand.
AACATCCAATACATTGAAAATTCTAAGTGAAAGAATGGCAATAGCAGTTCTTCCAGATAGGACAACTGGCAATTTAGGCTACTTGGAAGCTAAACACTACAGCATTAAATTAAATTCAAATTAAATGAAATTTAAATTAAAAACATTAGAATGCATTTCATTATAAATAATCAGAGTAGAAATATTTTTTTTCTAAACAATTCTATTTAATTTACACTTAGTTCTATACTTCAGGAAGTCCAAAATTGATACACAGTTTTAACAGAAATAAATGCTTGTTGAAATTCCTGCAGATGAAACTTATTCTCAAAAAAAAATACTGTTCCCAAATGCATTTTTATATTTGAATAATGTGGTTTCAATATTCCTTCTAGAGGCATCCACAGAGATAAAGCTGAAAGATCTGGGAGTCCAACGGGATGACTATGAACTAACAATGTGCCCAAGAAGGCTAATGGCACCCTGGAGTGCATCAAGAAGGCTGTGGCCAGTAGGTTGAGGGTGGTTATCCTCTTCCTCTCCACTGCCCTGGCAAAGCCACATCTGGACTACTCAGTCCAATTCTGGGCTTCCCAGTACAAGGAATTACTGGAGAGAGTCCAGCACAGAGCCACTAAGGTGATCAGGTGGAGCATCTAACATATGAGGAAAGGTTGAGGGACCTGAGTCTGTTCAATCTGGAGAAGAGAAGACTGAGGGAGGATCTCATCAGTTTTACAAATATCTAAATGGTGGCTGTCAGGAGTGTGGGACCAGACTCTTCCCAGTGGTGTCCAGTGACAGGACAGGGGGTAATGGTCACAAACTGAAACACGGGAAATAAGGAAAAAAGAGCATAAGGAAAAAACTTCTTTACTGTGAGAGTAACACAGCACTGGAAAAGGCTGCCCAGAGAGCTTGTGGAGTCTCTGTCTCTAGAGATATTAAAAACCTGTCTGGATATGTGCCTGTGTGATCTGCTCAAGGTGATCCTGCTCCAGCAGAGGGGGTTGGAGCAGATGATCTTCAGAGGTGCCTTCCAAACGCTACCATTCTGTGATCCTGTGGAGAGGTGAAACAGCACTGTAAGGTAAGTCTCTGTCTGGATAGAGGAGCTGTTGCAGTATTCATTAACTCACATCTACTTGCTAAGGCAATTTCTCAAGGAACTGGGTAATACCTGTAAAAAGGTTTTTAAAAGTTTAAGCATCAATTCAGATAGCTCTGCCTCCAAGTACGGTTTTTCATTTTGTTCATTTTTGTGAAGATTAGCTGCTTCTCATCAGTAGTAGAACATAAGAAAAAAACCTGTACTGTGAGCATAACACAGAGCTAGATCAGGCTGCCCAGAGAGATGGTGAAGCCTCTGTCTCTGGAGACATTCAAAACCTGCCTGAACACCATCCTGTGCAACCTACTCTAGGTGAATCTACTTTGGTAAGGGGGTTGGGCTACATGATCTTTAGAGGTCCCTTCCCATCCCTACAGTTTTGTGAACCTGTAATTATTAAAAAAACGTGAGTAGAACTCACTGCAGCCACACTCAGGAAATGCAGAAAGCATACAAAGATTCTACTTAATATTATCCTATTCCTTCCATGTCCCCAGTTATATTCATGCAGCATACATGCACACAAAGTTAATTAGGTGCAACAGATCATGTGCCTTTTCTTCTTGTTCCTCACTTCAAGAAAACTGCTAATTCAGAGTGCTCCAGAAATACAGACATTTTTATGTATGCATATTGCTGTACTTATTTAAGTAAAGAAGAAAATGTAAAGAAGAAAAGTAAAGTAAGCAGAAAAGGAAAGAAGAAATGCCCTTCCAAAAAGATACCAAGACAAAAATTTGAGGATTACTGCCTCTAGGATCCAAACATACAGGTTGGATATATATGCAGGCAATACTAAAAACAGACCAAAACATGAATTTACATAAAAGAAGTCAGTCTCATATTGCTAAGAGAAAAAAGAATCCTCAAAGTGGGCACATAATCTTTAAAAAAAACAAAAAACCAAATATCTACTGGCCACAGAATTTTGGAACTAAAATTTCAGGTTATCTGTTCTGATGAGACACTTAGGTACTTGTACATCATAAGATGTTGATCGTGAAATACATGAATCACCTTTATCACCTTTAGAAGATTTTTGCCAATAACAATGCAAATTAAGTAGAGAATAATACAATTTTTCAGATTTCTAGAAAAATAATATGCCTTATGTACATTTTCAGATGTGTATTTAAAAAAAAAAAAAGCAAATTAGAGCCATTTTAACTATGCAATTTACCATCTCAAAATAGGTAATGACCCTCCTAATTCTTCTCCAAGCAAAGAACATAGTATAAATGGGAAATAAGTGTATTCAATACTAGAGAGAGAGTACCTGGCTCTATACCACAATTCTTTTCTTGCACATCTTGAAAATAATCTACTGTGTATGACTAAGCCACTTGATGCTACCTCTTCTGTCCTCACAATAGTCTCCAGGTGCTCATTTTCATGTATCAGTAGGACTAGAGTGGGAAAAAAATAAAATCTAAAAATTTATCAATCTGATGTCCGCAGTGGAGAAATACAATCTGCATTTAACAGAAACTGGCATAGAGCATTTCAGTGAAGCCCTCTCTTCCAGCTGAAAACTACACGGTGTGCCTCAGCTGTGTCATACAACTCAGTCCTCAAACTCTTGGTAAACACTAGAGAGCCCTAATAAACATCTAGTGCCCAAACAGTCATTCCTATGGCACTGTTATAAATTTCATGGACTGAAAATCTAGAAGCTACCATGCAAACTGAACAGTCAGCTGGACCATTTAGGCTACAAAATACAGGACTCCACGTAAAAGTATCGCAAAACCAGAAGTTTTCTCCAGTCAGTATATGTAAAGAATTTTTCTGTCTGAGCAACAGTATTCTAGGATGCAAACCTGGCTGTAACAATGGTGGAAGATGAGGAGAAACTGGACAAGTGATACAAGAGTGAAGGAAATTCAAATAAAATTTTTTGGATTGGACAAGAAAAATTTGCACTTTTCTCAAAGTGGCTTATCTTTTCTTTTTACTGTCTCTCATGTACCTCCCACCTCATGTCTCTCCCTACCACTCTCAAGCTGGTTTGAGAACAAAGTTCTCCTTCTAAAAATATTGTGATACGTATGAAAAAACCACAGCACAAAACTGGATATATCCCCTGGCTTGTTGGACTGACATGTAGTAAAAATAATTAAGAATATAAATTATAATGAAACTTCTTCCTGTAAGAGCTCCCTGATGAACCAAATCAGCTACTTAAAATTCCTCCATGTTGCTCATGCACAAAAAGAAAACCAGACACACTGCTAACTCCATTCCTCTTCTTCAGGGAGCCACAGGAGTGCCTGTATTTCTAAGCAGGCATAAAGGAAAAGCCTGATCATTCACCTCTCCCTGATTCCCCACATGATTTAGCTCCATTAAAACCTCTCTGACCAGAAATCAGACCAGGATACAGAGCTCAGCCAGAGGCTTTGCCCACAGTACCAATCCTCTGCAAAGATCCTAAGACAGTATCTTACAAAAGCCGAATACATTTAGTTTTTCTACCATATTTGCATAAGCTAGAACTCTGCTCAAGGCTCAAAAAAAGTTCAGAGAAATTCCTTAGAGATGATACATAAAACTGCACTATACTCAGAGGGACTGATAATATGCATCTGAGTTCAATCCTGCTATCACTTCAACCAAAAGTCTCCCCAGACAGTCAAGTTCACTTGTCAGTCAGAAGCTTCACAAAGAAGAAAACTGCAGAGCACAAAGTGCTGCAGGTCCCCTCACACCAGGTGGGGAGGTATCAGGGCAAAGAGGAGATGAACAAAGGTGTCCCCACATCAACACCACAAGCTGTTGAGTTCCACAGCCTTGGTGCAGCCATTTGGCTTTGAACCTACCCATTCCTGCAGCACAGACTGGAACTGTAGACACCAGAGGTTTTAAATCAGTGTCTACTTATACACTGGTTGACGGGATTGTTTGTAGCTTTCCATCCCAGAGACAAATAAGTCCAATGGGAATTATGCAGCCATTATTAAGGTATTTCTGCTACATGTGAAATAACACTCAAAACAATACCCAAAAGGAGATCCTGGGTACACCTTTCATATATAAGAAATCTGATTGCTCACAGCTGGTCAGCCTCTCTCCTCTTTTTATTAATTAGAAGAGAAATCTCTGCATATAGTTGTTAACCTACATTTACTTGTCTGGAGGGGGAAACAATATGTGAATATTAAAATGTACAGCCATAAACTGCTTGTAGAGATGCCTATATATATTTTAAAGACTTTGATGTTAATGCATATATGCAAACATATGTTCATACCTTTAAACATACCTAATTTGTGCAGATAGAGAATAAAGAAATTTATTGTACACAGATTGTGTTACACTGTTCCCCCTACTGCACAGCTAACCCATGGTATTGTAACCAAATCATAGGAAATCTTCATATTCTTACATACAAGAAGACATATCCTTCTGGAGGGCTGGCACTTTTCCAGGTAAACTATTTTAACCCCCATCAGCTCTGAGTAAGCTGAGGTTAGTTCTGGGAACACCTATGGCTGTCTGACGATATAGATATCAGGAATTAAATTGCTCCAATGTCACAACAGGCAAGAGAAAAATCTCAAAAACATCCCAGTGCAGAAGCACCTTACTAGGCTGGTCTTGAAACCTCCCTGCATTGCCATCTGGGACAGCATACACAACACAAAGAGTGGCAAAAAGGTCCAAACTCAGCATCTGCACATCAAGTCACCAGTTTTGAGTGGGGCTTCTGTGGAAAGCATCCAAGATACCATAAGCATTAGCAACAACTGAGCTGTTGGTGAAGTACACAGTAGCTGATTGCTGAAATCAAATGCTATAAGGAGACCAAAAGCCAGACAATCAATAAAGATATACAACTTGTACAAAACATAGAATTTCAATATGTATATGAAAGGGCAAAGATTAGCAGAGGGAAATTTAGCAGGATCAAAATAAGCTTATCAGAATCTAATGTGCAAGAGAGAAAACATTAGAAGAAATATTACAAGAAATATTAAAGAACATATAGCCAAGTAACCAAAAGAAGCTTCAGCAAAACTGCTTTTACACTGGGCCCTGATGGTATTCCCCAGATTGAAGGAATTTTTTTAAAGTATTTTTATCAGTGTATTTAATTTAATTTGTATTAATATTACCAAAGAGTGCCTCACAGGAAGCACAAATTGTCATGACTACAGAAAGACTTCAGAAGCATATGCCTCTACCACAGATGAAAAACAGAAGAGTGGGAAACCGTGGAGTTAGACGTTCCTGAACTCATAAATACTGAACCCAGCTGTAACACCAGGCACACCTTGTTCTCTCCTAGCCCCAAAATCATCCCCTTTCCACAAGAGTTCTCCAAAGCTCTGACCTGCAGAGAGCCTCCTCTTGCTCCTCAAGTCAGGCACACACACAGATACTGGCCAGCTCAGGACATAGCATTTTAACTACACCACACACATAATTGGTTTTAAATGTTCATGGTTGGCTGTGATTCCACCTGTGTCATCTATAGATTTACTAGCTGTAGACATCAATAATGTCAAATGCTGTCAAATCTGCTTTTCTCTCTGGAATCTTCTGATTAGAATTTCCCTAGAAATTTCTTTGCAGTTCAGTATTTAGCTATAATGTTAATGATAGAGCCATATGCAATATGTTGTGTAGCAGATTTATTACTCACAACTAGACTACCCAAAAGCTGTTTTTAAAATGCTTCATGATACAACTAAGCAGCTCCAAATGGTGCCCCGTGCTGTCTCAAAGCTTCTTTCTTACTCATGTCATTGAGTAGAGTATCAGACACAAGCTTCAGCCTTTCCTGGCAAAGTGTTCTGTTAGTTCTATGGTCAGTTTTCCAGGTGAGTTCAGAGGGAGAAGAAACGGAAAAGGAGACAAGAAGGGTGGATGTAGGTGAACCTGAGATTAAAAGGATGTTAGGAAAAGATGAGAGAGAAGGACAGACTGCTGGAGAAAGCAGCCAATACAGGATGAAAAATGCCCATTTGGACTTCCATACAACTCAGAGGAACATCCCAGCTTTGGTGCTTACAGTAGTTATCTCTGCTGTACAGTTTCCCCAAAGGCCATATGACAGGTAGAAGCTTTACATCCCCAGAGCCAGAAGGTATTTTGTACTATTCTATGTACAGTGGTCCCTCATCAGTAAAGCCATTCACCACTTCAGCTGATTTTTTTAGCTCCTCTTGGTCTGATTTTTTGGAGTTAGTTAATAAGCAGATCTTTGTGGCAGCATTTTAGAGGACTGCAGTTGAAGTTTCCATCTTGTCTCTGCATGACTGCTTAGCAACATGCTGTTCTAACAAGCATCTGGTAATCTGTCACATCTTCCAGCAGCTTTCTGTACTTCATCCCTCCATTCCATTATTAAGAGATAGATGCTTTAAGTAGATAAATACTTGTTTTCTTGGAAAAAAATCCCAAATTTTCTGGGTAAGTATGAAAATGAAGTAGTTCTGTATTTACATCCAGCACAGGAACCATCTTAGGATTGCATGGCCAGCCAGTGGTCAGCTGCCATGACACATTTATTGCCTTTCTGAAATACAGCACAGCATCTATCCTCAGAGGCACAACACTCACTATTGCACACATCCTGGCTGGCAAGGAACTCACACACACCGGAGACTAGCAGGCTACTTTCACAGTGGATAACATTACATATTAATATATACACACAGCATCCACACATCTGTCAAGCACAAGGTCCAAAAAGCACCACAGTGTAAAGCTACCCGCTCAAACATGCTGGGATGATTTCTCTCAAAGTCAAACAGAAAACTTCTTGATGCTAATGAGAGCTGAACATGGGTCACATCCGATCACCACTCTCTGTTTTATTCCTAGTTCTAAGAGAAAGTCCTCATGTTTCTTTGATGCCCAGTTCTGTTGTCCTGTCATGGCTGCAGAGAACAGGCCAGGATTTCTTCAGTCAGTCAGAACCTGGAGATGTCTCTAATGTGGAAGCCAAGGTACTAGAAAAATTATTTTCTTGACTGACAAACAGTTTTGACTGCTTCACTATCTTCTATAAATCTTTACATGAATTTATTCCAAATCTGATCTCTCATTTTCAGCGTATTATGAAATAAGATTATTATTTTTAATTAGTCCCTATAAGGAACTACTTACAGAGGAATATTAAACAACCACAAACTGAGGTGCTCTAACCAGCAAACTTCCTCTATCCCATGATAGAGGAAGAGAATAATGAGTAGTACAGATGGGTCTTTACATTTCCACTGTCTCTGCTGTACTTGGTATTTGTGTGAGGATCCAATAATATAGCATTATGTAAATCTCGTCTTAAAAATTAAATGAAACATTTTAAAGTGTTTTACTATGAGAATGGAGACACAAGGCTCTCAATATCTGCAAGACAGTTCAAACATTTCTTAGTTAAGACCAATAGCAGTTTTTATATCCGGGATGGAAGCAGAACATAAGTGGAATAAAATGATAGATAAGTAAAATGTCTTTGAGTATCTGACAAAATTAGAAAAACAGCAGCATTTTGGGTAAATGAGGCCTTCCTCAGCCATGCCCAAAAAGCTTATTTGTTCTTCCAGCTGTTTTGAGTGGCTCTAGCAAAAAATAGTGTCTTTCCCTACAAATTACCTATTCTTGCAAAGGAAGAATCACTCATGATTGAATTTTAGTCATGTTATACTCATTTTCACTCCATCATAAAATGCTATGGCTTTATCAATATCAAAGACTTGCTCCTAAAAGAAGAAATCCCTACAAAACACATTCTTCCAAAATCCTAATAGATCACCAAGAAGTAATGATCATGCTCTACTACAATCTACTCCTTCATAGAAGCATTCCCAGCTTTATGAACTGCCTTCTCTAGAGTCATCTGAGAATTATTTTAATTTTAGAGATAATTTAAAATTGAATTTAAATTAGGTTTGGGTTTGTGGGTTTTTTTTTAATTCCAGATTTCTTCCCTGTCTACATCTACTTCCATATTCTTGTTATTGATCACCCAGGGTGTTTTTTAACTCTGTAAATCCCTCTAGTGTACAAGCTATTGCCAGAGCTGGCTACTTCAAAAGGTGGCAGAACATAGGAGAATATAACAAACCTTTCCTATTGTGCTCAAAGGAACTATACTCTTGCCTTATTTATGCATCATCAAACAAAAAAGCTGAGTTTAAGATATCAAATAACAACTTCTGTCACAAGCTCTAATACATGAAGCATCAAGATTAGGTATCTATTATCTGGAGTTCCTGCAACTCCACCTTTTAAAATGGAGCATGACTCTAGGTCTCTCTAATACATTTCTACATACCAAAAAAAATCTACATGGAATTCAGGCTTCTCACCCCAGCAGTGAAGCACTCCATGCAAGCAATTCTCTCTCATGCAAATAAGTCAACAGAAATAAAGAGAAAAAAGGAAATGTTGCTATCCTACCCTGTATGCTAACCCAAAGTCAACTGGTTTAGTAGAAGGAGATGAATTTATTTTTTTCATTTTTATGCCAAACCCACCCAAACCACTCTATTGGTAATACTACAGCTTCAGAGGCACCTGTGAATCTGTACGTTTAACAGAACATCTAGCAATAAAATTTTTTGCATTTCAGTATCTTCGCTCTTATCTAAAATTATTTTGAGGTTAATGTTCTACTTGTAGTGATTGCTCAGTTATAATGTGTGTGAGTGTCTAATGGCACAGATTCACTTCTCTAATTAGTGCTGCAGGACCATAGTGGTTACAGCTCCTTTTGCCAAATCACAAGAAAATTATAGTTTGAAGATTGCTAGGTAAAACCATGGAGCAAAGAGCACAGCATAATGACTTCTCCAAGTCTTCACTGACCTATAGAGGAGAAAAGGGACTATCAGTTCAATTAAACAACCAAATCTGTAGGTCATACTTGTCTGTAGATATGAAGATTCTGAAAATTTATCAACAATGACTAATTAGCAATCAAAAATTCAGACAGAGGCATGCAATGCTTGCAAGTAGAGATTTAAAAGCTATTTACTAGGATTAAAAATCAACTAATAAGAAACTTCCATATTTACACAGATGATCTACAAACCACCTCACAGTAAAATAAGGTATTTCAAGAAAATCCAAAAATAAATTACATTTTTATGTAGCTTATGAAAATATTTCTTCAGGGGACAGCTGAAGCTCAATAAATCCCATAATGAGACACACAAAAATTAAAAATTCCTCTGTCTTGATGATCTATAATGGAGCAGTGAATCAGATAATGGATTCTTGTTCTGGTAAGCACATTTTCTCTAGCCAGCTCTTAGCCAGACATCCAGTAGGAGAAGTTTTCCTTTCTCAGTCTGTTGACTTACACTTCTCAATTACACTGTTCAAAACATGGAGCAAGTTTTACAGCTCTTAATATATCTCCTTTTACAACACCTTTCTTATATCAGTGAAAAAACAGAACAAGCCAGAGAGCAGAAATTTCTTTGCTTTTCCTAGGAACACCGCCATGGCTGTCCATGCCTTAACACTTCCCAAATCCTAGAAAATATCCTGTCCTGCACCCAGCTCTCCAAGTAGCAATCACAGTTAGTTATCAGGTTTGAATGCTGGGTTTTTACTTTTCTGGTCAGAGTGTATTTTATCACTGTGAGGTGCAATAAAGGCATGAATTTGTATCATCAGGTCAGGTTGAAGAAAAGAGAAAGGTGCTGGTAGATTTCAAAAAGCATTTGGTGATAATCAAATGTGTCTCAGCGTATTTATGCCTAAATCTAGAACTATATTCAGACTGCCAATGTGACTTTAGGGTGGATGCCAATAACACATAATCAAAGACCTTTTTATGTCACTAAAATTGCTGAGGTTATTTCCTATAGAGAATGTTACCTATTTAAAAGCTAAAGTCAGAGGCTCTAATAGTGTCTCAGATTACTTTATCTTATTTAATGAAAAGATAATGAAGTAAAATTAAAAGATCCATCACTACTTTGGAAAATGTTTTCAGTCTTTTTGTCTGCTGTGTTGGTTTTGTTTCTCTATTTTGGTTTGGGTTTTTTGGTTTTTTTAGGATTTTTGGGGGGTTTGGGGGTTTTTTTGTTGTTTTTTTTTTGTTGTTGTTGTTGTTTTTTATTATTGTAGTCAAACATCATATAAGATTACATTGTGTAAATTAGAAGTAGTACAGAGCCTTAATCTGAAAATAGAGATAGGTAGAAGAGCTAGAAAAGAATCCTGAATTCAGGCAAAAAGAAACTCCAACTTCAGACAAGAGAGAATTTTCCTCCTATACAATCTCTTCAGATGGTGAAAATTTTCATAGATTAAGAAAATGCTCATGCTTAAGAAAGATTATCTGACCTTTCAGGTATTTCTCTTAGAAAACACTCCTGAACTAATATAAATTGTACAACTAACCCCAGTGACAGAAGAGAGTTTATTTGTTAGCCCCACAAGTAGCAAGCATCATCAATCCTATTCCTGAGAAGTATTTAATTCAGATTCTATTCCTGGAAAAAGAAAGCAAGATGCAAAATATATCCAGTAAGAGGTGATGACAGCAAGGAAGTGATTATTCAGAAGTTACAGTCAGAATAACCATTTGGTTACAATTTCAAGAATCCTTATGACATTCTTGTAGATAGCATCTACTTTTTCAAATAGTGTCATGCTTAGCTTGATAGACACTTAATACTTTAATATCCACAGTATCTGAGAATACTGAGTTATTTATTCCAGATGAACAACTGATTTGGGCTAGGAACCCGTGCAGGTCAGGGAGGACAATTGGGAACATTGCCACCAAATGAGGCTTGAATTAACAGCTATCGTTGCTATGAAACATTCACAATAAAGGCATTCACATCAAGTATGTACTTATACTTGGCTTTCTCTATGCCCTGGTTACTGGTCCAGCAAAACACATCAGAATCCATGCAGTCACAGAAAAGGGAGAAAATCACATCTCTAGTGAAGCCACAACACTAAAACTACCTGCAGACTTGTCCCTGCAGGACCAAAAATCCAAACATTCATATGCTAATGTATCAAAATCAAGAAGTACTTCTAACCTCTTTTCTTAATAAATATCAATCTGAGACTGCCTTAGCTAGAATAGGATGATTTCAAGAAAGTAGATTGACTAGAAAGAAAAAGATATTATTCTCCCTGATCCTGCTGCACAAGCCCACGCTGAAATTTTAACTATAAGTAGAACACCTTGAGAAAGAGAGCAACTAATATGTTTTACAGGCTAACAGTTGTACTACCACACATTACTTTTAGATAGTATGTAGAAGACAATTGTCCTTCCTTTAGTTTTCATCCTCCCTTTTTTCTTTATATGCCTGGAAAAGCATCTAACTATCCATTGGCAAAACCCAGAATGGCCAGGAAAGTACAGATAACATATATATAGGACTTTTCTGCCCTGCCACCTAAAACTGGCATTCCACGAGTCCTTTTTAACATGTATCCTATTTTTAACATGTATCCTAATCCTATAAATTGCAAGTAACAGATGTCTTTTGTGTCTGTTCCTCCCAAACGAAAATCTGAAGTACTCAGAATATAACTTCTGTACTCAACGATTACACTTGCATTAGCAGTTCAAATCAGATTTTATCGCATATGCAGATTATGTGCATATTACTGTAGGAATAAATTTGTACTCCTGCAAAATATTTTTAACCCACATCAAGATGTGACCTAGAATTTCACTTGCAATTACACCATCTGATGCAGATCTTCCAAAAAGGATGGCACCAAAGGGGGAGATTTTTCCAAAGCACTAGAATTCAATATAGCAAAAGACACACTGAAAAAAAGTTTATGGATTTTGTTAATTTCCCCTTCACATGGTATTTCTACCCAGCTTCCCTTTAGGTTTTTTTTTAGTGGAGCTTAGATGGTGACAATAACAAGAAATCTATAAAAGACAGAGAGGTCTCAGTGTATATAGAAAAAAAAGGCTTTTATAAAATGCTAATGGATATTCTCATGTGCCACAGTGATATTTTAATGCTATTTTTAAATTCTAGCTGTCAGTGATGATATAGCCCAGTTTACATAAAAGCATTTGAGTAAACAGGGAGCTAAGAATCCATCCTGGCCAAGTGAGCCTTTTCTTCAGAGATCCCAGCTCCCCAGTTGGGTACATCCCTGGAATATCCAGGCCCAGGTATTCTGTGCAAGCACAAGCACTTGCCCTGCTCTAAAACAGCCAATGTGCCAAGAGACATTCCTGGAATTGGTGAGCAGACGTACAGTTTACATCCCTGAATACAAAACAAGCAATCTTTTCCAGATCCTAGTTTCCAGAAAAGAAAAACTGCCTCATCTTACAATCAAGTATCTGTGATTGGCAAACAGAACAGGATTTACATTAGGCAGGTTCTCACTTGGTATAAAACAATATGGCCAGAGCTCCAAAACTCCTCAAGAGATCTCCAAGCCTTCAGAAGCCAGAAGTTGTGCTAAAGGCACCTAAATAAGTGTCTTACTTCCTAAAGTGGTCAAAAAACACGAACTCCAGCTGAGGTGGTCAGCTTCACTTTCAAAGAAGGTTACAGCCCAACACACTGGTCTTATATTCTGTCTCAAAAAAAAACCCAACACCTGACATTGATTATAGCTGCCATTCTCTTTTTAAAAGCTGGTCCTGTTTAGCAGCCTAACAAAACAGTAAGTGCAAACAGCTGTTGAATAAAGCAGCACATCATGGTCAACAGCTTAACAACAGTCAAAGGAGAGCTTACCAACAGCTCATCCTGATGGGATATACACACTGCACACAGGTGCTTCTATTTTGAGTTCAAAATCCTGAATACTCAGTGACTCTGTTACTTCTTGTTTACTAGAAACAAAGCATAAAACATTGAGGGTTTTTTCTGTATTTTCCAAATTCCTGTGCCTCTGTTTGCCTACAGGATTTGAGGTTCTTGTGGTTGGCTGCATCGGTCCCGATGCAATTAGGAAAATAAACAAAAAGGGAAACAGGAAATCATTTCATACACCCTAGCATTCTGCAAACCATGTAACCACATTCAGCAGTTCTTCCTGGTAGCCTTTTCTTTATTGATAACAACAAGCTTACATAATCTGGGAATTAAAATGGACCTGACTGGGAGGTCTGGAAACCTTATTCTGATCAGCTGGGGATGAGAAATCTGAATAAGGAAAATAAAATCTAGTTCCATTAGCACCCTAGCATTAAAAGAGCAAGCTGTGAAAACTTCAGTGCTCATTTGCAGTGTAAATTTGGGACTGTCTCACAATTTGCAGATTGACATTTGCACTCCATAGCAGAACTGTGTTCAGCATAGTCAGTTGTTCAGTATATTAAAGTGGGTAAAAAAGAGTGATGAAAAGCTGCATACCTGGCAATTTTTTTTATAAACAATTTCTTGCTGGTTTTGAGGTAGAGGAAGATTAAAAGGTCAGAATGTGCAAGCACATCTAATGGTAAAAATTATATGTCTTATTCCTTGCTTTGCAAGATCCAACAATAAAGACACACCAGCAAATATAAAACCACCAGTGTTGCCTAGAAGGAATCGATGAATTTAGAAAGGGTTTTTTTTTTTACAAAAAAAACTTGAATAAAATCCCATCAATACTGAAAAATGTTCCAGATGGTCAGAAAAAAATATTCTAAAACATAAAGATAGTTGGAAACTCAGTGTTGCAAGAAACATAAGTAGTTGGCAGTGCTCTGAATCAGGATTAAAAGACAAAAAAATGTGTAAAAAAAAACATTCAGTGCAAAAAAGACATGAGAAGTGGTATCAAATGCCACTGGTGCCACTACCTTCCCTAACGAGGCAGCATCCATTGCCAAGGTTCTTGTCCAGAATTCAGAATTTACCAGGTCAACATAAAATCCCTTGCCCATTCACACTACGAAGAGGCTATGCCACCCAAAGCTTTTGTAATATATCTAACAATTTAAAGTAACCATATCACCAGAAGTATCAGCTCCTTACTATTACAAATATGGCCCATAGAACATGCAAGTGCTTACAAATTTTCCTTATACCTGCACATATACCTGTGTATCAAAACAGGACTGATAGAAAAAATAGCACTTCTCTGTAATTAAAGCTGTGCATCATCCCATAAACTTGCATTTCAATTTTAGAGTCATCCTTAATGTGGTTGTTTATTCTGGCACATGCAGGAAAAAAGTGGTCCTCTCCTCAGTCTCAGTCATTTTGGTCAGTGAGGCTGTTTCTTTTCCCTGACTTGTCCTTCAGGTTAATTTACTTTTTTTTTTTTCTGACATATAAGCCCTCAATGTCTCTAACTGAGCTCTTCATCTAATATCATTTACTTTCAGCTCTTCACCATGGTCCCTCCTCAACCACTGTTACAGGTTCCCTTGCTCCCAAGCAGTCCTATCCTAATTATTATTTCTGAACCTGGCACAGTCCACATATTATTTCTTCAGTGTTTGAATCAGATAAGTCCTCTTTCTTCCTGCCTGAGCAAGTGAAGGGGAAAATTGAAGGCACGGTGGTAATACACTCTCTATTCACTGTTCCTTGGAGAAATAATTACAGAGGAAATCTTGTTTAGCTGCTACTGTCCTGGGGGGAAGTTCAGTTGAAATATTTGGAGAATTTCATTGCCAAATCCTAACAGGTCTCTCCAGAGCATGAGCGAACCACTATTTGTCAACAGCCGATAACTGGGTCAAATTCAGACAAAAGGAGCACAGGAGATAAATTAGAATGGAACAAGTAGAGATTAAAAAGCTATTTTAGCTCTAATATCTTCCATTTAAAACAGCAGCATGGGGTTGGGAAGGTAAGCACAACGGTAACCTAGAGGAAAGACTGAATTCTGAAGAGATCTCAGAGGGATATTTTAAAAATAAAATAGTTCTTTCTGTTGACATTTTCTCAGATGAGATATACATATTTAATACACTTGGAGAGTCAATAAGAAATCATGATAAGACAGCAGGAGTTTTCAATGTAGTCCCCTGCAGAGTAAGAGCTAGGAGCAGTGCCACCCAATTCCCCAGTGACCTCTTTGGCCCGGCTCTCACTATGTCATTTTCACACATCATAAATCTTAACCACTTTTCTCTTCATTACTCTGCAGCCAGTCTTATCAGCTTGTTACACTCTGCTTTGCCACACACATACTCCTGCTAGAAGCTGTATGAAATCTAGACACAGGCATCCAGGCATACCAGTGGAGAGCCTTAATGAACCTTTACCTGTTGCTTTGCAAAGGGAACCAAAGAAGATTGTTTCAAGTCGAGGAGCCTTGAAAGAAACAGGTCCTCAGAAGCCATTTATTCCAATATCCACCATGTAGCTGAGTTCATTTAGGTCCCAGTTCCAAATGCAGATTTGAATACAGATGTGATGGAGAGAATTCCATACGAGAATATTGTTCATGCAAATCTATTTTATGGGTTTTTTTGCTTTTAGCAGTTTTTCACCACATCAATCACCTCAGCATTTGCACTGGACTTTCTTTTGATTGTTTCTTCTGTCTGCCCTTTTGAATACACAAAGAGAACTCCCAGCATTTATATTCTGATAAGCAAATTGGAGTAATCTTTTCAAATGAAATTCTTCTGCTCATTCTTGATAGGTCTGTTTCTTCTTTGGTTGCACGAACAAACAGAAAAAGCAAGCAAACCATTCTAACATAAGTCTTTGATGCTTCTTTTCTGAACTAAAGGAATAAATGTTTCATCATAATTTGAAATTTGTTTCTTTAAGATTATCTGAAATAATAGGTAATACATTTTATTACCAACAATATTTGTCTTTTTATAACATCAAACATATTATGTATATTTTAGTTATCAATACATTATTCTGTTACTTTGTATTTCAAAAATGCAGCGAAATGATGCCAGAAGGGACAGATTTAGCGGCAGGGTTTTATTATTGTTTCAAATCAATAAGCAATCTAATGAGACTTTCTATGCCTGCACGAGAAAAGCTTGTGTCCAGGCACTGGGAAAATGGCAGAAAGAAGTATTCTTTACACTGAAATTGCATATGAAGCTACATAACTAATTGCAGCTCTAAAACTGACAATTCAGCTCAGATTTCTAGTCACAAGTATTAATATATTTTCAGAATGCTAGCTGCATGCTACTCCCAGATGTTCCTTAAAATATAAATATTTACAATTAATTTATTTTTAAAAAAAACTATTCACATTCCCTTGTACTGTTTTATAATGGTTGGTAGGATTTTGGACAAGAAATATAACTGTACTACCACAGCTAACTTCATGGAGCTAAGTTAGAGACTGCAGCCATGAGCAGCTTTCACAAGAGGTGCAGTTTCCAGTACATATGAGAAGTTTGGGTTAAAAAAATCAAGGGCTGCTTAAAAAAAAACAACAACAAACAAAACCCCAAAAAAAACAACAAAGAAAATGAATTCTTCCTTTTTTCATTTATGGACACAGTTACTAGCAGCTATTGCAGTTGTACACCAACATGGCTGCAAAGCATCCTTAAGCTCTGTGAGCTCTCCCCTGTGTAGACCTTGTTTGAAGGGATGTGCTCTGGCAAACCACAGTTCCCAGTGAGGTTGCTGGCACTCCCAGCACCCCCACAACTGCTGTCCAAGATACTCAACTTCACAGAGTCTGAGTAAATGTCCTTTCCACTTTCTGTCTCCTCACAGTCCTTGAAAGCATCAATAATAATGCTATTTTAGATGAAGATCCATAGGATCCTAGTAGAAGCTTTCATGATACAGTTCCTGATACTAGAGTTGACACTATTTTTTTTGTGTGTGTGTGCTGAAAAGCAGTCAGTAGGGAAAACAACTGCAAAGCTAAAGCCTTGGCACATCTAATTTTTTGTCATTTTTCCAGATACATGGCTCAAGTTGCAGTAAGAGAGGTCTCCCTTCCTACCCTGCTGCCAACATAAAAATTTCTAGGGTCCTAAAATATAAATAGTTTGCGGGGAACCAGGGATCTGTGCAGGTTGTGCCTGTATGCTCATTTCTGGTTAAGCTACCTGTTGAAGGAAATGACCTAGAGAATAAAAAAACATGTGAAAGCACCAACAGCGAGCTCTCAGAATAAAAAAAATAGTGACAAAAAGATTATTTCCCCCATTTCTCAACACTATTTCCACCTTTATGATTGTGTTAGTATTTTTTTCTTGCTTTTCTTCTCAGACCTCTTCTTCCTCTTCTTTGGACATGTGGTCCTAGAACAGGACTGACTGGATAATGACATTTTCAAGTAGAAAAACAGAGTATCTTTTGTGCTTTGCAGCATGCACAGTACCCCAAGGAACAGTGCAACAATATTTTTCACAGAAATTTTTGCATTCCCATTTTCGCCTGCTATCCTTTTCCCTCTTAGGGACTGTGTGAAACGGCTGCATTCACACAGAGTAATCATGTAGTTTCACATTTCTTGAGATGAAGAGTGTTTGTTCTAGAAAAACACCTACAAACAACACCCAGGCAAACCAAACCTATAACCATGGAGGTCCCTTCCTAAAATAAATGCTATGCTGTTGCACAGTAGTAAATTCAAGGCCAAAACCAACCCACTTTGACATGGGGGAAAAAAAAAAAATAAATCCACAAAGGATATTTTCTAAATAAAGTCTTGTGAAATTGTTTGACTCTGACCTCTCAACTAAATCAGCTTCTTAGGAAAGATCTAGTAGCAGTATGACAGATTATGTATTAACTGAATGTATTAATCTTCTATTAGGCATAGAAATATTGATTGGATAACAAGAAGGATTGTAAGAGAATTTTTAAAAATGTTAAATAAATATTAAGCCATGCTTTAGTTACTGTTACCTCTGCTTCTGTTAACTCTTTTTGAAGCTCAATAGATTTATATGTCCCCATCACAGAGCCTTTCAGCAGCCTATAGGAGACCCAGAAGAATAAGAAACTGCAGATGGTTCTGGACTGCTGCCAATAGTACAGAGTCGATATTTTTCACTTAAATGTTCATCCCTACTGTGATACAATAATAACAATAACTGTAAAACAATAACTTATTGCTTTGGGAAATGCTAAAGCCTTTTTTATTATCCCCTGTGCCCAGGAACAAAAGACCTGTGGGATGAAAGCACTCCTGTCAAAGAAAGCTTTGGGAAACAGTATCCATAAATAAACTGTTGGTTCTATTTGAGTTTCTCAGATTCTGAGATAGCACCAGGAGAAGTGTGGGCTAAATGATAAGGTAAAATTATAGTAAAAAGGTATTTGGAAATCTAGAGAATCTGCTGCAGCACTGGAAAGCTATAATTTTCTCTAAATGATAGTAATGCTTTTTCTTCTATTCAAGTACTTCTTAAAGTATAGAGTAAGAACATATTATTTACTATAGAGTAAAGAACATAATATTTATAAATTCTCTTCACATTTATTAAATCACTTTAAAAAATTATTTCTGTAAAGTTCTTTTATAAATTTATGAAGTCCTGTCTTTGTCCACAGAGAATATCTGCAGTGTTTGGCTGAAACCTACCACAGCTCTCCAGAAACACCCATAAACTTATTGTTAGTCTCTTGAGAAATTAAAATATCAAGTTACATGATAACCATATGCCCCCTAATTGGAAGGAATGCCTTAATTTTCAAAAGGTTACTCGAATGTGAAAAGATACCACTCTGAACACAAAAGCACTTGCTGGCAGGTCACAATACAAAAAACAAGAGAAAGCACACCAGATATTCACACTTGTCACCACTTCCCTGGGAAAGTCATGAGTCCAAGGGCTTTTCAGGACAGCTCCACCTGCTGTCACACTGCAAGCCCTGTGAACCATCGAGAAGAAGCTTCCTGGCTGCAAGAAGTCACCATCCACACTACAGCTTTCCTTTAAGGATGCTGTCCTCCAGTCCTGGGAAACAAAGCTCCAAACTGCAACTGCCTGGGAGCTTCCCATCAGGAAGTATCTCTGATGAAAAACACAGTTACTCCAAAGCCAAAACACCGTATGGAAGCTTCTTGAGGGTTTTTTCCCCTAGATTTTCTCAGTTTTCTAACAAAAACCCTGAAAAAAATACTTACATCTGCCCAGTCTAACCTGATTCTGATGACTCTGCTCTGAACAAATGATCTGAAATATTATTTTCAAATGTATTTTCTAATGGGATATCTTGCCTCTTGGGGAAAGCAGATCTGTGTCGGGGATGCCTTTGCAGATCCTTCTCTCCTCTCTAAGCAGGACTCACTCATGTTTTGGTTGAATCAGGTCAATAAATTAATCAGGAAACATTTTTATTTAGAAAATCTTTAGTTTTACTTAGAAACAAAAGAGTGAAACAAAATGTTCCATTGCTTTTAAATAATCTCTGAATCGTTTAATTCCTTGAACGCTTTTCATGGTAGCTTTTCTCCTTATTTGGAACTGAAAAAAACATTAAACACTTTCTACAGGACCACAGGTACTTACGACTGAGTTTTGTGAGGATAACAGAAGACTGATCATAAAGCTATCCATTAAAGGTTCTTGCTTTTTTTTGTTATAATCTGTTAAAATTATATTTTTTAATACTTTTTTTTAATTACCCTGTGGATCTACTACTGTATAATAATTAAGTTTTCTACTAACTGCAGGGAGGTAAAAGTTTTATTCTCTTCACTAAACCTGTGTTTCAGTTATTCTAGATGCGAAAAAATATTACACATACACTAAAATATTTATATATGTATATATATACTCAAACACACAAAAAACCATAGTACTCATGCTCTTCTACATAAAGAAAAAGGTACATATAACATTGGTAAAGAGCATCCCCTTCTATTACAATACGCATGTAAAATTTACATAGAGGTAATTATTGTAACAGTGCTACAATTCCTTATTCATTACTCCTGTAATGTAGGTCTTAAATTTTTCTCATTTGATTTCTTCTTCAAATTTCCAGCCACCTTTGTGGATAATTTTCTATGATCTGTGAGCTACATTACATCTTTGAGCTGAATAACAGAGGAAGAAAGTGAAAGATCAAATGCTGCACCTATTCACACCTGCTCAGAGGGACAGTGGCTCTCAAATGCAGAAAGGATCAAGAAAACTCAGGGCTTGTGGGCAAAGATAAAAACATCATACAAATTTAGACTTCTCTGAGTGCAACAGCAGCCTCAAAGTAAGCCTTTGAAGGGAAATCTGCCCATCAACACAATTCATAACTGATGACATAAAGCTGAACTGAAGCTTTACCATGTTCTCGTCTTTCTCAGTTTAGAGAAAACAGCAATACAGAATGGGATTATACAGGCTGGAAATTCCATACATCTCATTCAAGGTTTAATGCACACATGCTTTAAATCATGCCCTATTTAACACTTGTGATTACACAGTTGACCAAATTCCCCCCGAAAATATTTCCACAACCTCTTGTAGTCACTTTGTAAAAATACACAGCAACATTTTTCTTCTGCAGAAGAATCATTTACTCAACTAGAAATCCTTACAGACAGATATAACTCCTGCCCCTGAAGCTAAAAAACAACTCTACAATTTAAACCAGAAGATTCAGAAAATTTACCAGCAACAAAAATATGCACACAGTGGAAATCAAGAGTTTCAGCTCATTTACTATGAAAAGATAATAAGCTGTGTCCTACCTATGGTGGTAATAACAGTGCCAGCAAAGAAGAAGGAACTTCCCAAGTCCCAGTGACTGATCTGAGTAGATGTGTTTCCTAAAGGTATGATTCCTGCATTTATTGCTGCCACTACTTGCTGCAAGTTTAAAAAGATTTTTGTCAATATTCATGAAACAATTATATTAATATACATTACACAGTAAATTGGTTAAATCATTTATTTAATCCAAGCGATAAAGCATAAAGGATGAGGGTTCCTCTACTCAAGTTTTTTTCATTCAGGCTACAATTTAATCTTCAGCAGACACCCTAAGCCCTCCAGCATTCATCAGAGCTGTGAAGGCCAGACCATTAAGAAGAATGCAAACCCCACAATACCAGTAACAGCATCACCTTAGCTAGATGACAAATACAATAATTTTAACTGTTGTGACTGCTTGGTGAAGAAAAATATGCATTAGATAAAGATGAACAATAAAATGTTTCCCAAAATATTTGTCTATTGAGTTAGGCGAGCAAATGTACTTTTTAAAACACAGTAATTAAAAAACTCAAAGAAAAAATATCATTGCCTTTTTTTTTAATCAAATAAACTCCAGTTAATTAAAACACCTTTGTAAAAGAGATAATTCAGTAATTCAGTAATTAAAGATTAACAAGTACACTTATGATTAAAAAACTTTTACTGTATCAATAGAAAATTCAGAGTCAAATATCAAATATGTATCTAACTTTATGCAAGCACACACCTCATATATGTCACTCTTGGAAAGTTCAGTTCTAGTAGCTAAAATGAACAAGCTTGCCACTACTTCCATTTTTATAGTCTCAAGAAATAAACATGAAGAAACATGAAACATTTTCCTACTTCAGCAGCGTCACCTACTGTAAATTGGTACCATGAAAAGTAGTCCTTCTTAGTTACATTTCCATTGCAGAACTATAAAGTATTTGAGTTTAATAGTACACATCAAGGAAAAGTATTTTAAAACTTGCAATAAATATTTTAAGTTATCATTAAATTATGCAACCTTAAAACAGGACTTATTTCATAATCATGATCCTTGTAATAATTGGTGCTTAATGAAAGAACAACAGAGGATGCAATACTGCAAAGCTAAAATGAATATTTTAACTAACAATTTCTGCTTGGCAAGTTGTCCAACAGTGATTATGCACATAAAGATAGTCAGCAATAGGACAGACCAGAATGCTTTTTCATGTGGGCAGTCTGTTGCAGGGGAACAGTGTTGTGCAGCAAAAATAATTTTTTTCCAAACCCAAAACACATTGGTAATTTGCAAATGAAAACATTTTTGTTCCTAAATCATGCCCATGGAAGTCAGTTCATCTGTACAGAAATGACAAAATCCATTGGTTTTTCATGATGGAATCTCAATTTACGTTCACCTTTTCTAGTTTGCCATTTTCAAAGCTCAGATGCACAAAGTAGCCATTTTACAGTCCACAGCTGCATCTCTGCAGCCACAGGGATGTTGTTGCCACGTTAAGCCTTTTTCAGCATCCAAGGTTATGACCAGAAAGCCAGCTGGGGTATCTTTATGCAGATTTTACACTGCTCTGTCTGCTGTATCTGCAACTGTTTGAACTTATTTTAAAAAAGAGTGGAAGAGCAGACATCAAAAATGTGGAATTCTCAGTCCTACGGAGGAAGGAGGAAGGATGGGTGAAAGGGAAGAGTTTAACTTTCCCTTGGGTTGGAGGAATAAATCTTCTATATCACATAATGACAACAGTAAATACAGCAGTACTGATACTGAGAGGTGTTTACATTCCCATAGGAAGGGACACGTCACGCTAAGCAGCACATGAAACCCCCCCTGATATTGATTTTATAATTTACACAACAGAGATATTCCTTTGACACATAAACAACCCCAGTGTGCTGCAGGACACATTTTGAGTGCTGCTTTATTTCAGTGAAACAAGAACTTTCATCACAAGTCCTTGTACCTGCAGATGGGAACATGCTCTCCAGCAAGGACATCATATGGTAAAGAACTGGATCAACAGAATTTTATGGGACCACTCGTGTTTTATTAGAGTTTTTTTATAGTGGATGAATGCACTACCCATAGAAACACACTTGTAAGCAGTCTAGCAACACCAAGTTTTATACAGATCCAAATGTAAAATGTTTTCAGAGCTTTATGTCATCACATTTTTCAAGCCATGCTGCCTCAATGTCTTTTCTATGACGGGTTTGCCAGTCTCAACTGTCTGAAGACCCACTAGTCTAGGCATTTCCTAACTACACTATACTGTACCTGCAGACTTCCAGAAAAAAAATATGTAACTTCAGGCAAAACTACCCTGTTGGGTCAGACATACAAAACACACCAGATGGCTATATAAGACAATTAGCCACTATTATTATGCTGCTGAACTTAGGCAGCTGCTAATCAGGAAATGTACCAGGGCTGGTAGGCAAGAGATGCTTTCTCTTCATACATTCTCCTAGCTTCTGACACTGAGGGACTTTCTGAGTAGGAGGATGAATCTGCATCATTCAGATGTTCAGATTGATTTGGGTGGATGATTTTAGAATTAATTTATCTAACTGCTTTTGGAATACATTTGTATTTTGGGAGCTAAGTCATTCTCTGTCAGTAAGTTCTGTGATTTATTTGTGGATCATTTCAAAGTATTTCCCTTTCGAAGTTTTTATGTGCTTGAAATTAATTTTATAAGTTCTCATATTATGAGGGGACACCTGAATAGCAATTTCTTATAGGTCTCCTTCAAGAAATTAATGGTCTTATAGATCCATCAACAGCCTCTTTTTTTCCATATTAAAAATTCTTTCTTATTAAAAAATATATCATAGAATTGTCTGGGTTGGAAGGGACCTCAGAGATCATCAACCCTTGGACTTTATTTACCTATTGAAATATATCTGCTGAATATTTTATATTTTTTATTGCCACTGACTTTCTTTGCACCTTTACTGATCTACCTTATTGATTGTTTTAAACATAGACTTAGTCATAAAGGGCCAGATGATGCTTTGTTCATCACTGGCTTATTAAGTTTCCAAATACACACTACTGTTTTCTCTTGCCCTGTTTCCATGTTTGGGAGGAGTTAGCCCTAAATAATAAAAACATTTGCTGCATTACATATCTTGGGAGTCTTCTATAAGAGTCTTCCTTACTAACAAGGATGACAGTTAGCAAAGGTTTTTGGTTTACTGAGATCAATACTGCTGTCTCATTAAGACTTTGAATGCTGCCTGCAGCTTTTTTGGGAGGGGTAGCTGCATTTTCAGATTATTCAATCAGGAACATCTTTTCTTTTTAGAAGACAAGTCAGTGCTTATCAGGAGATCTTCATCTAAGACTATTCCCAACCACAATTTTAAAAGAAAATAATACATAACTCCTAACATATGTACATTTCAGGTTAGCATCTTCTTTCTGACTTTCTGTACATCCACTGGCACAGTTACCTGGAATATTGGATATTAATATTTCCTTAGCCTGGAATAAAAGCACAGGCTCATGCTGCTGGTTTTCACCAACTTCACTAAGGACAGAATCTTGCCCTCAGTGTTCAGATAACATGCTATTTATTGTTAGTGCTGTTAGATTCAGTTTTCTTTGCCACTTTATTCTTGGTCTTCAGCTTTTTCTCTTGACTGTTGTCTTACTACTAAAGTAAACACAACCACTGCATTTGTCACCAGTTTGGCATGCCATTCTTTTCTTCCTTCATAACTTCTTTCTGTCATCTGAGCCCCTCATTTTGTCCTAACTTATACAATAGCAGTAGAAACTTTGTGCATTTAAAATCCTGAAACAGAATCATGAAGGCTTCTGTGTGCAATGACTTTACAAATAATAATTACAGGAAAAGCAACAGGTTTTTCACCATTTGTTCTTCTGATAACGTCTTTGTAATGGTGAAAATGTGGACTTTTTATGACCATAAAAAAACTAAGATAGAATTTTCAAATATCTAAGAATTTCTGGTACTTAATTTCCATTTTTTAAGTTTTATGGATTCTTAGGCTAGCTCTGTACTGTATCTTAGGACAGTCATGAGTTGCACCTGCTAATAAGTCCTAACTTGTACTACATGCAAACTACCTGGCTTTTCATCTGTATTTGGGAATCAGCTTTAGGACAGCAACAGAGAAAAGGACCTGAGCTCCATACACATGTAAGGAGTGCATTCAGGCTGTATCTTTTCTCTTGAAACCAGAACACTGGGGAAGGACAGTGACAATACAAAGTCTCATTTTAATTTATCATCAGCTTTTCATTTCCTATATAATTTAGAAACACTTCCTGCACAGTTTTGTATTATTATATCTCTGTGTTCACACAGATCTCTCCGTACAGGCCATGCTGAGCCACCCCTGCAGACTAGGTCACTGAATTTTGTGACTTTTTGACATCAAAATAAGATGTATAAAACAGCCTTTCAATGAGCACCGTCCTTTTGGGAAAACAAAACACAAGGTTTTCTCCTACGTCAAGATTTTCAACATTTGGGCCTTTGACCCTGCAAGGAGTCAATGGAGACCAGGCAATCATAGAACAGTTTGAGTTGGAAGGGACCTTAAAGATCATCTAATTCCAACCCCTGCATGGGCACAGACACTTTCCACCAGAGGAGGTTGCTCAAAGCCCCATCCAACCTGGTCCTGAGCAATTCCAGGGGCCGAGCATCCACAATTCCACTGGGCAACCTGTTTCAGGGTCTCACCATGCTCACACTAAAGAATTTCTCCCTAATGTCTAACCTAAATCTTCCTTCTTTCAGTTTAAAACCATTTTAAAAAGGTTTTAAGAGCCATTTTTAAAGACATTACAAAATGTCCCTCCTGAGCTCTCCTGTAGCCCTCTCTGATCCAGCCTGCACAACCCCAAATCTCTCAGCCTGTAATGGCTGAGGTGGTGACAAACAGCAGCCAGCTGGCAGTAGAGCTACATTCAGAGAGCAGGGGTCTGCAGAACCACAGGAGCAATAGAAAGGGGTTACAAACTGTGATCTAACACTGTCTGACACAGGGATTGGACAGAAATTAATTTGTGTCAAGCCCGTCGCCCTAATAGTCATCTCCTTGCTCTACACCAGGCTCTTTAATACACACTTTTGTACCACCTTCTAGTCACTTCACTTCATGAAATGATGTAACACAACACTTCATTACTCTCAGCTCTTCTATCCAAAGATTAAAATAGAAGCATTTCAAATTATGCTTCTCATAAAATACAGAGCATGCAGTCTTCAGTTACCCAGCATGCCTGGGCTTCCTGACACTCATTTAACAAGCGAAAAGTCAGAGAAGTCTCAAAATTTTAGGAAACTAATTTCTCAGCCTGGATTTCTTCCTTTGCTTTCCTGTGGCCATTTGACAAGAGATTTCTCTCACTCTCCAGTATAATGGCAAATCTCATATGGCCCAGCTACTGCATAAGTCCTGACTATTTATTTCAGCTTTGCTTTACAAATAATAGAAATCCTAGTTCTCTGTTCAGAGTCACACTAGGATGCTTTGAACACTTAGAAAACAACTCTCCAGCCTCCAAGAGCACATGCTTTTGAGCCTTGCTGCTGAAAAAGCCTGCTATGATGTTTGTATTATATTTCTGTACTCCATGTTTTTCTTCTTAGTTTATATAACATATGACTGTAATCTGCACTGAAGACTAGAATTCAACACACTGAAGATTTGAAAAACTCATTTCACCCTGTGTACAATATCTACTTGAACTAAAAATATGTAGAAACATACTGAAATACATTGCTATTTCTAAATATGTGTTACAAACAGACTATGTATATAAATTTTATGTGTCTGCATGCATATATGTGTATTTGTATACATACACATTCAGGGAAGAGGGTTTCTCTTTGCTTCTTGAGATTAAAGACTAGAAGAATTATGCAGACAGCTGCTCAGAAAAAGTGACTTACTAATGAGTCAAAGCTGCCACCCTTTCTAAGACAAAAGCTGTCATTCAGATTTATTCAAAGTGACTAGGCTCTAGGTCCTATAAAACTGTTCATCTGAAATGCGTGGTATCCTTTAAGAACCTCAACACCAGAAGCAGCAAACACCATTAGAAATTAACCTGCTTGAACAAAGAAGTGGCAATGGCAATAAGAATTTATTTTTCCCCCCAAAATTTGTATTGCTCTTATGCTCGGGAAGCTTAAAAACTGTGTGTTTAAAAAAATAATCTTTTTGGTTTAACAACTGTGTGGAAAACAACTACAGAAAATGCAGTTGTCCTATCACTGAAAGGAATGTTCCCAGGCAACAGAACATTTGGCAAAATATTCCCTCCCTTCAGGAGTTAAGTAGAGAGCCAGGAGGGGATCTGCCTGTAGAGGACAGCAGGAACCAGAGCAACCCTAAGCAAGGAGTGCACACCACAGCCCAGGGGGTTCTGCAACCCATTCAAACTCCACCACAGAAGGTGTGGAGGGCAGGTCTGGGTAAGGTTATGGTGAAAGGACCATCACAGATGTCTTCCACTTAATATATATTCCTCTGATGTGGGGATAGAAGTAGAATTTGGGGGGGCTTTACTGTGGAGGGAGATAATAGCATCTGATCGTTTATTTCTGAGAGGAGTGAAGCAGAAAGCAAAAATTGTGAAAAGTAGATTTACAGACTCAGAGAGAGGAAAAGAAACAAGAAATTACCGCACCAGTTAGGACTACCTGCATACTTAAAGTTACAAATACATAAGCTTGACTGCTCTGATGGGCAGACATTTTCCTGAGGATGGACATACCCAGCAGGTAACAACACAAACTACTGTCCCTGAGCTGCGTGTTTTAACTCCTTCAAGGGTTATTCAATTCATGTTACACTGAAAACACCACCAGGCAGCTCTGCTGCTGGTATTTCCAAGTTGTCACAAGCTTCATGTCTGACATGCAAGACAGTACATTAAAAAAATGATGCAATGGTATTTTGGATCCTCAGATAAATAAAATATGCTGCAGCATCTATTCCTTTTATGCTGGTCTATCAATCTTTTCAAGGCTTTAAGCTTTACAAAGCATAAACACCTGCTGCATCCCAGGCATGGGATGTTTCCTGCTTCCTTTCTGAGAGGCTGGAAGGAATTTCAAAAGGGAGAGACTAGGAATATTTAGGGTTTAAACTGGTACATTCAAAATCGCTCAAAAATTTCCTGCTTTGAGGATGCCAAAGCTACAGCTCACAGGACTGAGAATATCTGCAAATACTGTCATTCAAATAATTAATAAAATTTTATTAAGCTTAATAGACTTAGGTTATAAATTCAGATTTTTCTAAATAAAATAGAGATTTTTTGGAAAACAAGATGTTTGCATCTCTCTGATTTATTATCTCCAAAAATGATACAGCAAGCTCAAATGCCTTCTGACCTCCGGAAGAGAAAGAAGGATTTACACTTTTCCATTTTAACAGTTTTGTATGTAATCAGAGGATGTCACTAAGGATGAAGCAAAATTAGTGTCTTGGGGGTACAACGCAAGTTGCAAAAAAAACCCTTGAAAAAGAGACAAAATCAGCTGCCAGCAGAAGTGCAACTGAACAATAAAAATGAAGCCACAGAAAACATACATTTTAAAGTCAAGTATTTTTACAAGAAATGAAACACATAAAAAGCCATGATGACATTCTGGTGATGCCAGTTTGATGAAAGAAACATTGCTCCTATGTCATTCACTACTGTGTCAGGCTTTCCTCATGAGAGAGAAAAAAAAAAAAAAAAAGAAATCCCACATTTTTCCTCAGGGGAGATAAAAAGAAAACACATTTTGGTCTCATTCACAGCCTGAGAGATGAATGGAAAGAAAAGGGAGAATGCAGCTGGTGCAAATGTTACAATGAAAATAGGCATGCAACATGACTGGGGACCCCATCATGGAGAGCTGCTGTCCTCATGTTAACCACAAGCCCATGCAGAACCCAAGGAGATCAACTTGATGGGTTAAGGTCAATTAAACTAATGCTGGTGGTTCATTAATTATTTTTTAATTGTGTTTTGTTTTGTTTTTTTTTTAAATACAAGCACATTTTTCATGAAGATTTCTTTCAGGAAGGTGCTGAATGTGAAACTCTACAGGAGTCCATTATTTCTGAGACAGCTTGGTGCAGCACCCTAAAAACTTGTTCATATTTTGAAATGAAGGTTTTTTAAGACAGAAATTTCCACCTGGAACACATTAAAAGATTGTGCTGTCTGGTGTCATTATTTTTTCCACTTGTTGGAGTTTTCAGAATAAATATATTTGATGGATGTTTCTGCTAAAGGACCAGAAGTGAGTACATTATTTTATGATGTTTCAGTGTACCTTTACTTGAAAACTAATTCACTAACAAAAATAATTCACATCAGCTTACTGGGACACTCTAGATATTCAAAATAATATAGCTGAAATTTCTCTTATTTCCAATTTTTGTATGCAAAAAATAATGCATTAACCAACTTCATGATTAGGGATCAAAAGGAATTTTTCTTTGCATTTTGGTTTATAAAGGTCAATACTAAAACAAATAACTGCTAAGGAACACATGATGAGGTGGTATTTACATAGAAAGCTCTTCTCTCTTTTTTAATCAGCTTTCTCTTTGGCAAGAGTATAAAATATTTGTTTCTCATTGCCAAGACTTCCACAATACTGTTCACATCCTTAACTCCTAGAAACAAGATGAATTCTGAGAAGCAGAAAACAAATTTATTTCCCTCCTATAAAGGAGTAAGTTGTTTGAAACCATACTAGTGACAATTTTGCAAAGTTGTTGGATATCATTTGCAGTCAGGCTCACCTGCCCCCAGAGATAAACTCTTAACCCCAAGACCTGTCAGAAGGTATATACATGTATTTGATGGCTGTGCAGCACTGGAGAAGGACATGTATGCAACCTAAGCATCAGCAACATAATCTAAGGTCTCTTTACATTTGTTACTATGCACAGGTGCATAAATACAGCTGGAAGTATTTCTAGGTGCTTGGCAATACATTTTGTGCATCTGAGTTTGAAAACTGTCTCCAACATTTTAAAATGTTTAGAAGCAAGGTTATTATAAAGAACAGTCAACATACTAAAGAAGAACCAGAATTGGATTCAAATAATTAGAGATACACATTCTCGAATGAGATAAACTGTTCATTCTTTAATGCTCATTGTAATTTGCATTTGTATAGCTGGATTATTCCCAGGTTTTTATCAGCTTTTCCCCGCAAAAAACTCAGTGGCAGGGGAAAAATCTCTTCCAAAAAACATGTAAAAAATCTCTAGTACAATTGAAGATCAGGTTTATATATTTTGTCACATATATGTAAATCCACACTGTCTGAATCGCATTTCCTCTTTTGTTCTGTCACCTGGAAGCTGCTTTGCATTGCATGACAGGACCAAGTTGAATGCATGCATGGACAAAGAAATTAAAACACCATTCAAAGTGTCTGGCCACATTCCTTTCTACAGCTTCATAATGCATTAGATATTATATATAACCTTAAACAAACCAATGTTTTCTTGCCATAAATGAGATCTTTTCAAGACCTTCCAATTGATAATTTAAAAACCAAAATTTAACATCAGACCATGCACAGCTTGCTGGTCTATTGTATCCTGATTGGAGTCAACCAGGTAGTGCTTCCCTCACAAGTTTCCCTCCTGGGATATTTCTTTAGTTGTAGATGTAGGTGTACCACCACTGACCACAGTACCCTGCCCACCTCAGCACTGCAGTGATCAACTTAATATTAGTGTTAACACTGGCTTCAGGCTACAGCAAAGAGAGTTGAAATTGCCTAGCAAAAATGGTCTCTTGGATTTACAGATACATTCTGCAAGCCTTTTGCACATTTGAAGTATGGTTTGAAATAATGCTGCTCACAAAATATCAAAAAAAATGAAGTACCTGGCGGCAGGTCTGAGTCACACACTGCTGCTCTTCATTGCAAGTATATTTCATTACAGTAAGGCAACAAGTGGTTTGGACTGAAAGAGATTTGCAACACTGGACCGTGAGAGTCAGAAGCAGAGAAGGTCATGAAGACCACCTCTTCGGCAACACACATACATTGGTTGACTGGGATGAAAAGTTATGTGGAAAACCCAGGTCATTTTTCTGTAGCAGCTGAGGCTACTTGGCTGTCACCATCAGAACACTAATTCATTAACTTTCCACGTTTTCTACACTGCATAGCAGCTCTCCATTGTCCCATGTTTCAGATGTATATAAAATATATGAAGTCTATAAAGGTGTAATTCTCACTGTACACCCAGATGAGCCACGCAATCAGTGTGGCAATACCTAGTTTGGGGAATCCAAAACCCAGGGAATAAAGCTGTGTGTACTGACAAGTTTGCAACAGTATGTATTGCTGTGCCATGAAGATTTTTAGTGATTGGCAAGATAAAATAAGGATGGAGAAGACAGGAAAATTCTCTGTCCTGTGTGCATTTACAGAAACACACAACTGTGTTGTAATCAACTCTGTGGCAAAAGGAAGATTTTAGCAAAGGTGATGGAAACTAAATGGAAACTAAACCCCAGGGTGCTAGCAAACAGAGATTTCATTCCACTTGAACAATTTTATCTTTTTTTAGCTGAATTTGTGCTCTCAAACTCGTCTCCCTAATTTGCTTACCTGACTGAGCCACATTATACTGTCAGTTGGCAGTCTTGGTATAGTCAGGCCTGCTTTAGGGTGAGGATTAAATGGCAGAACAGAAGTTGTGAAGATTGATAAAGACTGGCATGACAAGCACCTTGAGCAATGACTAGCAAGAACTAAAGCCAAACCAGTTTTTGGATTCCCAGAATGCTAAATTCAAAAAGAAAAGTTTATAATGAATTTCACCATAGTTTGACTCCAGGTAAATACTTGATTAAAGAAGACATTACAGTCTGTAAGATCTGCAATTTTCTTCAGGCCCACTAATCATTCCAGCTTCCTGCTACACTGGTACACATTAATTTTCTGTTTTATAGTTTTCAGTGAATTCTTGAATATCATATACATTTTCCTCAGACATGCTATTTATTTTTATTCATACAGACATCCAATGAAAACTGAAGAAACACTGCATTACATTGGAATAGCAGTCAGACAAAACATATTCCAGTAATTTAGCTTCTGTGACAAAGCAGTAAGTAGGGAAGAAATATGACCCTGCTGTTAGGGTATTAGCCTAGACTTGGAAAAATGGATTTGAAACTCCACTTTACCACTGATTTCCTATTTTACTTTGGGAACGTTGCTTAGTTCCTGACCCTCGTACAGCTTGATGTAATTCGTTATCACTTATTCTGCATAAAGAAAGGCACCCACATGCACTTGTAAAGCCAAGCTCCCCAAGCCTGAGTTCTGCTCCTCTGAAAGGAGTATAACAGCATCTTCCTACTTCCACATTTTGGGTGTTCCTCTTCCAAGAGAATCAGAAGGGAACAAGGAGAAATGAAGTTTTCCATTTACCCCAACAGCAAGCAGAGCAAAGTCTTCCCACAACCATTTCTCATCCACGTGCTGTGGGAGGCTGTGTCACACACAATCCCTGGGGGCTTCACAAGCCTGCTGGGTTTTGGCCATGCCAAGATGACTAGTGAAGACAGAAGCTAATGCCAATATGGGTATCTGTGCTCTGATCATTGTACTGAAACTGTTTTATACAGAACATCATATGAGCATTGATGATGATGATGAAGAGGTTTTTTATTATCGATATGTGCCTCAGGGCAGTGAATCACAAATATTAGAATATCTAAGTAGTCTAGAACAAATTCCAAGATTTTTTGCCTCAAGTACCATCTCATAGATAATGTAAGATAATATTGCTTCAAAATTTCTATTTTTATGCTCACAAGTATAGGACCTGAGGTAAAAATTTCATATGGGGATATTTATGCTACCTGTAAGAAAGTGTTTTAATCAAAATGTGCATGTAAAATCTCTGAAAGATTATCCTACATTCTGATAGTAAAACCACTGAAACATAGTTTTTACACAACATCAAAATTCACATTGACAGCATTTCCTGAGGCATGCCTAAGCCAGGACACATGGAGGTAGAACTAACCACCTGATAGTCGTTTAAAGGGTGGCAACTTTGGAACACGTTTTACCAACAAGGCAGGAGAGAAATCACAAAATGCAAGAAATTTTCCCAGTTTGCCTTTAAAATTCAGAAGTAGTGTGCCATAAAAATAACTCGGTACACCAGAGCTCTACATTTAACACAGATGCTGATGCTCAAGGGTCTAGAGAGGTGAAATCAGCTTCTGAACTCCCAGCCAGATGTGCTGTCAAAAAACACCTTCAGGAAGCTTTGCTTACCATGAAACTGGCATGCTCCAAATCTCATGCTAGCCAGTATCTGGATGCCCACCACCCTCTCCTGCTCTCTGGTGTCCCACCTCAGGCTCTGCAGGCCCAGATGGCCCCATGGCTACTGTTAATGATGGGGTCAATTCTTGCCAACTCTTGGCTGTTCAGTCCAGCCTCCCATTTCATGGTCTCAAACCCAGGACTGACAGTCCCTGTAGTGCCACTGGATATTCATAAAAACATGGGAACATGAGATTTAGACTGGAGAGGGCCTCATAAGTCTCTCAGTAGAGTGAAAATAAATATTTCCTATGATTCTGAGCCAAGTGACCTGCAAGGGTAAAGTCATGTTAGTAAGAAAACACCGACATAGATCAGCTGTGGATG
Organism: Florisuga fusca; assembly: GCA_038090715.1. Classification (NCBI taxonomy): domain Eukaryota; kingdom Metazoa; phylum Chordata; class Aves; order Apodiformes; family Trochilidae; genus Florisuga; species Florisuga fusca. Next base: position 8,859,433 of record JAAWXA010000022.1, read on the forward strand.
TGCCTTTAAGAAGCAGAGAAAATTGAGATTTAAGACCAAAATAATAAGTCTGTGGTACTTTCCCCTACTTAAAGAAAAATCAATAAAAAGAAACATAGAGCTGGAGGGAAATCTAGCTTGACTCAATCACAGTAAATTAGAAGTCCTTTAAGGCAATGTATGGTGTGTTTTCTTCCTCAGAATTAGGCATTTCAAATATTGACAGGCACAATCAATACATCAATTCCTTTGCGAACTATAATTATATATAGCACTGATAAATAATCATTTAATTAGCATAATGGGAGGCTTCAGTGCAAAGGCTGTCTACCAAGCATACTGGACCTAAAAATAGCAACAGCTTTTCAACCATGTGGCTCTGAATGAAAGTGCTATTGCAACTTCTGGTCTTAAACACTTGTTACATCACTCAGCCAACACAGAGCCTTTCTAATACCATTTTTCCCCTTTATCACAGCAGTGCTGCCATATATAATGCCTTCCTCTAAGACATGGTGACAAGGGGTTGGCATGGATTACCTGAATCAGTTCATCAAGCTCTGTTGCATTCACACAAGAATGCTGAGATACAAACGTCTGCTTCTGAATCACAATGGTGGTTCTCTGGGAGGTTTCATGAGGCTGCTCCAGGGCTTTAAATACTGTTGCTCCAATTATTAAATACACGACTACCACCAGAAAAATTGTTGAGACTGTCTTCCATTTCATAACATTAATAGCCGAATCACTTTCCTCCCGTGAAGAGAGCACAGTAGGCTTGGTGGAAAATGATAACCTTGGTTTGGAATTCTGAGTGGCCGATTTGGGATCCAGCAAGTCAGGTGCCGCCACTGGCAAAACAGAAGAAGAATAAGTTAATTTTCAATGCTGCTCAGATTTGGATAACTGAATTTCTTGCCAAGAGATTAAAGCAATTCTGTTGCTTTCAACAGGAATTTTTTAAATGTTGAATTTTTCACATAAATGATATGTTACAACAATGATGTTACAACAATGATGTTACAACAAATGATGTTATAACAAATGATGTTACAACAAAGCTACTGCTCTGTGTAGTACTACCCACACTATACACATCTGCAAAATCTTTTATAAGGGTCTCTCCCCTCCTGATATTAAATCATCTCAGAAATGCAGATTTCCCTATGCTTTTGCACTTCAGTTAGTATAAAATGGTATTCTGCTGCAGAGGTTCTTTACATCCACTGCCCTCTTAAGCACTGCTGAGCAGCTTTCCAGCTGTGTTTCACCTGGGCATTACGGAGACAACACAAAAATACAGATCTTTCTTTCTCTCACCTACTTCAGCCTTCTCTCACCTGTGCTTCAACAAATGCTGTCTGAGAACAGTTATGTGATCGCTTCCAAACTCTCCAGACAAAACCATAAAAATTATATGTTGCTCCTCTACCACTCTTGAAGTGTTAACTGTGTATCGATTACACCTTTCAGAAAATACCAGTAAAACATATGTGAACTTACTGGAAAAGTCACCCATTTGTTAAGAGATGTATTTCTATTTACAGCCACAAAAACACACTGGGTTTTGATAAAAGTAGCTGAGCATGTTAACTCATGTGACTACCAGCAACTACACCGGCAGTAAAAAACAATCTACCACATCAAGTGCAGGTAAAGGTCTCCTGTGGGCAGATGGCCACAGCAGCTGACCGCACAAGCTATATTTAAATTGTTTTGAACTACAGTTGCATTTTGAACGTCCACGACATCGCTTCCAGCTGCCGGTGGGAAAAGCCCAGATCTAAACCTAGAGGAAAGTCTCCCTCCGGACGGCGGAGGTGCGACAGGTCCCCGGCTGGGGGGGGCAGTGGCACTTGGCGGGGTCCCCTTCTGCGCACCCATCGGGCTCAGACAAACAACTCGGCGCCGGGAGAAGAGGCCAGAGAGGCATCCCCCCCGCCCGGAGCAGAGAGAGGACCGGGGCACCCCGGGCACCCCAGGATCGCTGCGGTCACGCCTCCCCCTGCCGCCTCCTCGACCCCCGCCCTGCGGGCACCCGGGGGTCGGCCGCGCTCCACACCGTGGTGGATGGCGAGCCCTCCCCGCCGCCTTCTCCATCCCTGGGGGCTCGGAGGGTCGCGTTCCTCCTTGCCAAAGTCGCTGCGGTTTTTACACTGGACCAAAGATGTTCATGAAGCTTTTGGAGGCTCAGAGCAGAACTCCTGTGCCACAGCTCTTNGGCGAGGGAAGGGGTGGGGAGAGCAGAGCCACGCCGCTCCTCGCCGCTGCCGACCCGTCAAGGGTGCGCTCCCCTCCGCGCAGGTAGCCCGGCTAAGCGGCGGGCAGATACCGCAGGGGCGCAGGGAAAAAATGGGAAGGGGGGCGGTAGGGAGGAGGCGAACTGGTACCTGCGGAGACCGAGGTCTCGCCTGGAAATGGGCGAGGAAAGAGGCGGGAGGGAGAAGGCACCGCGCACCCCTACCGGCGGTCCCCGCTCCATCCCCAAAGGCGACAGCCTCGCCAGAGCCTCCCCGTGAACTTTTGAACTAGAAGAAATGTCACCGCGGGAGCCAGGGGACAACCGGGGAGACCTCGGCCCTCGGCGGAGAGCGGAGCGGGGCTGCGGAGCGAGGCAGATCCGGCTCTCCCGGCCTGCCCTGATTTTTAACCCGTGTGCTTTGCAGCCCGGTGTCTTGCTGCAAGGAGTTAACTAGGTGGGATCTAGGAGTCAGGGATGGCAGACACCGCCAGCGCTCTGCTTCCTTCCATTTTAGTCTGATAGATACATCAGAAATGCTGCTTCAACCGTGGTTTCTGCCACTAAAAAGCCTGAAATTATTCTTTTTGTCTTTGCCACGGGATAACTTGGTTTTCCTGGGCATCATCTGTCACCCTGTGACATTATCCATCGGTCAGCTGTTCACACTGAGGTGATGAACAGCTACCCACACCAAAAAGACAGAAGGGGATTTACCAAGAGAATCTACGAACTGCTCCCACAACCACTCTCTTAGAAGTCTTTGCAAACACTTTAAAAAATTATTCACTGTAACAAAGGTATAGGTCACAAGGATTTAAAGCCAGAGGATGTATCTCCCTGTACAACAGCTAAAGTCAGTCGTACATTAGGTGTTTAATGGGCTATAATCCCACTCAAATCAGCAGCACCATCAGCTAACAGTTTAGAAGTCACTTACTTTAATGCCTTGCCTTATCAACGTGACATAATACAAATGAGTGTAATACTGAGTTCCTGAGGACTCCAATTTCAGTGGCATCAATCATACCAATCTTCCCTGGTGTGTTCATGCATCTCCACAAGATGCAGCATAAAGCAGGAAGCTGCATCTGCTGTTGCAGTTTGAGCAACATTTGAGCTCATCGTTCCCCCTTGCCCTGAACCACCAAAGCAGTTGGCAAGTACCAAGGGCCATTGTGCCCACTCCAACAAACCCTTTTGCAAGCAGACCTTCAGTCATACAGTTGACTTCATCGATGTAGTCCCAACCCTCAAACATCAGAAGAAAAATGAAATGCCCTCTCCTGTCTGCTGATACTTTCCTGCCCAAGGGATTCTTGAAGATGAAAGATTTTCATGCCTGGATCCTTTTTAAAAAATACAAAAATAAATAATTTTCTTTCCCTCCCTCTCCCACAAAGACTTCTTAACCATCAGCCTGTGTGAACACTGTCTGTTCCTATCTCTCGGAAAAGAATAATTTTACAGGATTTCTTCCAACACCCTGTGGGAGAACAGGCATTAAAATTTTCCTCCATGTTGACCTGTGTCTCTATAAAATATTGTGGAAAATAGTACTACATGCCTTTCTTTAACAATCTAAATATTTGGAGTAAGATTTTGTTTTTCCTTGAGTGGAAGAATTATTATTAAAAGCTGAAAAAGGGTCAGACTTATTGCCTACAATTCAAAGTCAGTGGGAAGCCTCCCAGTAGCTTCAGGAGGGTTTGGATCAGGCCTTAAATTCAGGCATTCCACCCAATGGGCAGAAACCATTTTGAGATCCATCCAGGATTTACTGCCTAAGTGCCTTAACTTTTATTAGCTGAAGTGCTGTCTCTGTTAAAGTAGTTATTTCCATTAATTGCCTCGCAAATCTCTCCAGCATCTACTTTCTGTTGATATTTTCTACCTGTTGTGATCCCAGATGTAATCCTCAGATGGAACTTACCACTTACTTAAAGTGGAGTTAAGCTGTGCTTTCTCACGTCTGCTACAGATAAATACTCCGTGTATGGAAGGTACCCTTCATGTCAGGCATCTTCAAATCCACCAAGAAAACCAGTAATTCTTATTGTGGTGTACAACAAAAAAATCACTGTATACAACTCCTATTTCCTGGAGGCCTTATATAGCGCCAGCATTTTTTTTCTGTGGAGTCATGCCCTCCAATATTTTTATTGTAATGTACACCACACATTGAATAATGTTTGTGACCATTCCACCATCAAATTTGGAACTGTCGCTCAACCAGTTTGAAGCATCAGGCCTGAGCTTTACTAAAAAAACACGCTCAAATGCAGCATATCACTAGCAAAACATAGTGCTAACTGACATGGAGAAGACTAAAGAATAAAAGGGACTACAACATGGAGCTCCAACCTTGCAAGCAAAGTGCTTACTACTGAAGGAGAGATTTCCCTGAACAAACTAAAAAAAAAAATTTAAAACTATTGTAAGATTAAGTATATGCAGCTTTGTGTATTTCATGTTAACATGAGAAAGACTCACAAAGTATAGCATTGTCTAAATATGTGTTGGCATGAGTTTGGGATGGCCACACTACTCACAGACTGGCTGCTGGAAGCAGCTCAACTCTTTGAAATGTTAAAAGTAGAGAGTGACAGGCACAAAGCATGCAGGGGAAATCAAAGGTGCATGATAAACATAGCTATCACATATTCATACACATAACAGCTGTAGATTATCTAAACATAGCTTTGGTAGGACAGGAGCACACTTGTAAGGGAACAGTTATTGCAGAAAAATATCACCCTAGAAAGACCAATTTAAAAAGCACACATAAAAGTACCTTTATCTCCTGTTAACACTTTCTCCTCTTTCCAATTGCAGAAGCCAATCCCTCCCTGTCAGGCTATGAAGAGCAGTTGTTTCATGCAAGGGGGTCCTGCTAAGTCCCCACCTCTGGGTGCAGTAAACACTCTTCTCCTTTAACCAGCTGTGTGATAGGAGGCATCACAGGTTCCAGCCTTATTCACTTTTAATTACTTGCCAAAGATTTCTACATTCCCAAGAGACTACTAAAGCAAAGCTTCCACTGGAGGGCATTGCCCTCACTGACTTAAATGGCCTATTCATATGGGCACCTATTTAATTTGCAGCAGGGTACCCGTGCCTTTGATTGAACAAAGTATTGCTACGGGCTTCAGGCCTTGCCGTGGACACCTCATCCTCCCCTCTGAAGGAAACGATACTTCCTCATGACATGAGGTAGGAGACCTCTGCCTCTCTTCAGAAATGTGCCAAACAATACACTCAGTCAAGGATAAATCTTTGCTACTGCTAAGTTTTGTTACAACAGAGCTCATAAAAAATTTTAAGGCCCATTTTACGTATTCATCTGGACTTCCAAATGACTTGGTTTTTGACTTCTTTGGAGACATTAAAAGATCTCTGTCAGTACATTATGGATAATTATGAGATTAAGGCCATACCATGTTACTGCATTTTGCCATTAAACCATTATTCATATTCTGTGATGAGAATTTACACTAAATGAGAAAATAATGGCATATAGCCTGCTTCTTCTTTGAGCAAATGAGAAGACAGACCATGTGCTTCACCTGGCAGTAAGGGCACAGGGCTGCTCCCAGTAACCATGCCAAGAGAGCATCCTGCACACTCACCACCAGCATGAGGAAGCCAAAGAGAAGGGAATAGGCAGGTGAGACATGCAAATAATGATATTCAGTCCTTATATGCCTCAGAAAATGGTAAAGCCTTACAGCAGTCTCATTCAAAAATATGTGGTCACTTTTAATTCACAGTTGTAAACGAGTAAAGCGTATGTGGTGTGACTAGGATATGGATTATGAGTTTCATCTCACTGTGTTGCTATTACAACTACCCTGAGTATCTGAGTGTGAGAAATTACTTGTTCAGCAGAAAAGCCATTGTTTCTCACCTCATCCACTTCTAGAAAAAATGTTTCCATGTGCCCACCTACTTTCATACATTGCAGTTGTCAGTTTTAATTAGGTTCTAATTCTTTCCAACACTAGTAATTCTGATGTGTTTATCCACGTGCAGCAAGTGGGAAGTTGTTTCAAAACCCATAAAGTATTCGCTGTTGTAATTAATACTGTGAATGTGTGTTTTTCTTTACTGGCTTGCAAATCTCACAGTGGGTTTCCTCCCTGCCTGTGTCGTGTTGCCAGACCTAATGGGATTTATTTGCCACATGTTCTGCCACTGTTTTTTCAAATTTTCTTTCTCAAATCTGTTATGCTTGTACAGCTTCAGAAGCAACAATTATAACTAACTTTTCAGTGCCATTCTCATCAATGATAAATGTGAATTATCATATGTCACCTTTGTTATGAATTATTTATGCACAAGAAACTCTTACTACTACTTTGAATTACTGATCTCCTTGAGGGAAAGCTAGTGGTGCTTTGGGATGATTACAAAATATTTTTCTGTAATCATCAGAATGTTCTGCAAAATTACTGGTTTGTAACCTGTTTTTCATTTTTGCTAGTTGTGGTCTCTTCAAAATAGGAGACTGACAATAAGAATATGCAGATTTTGTATCTGGTTGTCCACACCCATTAGTACCAATCATGCAACTGTCCTCCTAGATTTTCATGGTGCTACAGGAAGACTGCTGAGATGGAAATGTAACCTCTGTATTGTCTTTGCAGACTGGAAAAAAGCACAGAGGATTTTGAAAGCAAAAGATCATGAATATAAGACTGCACACATCTGGCCTGATAAGACAATGGCCAAAGTTTGTGCTGAGTCTAAAGGTAAACTACTAAAGGTAGTTTTCTTCAGGTAAACAGGTGCTTACTTTTAAATTACACCTTGAGGAGCTGAGAATTTGATTTTTATGTTTGCAAAGTATTATATCGACATTTTAGGGAACTCTTGAAATAGTGACAAAGAGCTATGGCACAGCAATCAAAAAAAAATACAGACAGAGGACATTGGAAATCATCTAAAATAGTCTTAGTGCTTTTCTTGTACAGTAACCCACAAGCAAAATTTGGAAGAAACAAAAACAACCATGCAAAGACAAGAGAAGAGAGAATAGCTCATAAATTACTAAATAAGTATATTTCAGGGATAACCAAAGAACTTGTTAGCAGAAATAAAGAATAGAAATCATGAGATGAGAAAGGAGAACATTAAGTATCCTGTTTTAAAATGACCAGACTTACTCTACATGGCAGTAGCCATAAGAGATAGCGCAATGAAATCTATGGATTATTTTCAAATGTGCACAAGAGACTCCATTTTCTGTCAGTCTCTGCCTGCTTAGCTTCATGGAAGTACATCTGGAAAAGATGCTACTTTTTTTACAGAAAGACAGCATATAATATGGGGGGTTTATTATTATTTGATAGTTTATTCTAAGGATAGACCTCTTATTTTATCTCTTTGCAATTGTTTTGTCATTTTCTCCTCCCCCAGTGCCATGCCAAGCACAGTGCTCACAAATCACACTGTGAAACTAAGCTGTGTGCTAATGCTCACGTCAAAATCTGGCAGTTGTAAGTAATGGTTGGTTAATTCAAAGAGGCACAGAGTCTCAGCTTTTAAAACTCTGAGCAAAAACCAGTACTTCCCATTTAAATGCCTAAGCAGAGGTGAAGAGGTAATTTCATATCACATTAAAAGTCTGACTTTGAAAATCATCACGACTTCACAGCTTTATCTGCAAAGCATCATTTGCCCTTTTCAGTCACAAAATCCTTCTGCTGTGATAAAGATGCCACTAGCACCATGCAGAAAAAAAGGCTGGGTGAACAGAGCCCAAGTTTGGTAAGGTCCTTGGACAACAAGAAGCATAAATTGCTGCCATAGGAATGCATGGTGTATTGGCATAGCTCAGCACTTCTATCCTTGAACATTCTTCCCTCTATTTTCTTGTAAGTGTAGACCTTGAAATTCCATTTCTGGTGGTTTAATCTTGGACTGGCAGCTATGGACTCTGTTAACAGGAGAACAGGCTACAAGAGGTTAATATTTATCTTTCCAGCTTTAAAACATCTGCTGATCTATCTTGACACCTTTGCTAGAAATAAGGTCTTTCAGTTGTGTTGTGCCACTGATGCTAAGCGTGCAAGGAAATTGATCTGCTCTTTGTACAGCTTCCTCTTTCATTTTCAGTTTTTTCAGAGAGAAAATTAAAAGCTGATCTCCAACTCTAAGGAAAATGTAGGTACAAAATACAGATGAAAACTGGCCCACATTTTCCTCTTTGCATAGCAAATATAAATATACCCCAGATGTAAATACCCTGGCATCAAGCAGAACCGCATGAACGTAGGACTGTGACTGCTGAGAAAGTGACTTTATAGGACTCCTTCATATAAAACAGCTAAAATTAATATTATTAAATTTCCATGACATTTTAGCAGCCTGGACATGAAGGCTGTTCCATTTTGAAAATCCTCAACATCTTAATATTTTTATAATTGCTCACCCCGAAAGTTTACTCTCCCTATTGCAAAAATGGGTGAAGTAAGACTGTAAAAAATTCATTGTGTTAATGTAAAAGGTGTTCTTTAATAAAAATTATTATTTTCCTAAATTATTTATATTGGCAAGAGATATAGCACAAGCAACCCCCGGTAACAACTTACGTAAATTTCCTGTCATTTTTTTGTTAAAAAACAATTTAAGGAGCATGAATGCCAAGAAAATTTAGTTGAAAAGCCATAAAGGAACTGATTCCTGAAATTATTGCTTTCCTAGTTTTTCATGTTCCTCTCATAACAACTTAAGATATTAAGAGGATTACTACTCAAAAAATTTACTTAAGGCATTATCCAGTAAGAGTACCTCAATGGAAGAAATACAACAAAAACAGTAAGGAAGCCTCAGGCTGAACATTTGTACCAGATTCTTGGGGACTCACTGCCAATTTCATTATTTTAGAGGGAAGATATGATGATTTTTCTTGTTCATAAAAATTGCCTAGAATGTTTTGGAAAGTCAGTTTTGATTACAATATTGAAACTAGTAAAGTAGACTTGTGGTTAAAAGAAATCCCTTATTCCTAACTTGCAAGGTCACAGGAATTAGGTTCTATATCCTGCTAGCGAATATACGTATAATCCAGATGTGGAGGATTTGGGATATACCTGTGGATCACATCAGAACCCCACATAAAGAGCCGTGTGGGAATTCAGAGCAAGCTGCTGCGTGCATAAAATCGTGCAGCATAACACAAAAATACTGCCATCTGGCAATAGGCAGGGATGGCAAAAGTCAGGGTAGGTATGGTCTTCCCAGCAGCACGCTCAGAGCAGTAACTGACCTCTCAGCATGGCAAACTGGATCAAAAACAGCAGTTCCATGGCATGTCTGTGTCATCTCCAGTTCTGGAGTTACTTCTGGAGTGACCTCTATGTCAGCTACTCTGCTTTTTCTATACCATTGTGTGGGGAACAGACATGGAATCCAACTTGGACAGAGACACCTATACACAAAACTCTGAATCCTGAAAAAAGTGTTTGTTTTAATTTCTGTACATCTTAGTTTTCACCACTGGTGTCCTTTAGCAAGCTTTCTGCTTCTGGACACAAATACAATTCCCATTTCGGCACTAATGGCATTCTTATGCCAAATTGATCCAGAAAATAAGCCTTCCTTACTTATCTCCTCAGGGGAGTTTGGAAGGCTAGCAGACCAAACTCTATGAAAAATGTAGGGATGCTTACCACTTCCTTTTAAAACATAAATAAAAGAAATGCCTCCACCAGATTTTAAGCTATAGTGCCCTGACTGGAAGATTCTCTCAGGATGAGGGGGAAAAGGACTCTAAATCTTTCTTCATCATAAAGAAATTTAAATCCACATCTTTCACTTTCCTGGAGAGAGCCTGGCATTGGGACGCCCCACTTCCCAGCAAGCCACGCTTAGAGATCACTGACCCTGATACATTATGGGACTCAAGTGCACTGTCCTGTGATTGTGTCTGGTCTCTAGGAAATATTACTGAGCTGTATTTCTTGTTTTCACATTTGCAGAAAATCAGGTTTACACTACAGTTTTATAAATAGTAACATATCTTCATAGATGCTTAGAAAACGTAATCTCCCTTTCCATCAGCAGAAAGAATTTTACTGAAAACCAGGTAAATTACTCCCAGAGTACTGAGTTTGTTGTTATGTTTTGCTTTCCTATTGCATGAAGGGTTTCTTCAGAGTCAGCTACTGGGTGAGCCTACATTGTCACAGAAGGGCACTCCAAACACAATTTTATAGAGCAAAGACTAACCTGTGGCAGGAAAGATGCAGGAAAACAAGACCCCAACACCAGAGGTCCGTGGCAATTATTTTGGAAATTATTTTCCAAGTGGCTACCAGCCACATGGGAAAGACAAATCACCTTGAAGCCTAGCTATAATGAGATGTAGCAACAACATTGTTATTTCTTATCCCATATCTTTCCAGAAGTGGTCACTGATTATTATTTTTTTTTTTACTTTTTTATTTTTAATCTTAATATTTTAGTATAATCAATTAGTTTTATTTTCAAATGAAAGCTAGTTAGAGCAAAACCAGATTTCAGGGTGGCTGACAAACCTTAAGCAGTCATGTCCTTGGTATGTGGCAAATCCTTCAGCCTATATCAGCCTATTCTTAGAGCCCCAAGCAACCCAGGTGTCTCCTCTATCTTGTGAGATTCAGTCTGCTTACTGGAAAAAAAAGACTTCAGATAGGAGATTAGTTGCCCACTATCAACGTTAATCAGAATGTACTCAGCAGACACCAGGGGAATAAAGAGATGGCATGAGAATCAGAGGACCTCCTTAGATTTATGGCAATCCCATAATCCATCAAACATTAAAGAACTGCTCTGTAATCCCAGTTCTTCCTGTCGAATTCAGGATTCATGAGGTGGGAAAAGGACAGAGGTAGAGAGAGAAAAACTCCTAGCTTAGTGATCATGTATTCACTTGGAAGAGAGAGACTTGAGTTTCTGCTCCAAGGGCTATTTATGCATTTTAACTAATGACAGTTTCAATGAAAAATACAAGTACAGAAACAAATTACATCTGATCACTTCTACAGATATTTATCACTGATAGTCATCATCAATTTTAGTCAGCAAACACTACACTGACACTGCCTCCCTTCAAATTCTTTATCAAGTTTACTTGTTTGGCATGCAAGAAGACAAACCATCAAGGATGCTGCAACAATTCCTGCTAATTCAGTTCAGAGCAATAAACAGAATGAATCAATTTCAGCTGAATGAGATCAAAGAAATCTCCCATCTTGTTGACTGTTTAGAATAACTCAAGGAAGATTAATTTCTATCTGAGCTTTCTCTTGATCCCAATAGGTTGCTGATGACAAAAGAGTGGAAAGAAATCTTTTTATCATCAGTCACTTTCATTCTTTCTTGAGTACCCAGTGTGCACACATTCCTCTGGTTTTAGACAAGAAAGCAACTGGTCAATACCTACTGAACTACTAACTATTCAAAATGACCACTTGGGGAAGAACATACATGCAGCAACTGTGTGGAATATTGAATAGAAAGCTGTATATGAAAAAGCACAATTCATACTTAGAAGTGTCATATGTAGCCATGTTTCTCTGAAAATAAATAATATTAAAGCCATAAATAACAATTACTGATGAACTAACAGCAATATATCCTTCAATATGCCACTTGCACATTTTAGATAGGTATACATCTATATTATCTAAACATACTCCATCTGTACAGTAGCTGTAAGGTCCAATTATTGCTATAATATCAAAAAATATATTAATACATTGCAGGCAGTTTACAATAATGAAATAAATACCCACAGCTTAATGAACTTGCTTATAGACCCCTATAATGCAACAAAGATAGAGCTGTCACTTAGCACAAGACCCCACTGGCTTTCCAATGTGTGATTTTCTGACCTGCAGCATGGGGCTCCCTATCTTGCCACAAATGTTTCCTGGGGCCCCTTACTACAAAATCACTGACATAAAAGATGCTGCAGTAGTAATGTATGCACCTTTATGTTCCTTAGATTCATATTAATTTGATGCTACAGAATTTCTAATGCCAGGCTGGGGTTTGGAGGGTCACAAGTTTGTGAAAGGAATTACACGGTCTAGCTGCCTGCAACAACAGAGGACAAGGGTAAGTGACCCAGTCCTTCCTCCAGCCTAGTTTCATATCTCTTCAGTTACTCCATATTGGATCAATCCCACTGACTTAAACTACATCACAGTATACAAAGTCAGCCAAGCCTTGGTCATTATCTTTTGCGATTTCACCTTATGGGCTTTGGGCTTAGTCAACAGAGTGATTTAAAAGTCCCCAGAGTTTGTGCTGATGTGCTAGCCTTAGTCAGCATTCAAACACAGCTGATGCAGGCCAAAGCTAGAACCTGAGTTCCCTGTATAACCTGTGGAAAGTCAGTCACCCATGAGAGGAACTCATAACTGTCTTCCAGGAACTACAGTCAACTAGCTACTAAGCACCACTACAGAAGAATAAGTGTACTAAACCCTGCCAACCTCCAGGATTTAAATATCTCAAGGGAGGATCTCTCTGCAGGTCAGATTCCTGTTTTGGTGGGCTTTTCAAAGTATTTGACAAGGATGGAGTAAAAAGTGGGAAGGGAGGAAGAAATGAGAGAGAACAAAGAGATAAAAGGCACCACTTGATGAAGCTCAGTAGCTGAAGCCTACACCCAAGAGAAGGAGGGGAGATCTGAGTTCACATCTACATCCCCATGAATGCTTTAACCAACAAACCATGGGGTGGAGTCTCCTTAATCCCCAGATATTTTGCTTCTTATGATTCTGGCACTAAAGCATTTGCTCTTGGCACCCATGTCCAAACAGGCCAAAACTGAACAATTTTATTCTGTCTTTAACTGTACCTTAATTCGGGAAAATTCCCATCAACATCAAAGGCAGCCTAAAAACTTACAGGCATACAGCTCCCACATTATCTGTGGCTGTGTCTGTATTGATGTTCCCATGCTTGCCTTGGCACGTCCCAGGGTCCTGCTCCACAGAGCCTTCAGACCAACGCCCAGCTACAACATGCCATGGCTCATGCTCAGGCTCCAGGATTGAGCTTTCCTGGGCATGGGAACTGGGTCTGAGAGGTTCATGGACAAGGGGATGGTGCATGCCTAGTTCTTGCCCAGTACAGCCATGGCATTTGGGCTGCACCTCCTTCTGAGCCCAAGCAAATGGGAAAGACTCCCAGATACCATGAAAGAGAAGAGTTTTGCATGGGCGATCAGCAGAGCACTGTTCTCAGAAAACAGTAACTACAGGAAAGCACAAAAGGCAAACACTAAATAAAACGATCCTGAAAAAAAGTGTGCAGAGATTGGTTTTGGATAAAGTGGAACCATGATGGAAAACCACTTACCAATCATATTCAAAATCGGTGTATGATCCAAGCTGAAACACCATTACCTGGTAATTTAGAATGGAGGGCATGCCAATCATTCAAAGTGGCTTATTCCTTTAGTTCTAACAATAAATTTTCTCTCTAGTACATACTGTTAAGTCTAGTTAGGTAAGATGTGTGTACTGGCCTCTCTACAAGAGCTTGTATATATTAAACATTGTCAAGTGCTCTTTACTACATTAAATTTTTGCGGTGGGAAAGTGTTCTTATGTCCATTTTTATCAAAAGGCCCTGGAAAACAGTGACTTGACAATGTTACATAGGGAGATCCCTGTGGACAATAAATTTTTAACACCTTGCTGTTTAGCTCTTTGTGAAGTCAGTTGTAAATGCATGCTCAGAGAATTGGACAATTTTTTACCTTTGTAATGGACAATTTTTTCTGAAATCTCTAAAACAGAAAATGGATATCATGATCCTGGATAGAAAGTTTCTTTAATAATGCACATATGTTCAACATCTGATCTTTGTTCTACATTTTATTTAGTGTTCTCTTATAACTGTAATGACTATTTCAATTTTGGGTTTGTTTTTTGTTTTGTTTAGGGTTTTTTTGTGAAATTTTTTCTTTGTTTTCTGTATCCTAACTTGTTTTGGAGTTTTACAATGTGTTTTTGTTCCTACTTCCAAATGCTTCTGGCCTTTTAGCTTACACGTTCTCCCTGTGAGATGACAAAGTACCACACACATTTCTAGCTTCTGTCTCTCTCAAAAATAAGTAAAAATCTGTATTTTTAAGAGACTGCTTATCAACTATATTTAGCTTGTATGCATCTACTGCAGAACTGAATTTGTCACTGCACAATCTGGGCTTTTTTGTTTGTATTAAAACTGACTTAAGATTTCATATTGACCTGGGTATCAATATCCAATTTATAAGTAACAACAATTCCATTCTTGCTGAAATAGCTCTCTGAGCAATTTCCACAGAATGATCTTCTTCACTGTGCAGAATACTTATACACAATTTTTTCTTAGGTACAGCTTCCCAGAGGTAGTTTTATTTCTTGCCAAAATAGTACCTCCACTGAAGGCCAGACATTGTTTACTTCCCCAGTGTAAACTTTCACATTACTTTTTGCAAATTCACTCAACATAAGAACAGAACTGTTGAAATTGTCGTTTTTTCTTTGTCAATTCATTTACTTATTTTTTTAAAAAATGAGATTTGTCATCCAAATCTACTGTGTTATCATCTCTTTTCTTTCCAAAACTTTCATTCTCATCCAAGACTAATCTGGAGCCTGGAAAACTAACACAACTGCTTCTTAATGTAAGAAGGACTCTCCAACATTTTCTCAGTTTTGGTCTCTCGCTACTTCAATCAAGTCTTAAAACAACAACCCCATAAGTAGGGAAAAAGCATTAGGTTTTTTACAAATCATGGATTCATATAATGGTTTGGGTTGGAAGGGATCTTAAAGATCTTCTAGTTCCAACCCCTCTGCCATGGGCAGGGACACCTCCCACTAAACCAGGTTGTTCCCAGCCCCATCCAACCTGGCCTTGAACACTTCCTGGGATCTGGGCATCCCACATTTCTCTGCGGATGAGGCATCCACAACATTCCTGGAAACCCAGACCTGTGCCAGTGTCTCTTCACCCTCATAGTGAAGAATTTCTTCCTATCTAAATCTACCCTTTTCCAGCGTGAAAACATTTCCCCTCATCCTACGACTATATGCCCTTGTGAAAAGAGTCAACCTGGAGACCTCTTCTCCTTCTCCACTCCAGGCTGAGCAACCCCAGCTGTGTCAGCCTGTGTTCATAGGAGAGGTGCTACAGCCCTCTGATCATCTTTCTGGCTCTGCTCTGGACTCACTCCGACAGCTCTATGTCCTTCTTGGGTTGGAGGCTTCAGAACTGGACATAGTACTCCAGGTGGGGTCTCACAAAACTAGAGGTGGTGAATCACCATGCTGGCCATGCTTCTTTTGATGCAGACCAGGATACTGCTCTCTTTTGGGCATTTCACATCCAATTAATCCTTTCAGAACTTAATTCTTTCAAAGTGTGATTCTTTTGACTTTTTTTTTTTTTTAGAGCAAACTGGTAATTAGACTGCTGTTCTTTAATTGAAGGTTATTGGATAATATCCACTGCCTCTGGCCTGAGGTTGCAGCTAGCTTTTGCCCAGCTTTCTTTTCAGATTATTATTTTTTTATTAAAGAGACAAAATTTTCCTATAATCTCCCTGCCTGATGGATTTCTGGAGAACCCCTGATACAATGGCTGTAGTCCTTACCTGCTATTCCAGGTCCTTCTTTCCTCACATTTTGTTGTAATTTTCTGACACTGAATGCATGTTTCTTTTTAAGTCTCTTCTTCAGATACCATACAGTGCTCTTTGTGGTAATAAACGGAGGTGCCTAAGTAGGATCTTTTAACTGTGATGAAGCTTTCTTGGTGTTATCAGTGTATGAAAACAGAGAAGTGCCACATAATAAGTTGAGTCCCTCTAGTCTGCTTTAATAAAATGTATTAGAAGTCCCAGTAAATCCATCATCTTGTTTATACTTACTGTTTTTGCTAGAATCAACAGTACATGGGAGGTGGGGTTTGGCCAGCAAGCGCTATTAGAGTGCTGGCTGCCAACCAACAGGCCCCAGTGAAACATCAGTGGGAAAAGTACACTTAATTCTAGTCATTGGTGCTCCAGAAAAAATAACCCAAAAACAGAAGAAGAAAAGACTTCTAGATAGATTTTTTTTTAGAGGAAACTGGAAGGGCTTGTCTCACTTATTCTGGCAAAACAAGGGCTAAGAAGACATCTGATGCTGTATGTAGATCAATCAAAAAGACTTTTTTTGAGCTAATGGACCATGTTGGCACAAAACCAAAACCATTCGGTGAATAAATTCTGGCTAGAAATCACAAAAAGCATGAGAAGAGCCAGCTTCTGGAACAAATTCTCAGTAGGAAGGATAAGAACGAAAACCTAACATTGTAAAATAGAGACTGGTCAATTTATACAAAAGATTTATCTGACATGCTGCCTGCAAAAACAGATTGGTCTCAGAGGCTCACTGGAGAGATGGTCAGTCTCCCTGACCCCATAAGCCACATTCTCCAGGCTTCACAGAGCCACACAGACTTCAGAGGGCTGTGGGGAGAGTGGATAGCTGAGCAAGTCCTAAATCTTTTACTGTTCCCTTGCGGATTCGGGCTGGATGGCCTCTGCATCCCAGGCAATGTCATAGCCATTGGCTCACATCCCCCCAGCAGCCTCCAAATCAGTGCAGCCCACTACCACATAAGTGCTGTGACCCCAGCATGTGAGTTTATTTGGCATGCAACTCAAAGAAGACCTTCCCAAGCCCTTTCAGCCACACACAGAGAGATGTAGTGTCTTTCCAACCCACAGCTCTCAGGTGCCAGGCTGTTCCTTCTCCAGACTAAGAAGAAAAATACCAGGAAGAATGTCTTTTAGAATATGGTGGGTTTTTAAGAGCTCGTTCTCTGATCTCCTATATTCTTAGCACCAGTAGCACTACGAACCAAAGTGGAAATCAAACATTTTTATCATCATCAAGGTGAAACACTATAATAACAACCTGAGAAGATCTGAGATTTAAGAGGCAATAACTGTGTCCTGGACTGCATGTTCTACCAAAGCCAAAACACTTGCAGCAAGTAAGTGTCAAAGCCAAAGATGTGTGTTATTTATTAATAGAAGATTAAGATATTGCTGAGTTAAGAAGTAGCCTCAAGTTACTAATATAATTAAAAATTGTGATTAAATATTAAGATGAATGGGAAAAATTAAATTGTGAGCTGTCAAAGTGCCAAGTAAATAATTTAAAGACAGACTATAAGAGCAGTGGTAACTCCCTTTTTCTGATTTTTCCACTTCTTCATATTACTGACCTTCTTTTACCCTTTCTAAAAGTCCTCACATTTTTCTCTGATATTTGAATAGGTTATCAACGTTACTTTCCCCTACAATATGCTTCTGCCTAAAATACATGTTTGGAAATCACAGAAGTGGCTGTGCTTGTCATGTGAAATAGAAAAAAAAAAAAGTCATAAAGAATAGAAGGACAGCAGTTTCTGGGGCAGTCACAGGGAAGAAACTATGTATTTGTGGACAGGGCTAGGAAAATGAGTCAGAAGAGGGGTCATGGGCTGACTGTGGGTTGTTTGGTTATCCAAATGTTTTCTTTTCAGAATTTTTCCATCTCCATTTTCTCTGCTTTTAAGAGTTGTTATTCTTCTTACTTTGGATAAATAAAAACCATTTCTTTTTGTCATCCAAAGGGTGTCAAGGGGCTGATACAACTTATTGCTGCTGAGGAGAATCTAAGCCAGGTAATTTCTGAAGGTAAATTCAGAAGGCAGTTTCTGCACTGACTGCACAGGCAGGCAGAAACTGGATCTTTCCCCGCATGTGAACACCATCTTTGACAGACTGTGACTATGAAAACTTTTTGAAACAAATGGTTTTGGTTTGTTAAGAGCTAAGCAAAAGACCCTCCACACCTCACATCTCCTGCAAAAGCAACCAGATTGTAGGTCTGGACTCCCAGCTGGAATATGGAAGAATCAAGAGAAACCATATTGGAAGAACCAATATGGTTCTTGATATAGCACCTTAAGCAGCCTGCCAGTATCAAGGAGTTGCATTTTTGTATCCATGGTGAATCTGAAATGCATGTTCCCATTAGAAGTTTAAGTTAGACCAGTGCTTTCCCAACAGCAAAAGTTTATTTGGCGCTTTTTTTTTTTTTTTAAGTACTGGCTTCTGTCAAAGACTTTTTATTACACCTCAAAAAAATTTCTGACCATCTCCAATTCGTGATAGCAAAGAATAGCAACCCAGTCCTGTCCCTGTTACACTAGATGTTCATTCCTGCTACCTAGATCTCTCTGTGATCAACCTGGATGAAGGCATTTGTCGTTCACCAGTGTCATATATCCTTATTACTACATGCTAACTCTGCAGTGATGCAAATAGACAGCTACAGCTAGAATACAGGGTACAATTGCAAAAGCCATGGATGGCTAAGGCACTATGCCTTAGTTGAATAAACTCAGTACAAGACAAATTCCAACCCCATCATTTTTCCCATAGATTATGGGAAACAGAGCTCTGATGCACACTTTAATGTTAGTTTAAAATGAAAAGTGCACAGTGCCCAACAGATCAGTGAATACTGATGAGTTAAGTGAAGTCAGCACAGATGTTCCCAGACAAATAGCTAACTAGTTGGAGAATTTTTAAAGGAAGGCTGGGAGTTCAGTAGAAAAGAGAGTTGACTTTTCCACATTGTTAGCTCTGAGGACTGCCAGGAATCAGGCTCTGCTTAAGAGCAGATGATTTTATCTCTGGAGATTTGTCATACAGGCTGCCATACAGCACACCTCAAAGTTTCA
This sequence comes from Florisuga fusca, assembly GCA_038090715.1. NCBI lineage: Eukaryota > Metazoa > Chordata > Aves > Apodiformes > Trochilidae > Florisuga > Florisuga fusca. Next base: position 8,878,421 of record JAAWXA010000022.1, read on the forward strand.
TAGAGCTGGAGACATCGACAGTTCTGCCATCACTACCCTGTTACAGTCCTGTCTTCTCATAGCTTTAAATATACTTGAGTATTTGCAAAGAAGCTATTCTGTACTCTCAAATAAAACCAGGATTTCTGCAGAGTTTGTTGTGGTTTACTAGAAATCCCAAATACTTTTGCAAAGCATGCTGATAAATGTGTTTCTGGGATACAGCTGCATTTTTTTATTTCCTGTCATTAGACCACTGCTGAGACATACTTTTTGTCCACCAGTTTTCAGTTTGTTCTTTGAAGCTATCTTAATCAATAGTTTGCACTTACATTAAGCCACATTTGCACTGTGAAGATGTTCTCTTTCTTGCACAAGTGCTCAGTTTTCTACAGATGCAGGAGCATCTGTAATTTACAGAAAACCTCTACATAGAATTTCACTCCTCATTTGCATGGCTTCTTTTTACCACGATAGCACTAGGGTGAGCTTTTCATGGTGCTGTCCCTTTCTGCTGGATTCCTACCTCCAATGAATAGAAAACTGAACTAGATTATTGATAAGTTATTATGTATTTATATTTTTCAAGGCCACTAACATATTATCAGAGTATTTTACTTATGCTAAAACAGTTCATTCTCCTGACATTCATAAAGGACAGGCTTCTCAGATGCAACTTAATACAAATTGTATATTTAAAAAAAAAAAAAAAGAATTATACCATAGAATCATAGACTTTGTCGAATTGGATAGGACCCATCAGGATCATCAAGTCCAACTCCTGTCCCCATCTAGGGCACCCCCAGAATCACACCATGTGCCTAAGGGTTTCATCCAAATGCTTCTTGAACTCAGACAGGCTTGGTGCTGTGACCACTTCCCTGGGGAGCTTGTTCCATTGCTCAGCTGTCCTTTGGGTGAAAAACCTTTTCCTGATATCTAACCTAAGCCTCCCCTGATTCAGCTTCCTATAATTTCCTCATTTCCTGTCTTTGGTCACAGGAGTGAAGAAATCAGCACCAGTAGCATCCCTTCCCCTCGTGATGAAGCCCTATACTGTGATGAGGCCACCCCTCAACCTCCTTCTATCCAAACTGAACAAACCAAGTGACCTCAGACACTCCTCATAAATCATGCCTGCCAGACCCTGCACCATCCTTGTTGCTCTCCTTTGGATGCTCTCCAACAGCTCGATGTCTTTTCTATCCTGTGGTGCCCAAAACTGCACACAGGACTCAAGGTGAGGCCGTCCCAGAGCAGAGCAGAGTGGGACAATCACCTCCCGTGCCCGGCTGCCAACGCTGTGCTTGATGCACCCCAGGACACGGATGTCCCTCCTGGCAGCCAGGGCACACTGCTGGCTCTTACTCAGTTTGCCATCAACCAGGACCCCTGGGTCCCTCTCCACTGTGCTGCTCTCCATTGTTACCCAATTCCTAGCTCATTGAATTAATTTTTTGTCATCCTTGGTAAAAATGCAGAGGTTATATATCAGCTTTTGGATTTCTTAACAACAGGTTGCATTTGTGTAGCAAGAGAACCAAGGCTCTTGCTGCAATTTTAAGCAGCTAAAGAAAAGATTCCCAGAAAACTTGCTATACAATCAAATAACACAATTCACATGCAGCACCCAGGCAACAGTGCAGAAAAACTTTCGAGTTAAGTATCTGCAATGAAACACTAATTTCACTGAATTTTGTTACTGATTTCAATGGAGTTTTACACTTAATTTTTTAAAATTTTATATTTTTTTACACTTAATTAAACTTTGGTAAAGGCAAGAATCCTGTCCCACCTTGAAGAGGACAAGTATTGGTGCTTTCTATTTTGGTTCACAGGCTGAGAGCTGGCCATTTCTTAGTAAGTCACAGAACCACCATAAAGCCACTGCTGTCACACTGGAGGGTAATTGCCACTGTCTCAAAAAGGACTCAACTCCAAGCAGCACATACAAAGACCAAGGAAAGCTGTGGTGTGCAGCATTTTCTGAGCGTCTGATGTTAGTGTTTGGTGATTGTCTGAGTGTCTGATGTTAGCTGATGGTATGAAGACATAGAGAATCATAGAATCATGGAACTGGCTGGGTTGGAAGGGACCTCAGAGATCATCAAGTCCAACCCTTGACCCACTACCGCTGCGGTTACCAGACCATGGCACTGAGTACCACATCCAGTCTCTTTTTAAATATCTCCAGGGACGGAGAATCCACTACTTCCTGGGGCAGCCCATTCCAATGCCTGATCACCCTCTCCGTAAAGAAATTCTTTCTAATATCCAACCTAAACCTCCCCTGGCACAACTTGAGACCGTGTCCTCTTGTCTTGCTGAGAGGTGCCTGGGAAAAGAGACCATTACCCACCTGGCTACACCCTCCTTTCAGGTAGTTGTAGAGAGTGATGAGGTCTCCCCTGAGCCTCCTCTTCTCCAGGCTGAACAGCCCCAGCTCCCTCAGCCTCTCCTCATAAAACCTGTGATATGATCATAGCCTAGAAGACAGATGGTGAGGTATAGCTCCTATTCTGAAGTACTGACTACAGCTGGGCTGAGCTGCATCTGCAGAGTTCTTCAGTGAGGCCCTTATCTGCCATTTTCTAGCAACTGTTCTGTTCACAGCACATTGCACTCCAGAGGTCATCAAATCCAAGCAGCAGTGACTCCCACATTAATAGGATTTTACTCTCAGTCTCCTGCATTTTATTCTTTACATGTTTCTTCCAAATTAAAGCAAAATGATGCCTATCACTATTCATCATGTTATTTCTACATGTACACCAGCAACAGGGGCTATACATCTTTCCCCTTCAGTCCCAGATTATTTCTGCAGCTGTGTTTTTATACCCTTCTTGAGCAGTGGTTTTCAAAATTCCTTAAAATAATTGCAATATCATTTGAAAGTACTCGATGCCTCATCTGAAGCACCACAACATCCTGAAAAAGGTCTCAAGAAAACTTTCAAAACCTTTTCTAAATCAATAGGTAGTGGATATCATTTCAGTATTAGATTTGGTTCTTTGCAACAGTCTATACTGGAAGCAGCACACCTTAAAAGCAAAAAAGTAAATAATACAAGTTCATTGTGATTTTCAAAATGTTGCACTCAGGTCCAGTGTTTGATTTCTGTCTTCCTGGACTGTTTTTTGGAAGCAAACAATTATTTGAGTGAAAGATCTTTCTATGTAACCAGTCTCAGCCAGCAATATGTGCATTTTACAGATGGACCCTGCAGATCTGCTTCCCTTTCTACAGAAAGCAGCTGGATCAGCACTGATACTGTAGCAGCCAAATACAGTCTTTTATTTGTGCAACCAGAGGGTCAAGGCTCTGCTTTCTCCATGTGAAAGGAAGAGTGGCACTGAAAGCAGAACTCTACCATGAGAGAACTCCAAAAAGGGGGGTGAAGATTCAGCTCTCAGAGTTGAGGCTTTGAGGCTGTACAGCCTCATGACATGTGCTCATAGATGGGGATTTGGTCTGAGATACTTTCTTCCACGTGACAAAAATCACCTGCACAACTTTTTGTACAGCCTCTGCTTCCCTCCCATTACTTCTGGTATGGTGGTAACATCTCTGAAGCTATTCTTGTCAGATGAGGAATGGGGGCAGAACAAGACCTTGAAGGGATCCTGCAGCAACCTCTTAAGAATCTTTAAAGTTAAAATCACAAGTCTGAGAAAACAGAGCATGTTGTCAGCACTTTCTTTAGCATTCTACTAACTTTCCTGTGTGTACATAACTGCACAGAACACACCAAATTGTTTTGTGAGCAAATATAAAGCAAATGGTAGGTGGGAAAATTGAAAGATCTATTTTAGGAACTAATGGCAATATTAGCAAGATAAAAACATTATGTAGGAATGTCTCCCACTGAAGAGTTTTTGTTTCATGCATGTGTATTTGTGAAGTGGAAAAAAAATAAAAGGAGTATGGGATGCAAAAAAGAAAATCCAAACATATGCTCTTGCCTCAACCAAACAAGAACCCAGCACACATCCATAGCCAAGTCAATGGGAATTTTGCCTTATCCATCAGGGCTACAGTCCCAGGCATCTTTAATGACAAGGTTGTCTGTCTTAGAAATTATACTTGAATCCGTAAGTTGTTTACCTCTGCTTCCTCTGCTATCTGTAGTTTCTACTTAAATTTAAGTTATGTGGTTTAATCAGTTTGCAAGAGATTTGATCCTTCACTTGCCTTTCTCTTTTACCTGCCAACACATTTTTAGAAAGTGATACATGTTTTGTTTGGAACATGATGAAAATGAACACAGATCAACACAATAGCGGGCATATCTCAGTGGCATAAAGGATAATAAAACTGAAGTTTCTGTGATTACTGTGCAAGTCAATGAGTTTTCAAATGAACAGTTCAGCAACCAGAACTCCATCATTCAGGTGACTATTAGAAAGATTTTTTCCTGGTATTAAAAGTCAGGGTATATGACACAGCATATATTACTCCAAATCTTTGAGGGAGAGAATGAGTCAAAGTAATTTCTCTCCTAAATAATCTATGCATAACATTTTTATTACAAACAGATTAAATTAAAATTTCTTTTTTTCAGGGTTTGGTCCATGTTAAATACAGAAATAAGGAACATATTTTGGTTTAGAACATATAGTTGACAGCATTTCTTCTATTTGTCAATTAATTCTAAACAGATTGCTATGCCTGTAGAGAATCCCACTGATTTTATATGTGAAGACTTACATTCTTATCAGGTGAGGTTATGAGCTCCCTTAAGCTGCTTTCAATCTGTGTAGAATATATTGTTTCCATATAGCAGCTCCTAAAAATACTGATCTGTTTTGAGGAAAAAGTGCTATTCTTGTCTGGGCTTCTCTTCCCAACACTTTTCATCAGTGAAAAACATTCAACCTCATCCCAAAGTAAGATCTCTTCTCCACTAAGTGCTAGTCATGCTATTTCAAAGAATAAACAGTGACCAAAGAAAGCTGATCTCCATCTCCTTCCAAAACACTAGGAATGGAAGCTGAAGACAGGCTGATGTTCTGCAACATTTGTCACTGATTTTGATTTAGGACAGTGCTGTTGCAACAATGCTTCAGCAGACTAACACTCAAAGCCAGGGCTATTTTTACTCAGTACTTATTCAGAACAAACACACTGGACTCTTTTTGCCCAAACACTTGGGATTTTTTGTATTGACAGGTACCAGAAACTCATTCAATTAGTCAAAGCACGCAGACAGAGCAGTTAGGTGAGAAATTTTTTATATCTTGACCTGACCTTCTGAGGATGTGAAAGGAAGAAGGGAAAAAAAAAACCAACAACACAACAAAGTTGTGCTAGACCACTGGATAAGTCTGGACATACTACATTTCACTGTTAACCTGCATTTGCTCTTTACAGGAAACAATTCATGAATAAAATCATTCCTCTTCCAGACCACTCTGACCTCCCTTTAGAAAGATGAGCTCTCTTTGAGTGACTTAAAAATCATGCACAGACAACTCTGTGTTTGCTGTAATGTTTCAGGTAGCAAGTATTGTCTCAAAACACAAAATTGCTGAAACGTGGTCAAGACTACTTTAAATCATTCATTTTTCTTCCTCCTCCATCAGTCAAAAATAAAGAAAGACATGGAAGGAGGCCAGAAAGATATTTGTCTTCATGTTATTTTGTGGTTTACAACATCATACTGAAGATCTCAGCATTATACACTGTTGAATGTTACTGAATTTGCCTGTCAGCATAGAGTTGTTCCTTTTTATTCCAGAAGTGGACGTAGGAAGTAAATTCTATCTTTTAATTACTGATAGGAAATGGTTACAAATATATGAAAATTAAACTATTAACTATTTTATTTATGTCAATCACACTAAAAGAAAAGTCTGAAAAATCTACTTAGTCTCAGCATGATACCTCGACTTCCCAGACACGCTTTTGCAGTACTGCTTATCTTCTGGACTTCATACTTTAAAGGTATTAGGAATAGACTTCCATCTATTTCTTTTCTCTTTTTCAAACCCTGTCTCATTTGCTTGTCCCAGACAATTTTCAGCTTTCTCTTGTTTCTACAATTGATATATATCCAAATTTAAAATCTTGACCACAGGAGAGTTCTCACCAAGGGCCAGCAGCAAGACAAAGTATACATACTAAGTGTACATAAATTCAGATAATCTCTGCAAGCTAGGTCCTTACAGCTGTAGCAGGCTGAAAAATGACTGGCTATATTTATTGGTTCAGCTCCCTAACTAATCTAGAAAACCAGAAAGTTTGAAGACCAATGGAATAGTGAAGCAAAGGCTACAAGAATCAAACCTTACCAATAGATTGGGGCACAATCTAGTATGTACCAAAAATATTTGCAAGGTGAACAGTTAGTCAAACAATTAGTGACTCTTCTGGGACAGCCTTCTACTTTTTCTCCTCTGTTTTCATACATTTCTAGGGAGTTTAAAAATACTAGAAATATTTTCTCTTTTCAGTTCTCTTAATTGACTTTCACAGCAGCTTCTCTGCTATCCTCAGAGAAAAAACCTGAGATGCTATTTGTAGTATTGGGCTTTTATGATTTATTCCTTATTTCTGCTCTTAGTTCACCTTTGTCATTTTAGAATGTGAAGGTTCCACTTTGAAAGTTTTAAGTTGCTTATACCCAGCCCAACACAGTTACTCAGGATTATGTTTACCCTTATACTCAGTGAGGGTTCCAGACAACCAAGCAGAAGGAAAAAATTCATTCCCACAAACAAAACCCACTCATATATCATACTGGAAGGAAGCAGATATTTTCTGAAGGTTTTTTGTAAAATAAGAATAGAATTACAATTAAAAAAATAAATAAGTTAAAGGAAGAAAACAAAAAAAACCCCAAAAAGAAACCCAGAAGAAAAAATACATGGAAGCAAAGGAAATAATGTAAACCCAGAAGACCTCCTTTTATAGTGGTTCAGAATACTCATCACTAATTCAGAAGCCTACAGTGCAAGTCCCTAGTTTGACAGAGATCTGCAAATAGATTTTCCTCTTTCAAGTAGCTTAAGCACTAGAGCATTAATTTCTTCTCTCTCAGATCTTGGGGAGGATTTTCCTCAGGCCTGAGAAAACTTTCCAGTCAAAATTTACATAACTGCTGACAATTCCCAAATAAAAATACAAGGACCTCCAGTATCTGCTTACAGCAGGGACAACACACAGTAATATGTTTAAGTGAAAACGTTATTTTTTAATAAAGATCTGTCTGTTCAACAGTTTTTTAATCTCCAAGCTCTAAATTAATCATCACATTGTTATATGTAAATATGTATGCATGGTATTTAAGCAATATTTTTGATCAGATCAAAGTTAAGGATCTCTCCAACTTCCCAAATAAGTATTCTCCATAACAGCGTAGTGGATAACTGATGCCATTTACCTAAATTATGCTATTCAGATACAACAGATCTTCAGCACATACCCAAGTGCTGAGTCTAAACAGACCTACTACAAAATCAACACTTCAAAAGGAAGTCCATTAATTAAAATAAGACACCTTTATTTAGAAATTATATGTATGTCATTCAGGCATTTTCTCTAATTATTACTCAAGTAATCTAATTCTACATTCTAGTCCGCTATCTCAAGATATGGAAACTGTTTAAAAACTGTAAACTAAATTGTTTGTCTACAGTAGTGGTACTTACAGTAAAAATTATGTCTTGCTTGTGGGTTCCTCATTTGGTGATGTAATATTCAGTAGTCACCATGCTTTTGTTCTAAGATAAAACATTTCCTCCATCGCTGCCTTTAAGGAGTCTTCCCAACAAAGTCATTTCATCATTATATTCTCTTCCACAGCACATATATGTAGACTCTCTGTGTTTCCTGTCCAAAATACTCAATGTACATATAAAAGTAAACTAGTGAGTTACTAATTATGGTACGTGGCACTTATATCATGTTTTACATTTGCATGGTACTTTACAAAGGGAAACTGATTGAACAGCTTAAGAAGCACATAGAAACCTGAACAAAAAATTACCAGCGTCCCATAAAAGATTGAAAAATTGTATCTCAAATATTCCAGAAGCTTTTAAATGACTGCAACTTCTTTACTATAAATGAATAGATGAAAATCAGTGTTCCCATTAATTCTTCCTTTCTTAAGCATCATTCACATGAAACATGCACATTCAGCAGCCAGTGTAACTGCCACAGAAAGATCCCCAGTATGTTTTAGAGTCAGATGTGCCTCAAAATATACCTTTTGCTCCATTGTTTAAAGAAGGAAGATTTATATTGCTAAAATTTCTCTTAATTTATGAACTTTCTAAATAGCAGTCACAAAACTGGCTTTAAAGCACCTTTTCTCAACTGTATCAATCGTTATTGGTTGGGACAAGGGAGAAAGGGAGTAACATAATCTTTGTAGAGTTTGATTTTATTTTCTGTAAGCTTTTTTAGAAATTTAATTGCTTATGTTTCCCCCATCCACTCTTGCTCCCCATGGGCTGCAGTATTATGATTATCCCAATTATAAATTTTGAAAAAAGATCGTATTTAATTCCCTACCTTCAGTTGCACACAGATTTTCCAAGTTCAGATGTCTGTAATTTGAGGCATTCTGCTCATATTTTTATTGAATTCCTTAAAAAAAAAAAAAAAAAAAGGCATAGTTATTCCAAATTCTAGAAAATCATACCACATAGGAGTCTTACACTGAAAAACTGGTCTGCTAGTCACAATAATTGTGCAAATGCAACCGTCACAACAGTCACTTAAGAAAAGTAGACAAAGAATACTATTTTAAGTAATGTGGTGATTTGGCAGTCATATAACCTTATTCTTACATTTTGGTATCTCATTTTAAATCTCTGAAGATATGGCAAGAGGTTAAGAGAATGAATATATCTCTCTTAAACATTCTATAATCCACTTGTAAATATATGCAACCAGAAACAAAGGAATATTATCATCCATAAAACAGTCTGGCTTCACTCCTGGAACTTCAACTTCTAGCCAGAAACTTGTGCAGCAACTACTTAATTTCTAGTCCTCTACTTAGAACCCCAATTGTTTTATGGCAATTAGATTAACTATGAAAAAAAAGAAAATAATCTCAAAAAACACCTTTTCTCAAGGCAGTGTCAGAGAGAGCTCATTCCCACTCTTATTCAATTAGAAAGGAAATTCTTCTTGTAAATTCTTTTAGAAAGGAAATTCTTCTTCACAAGCTGCTAATTTGGGCCCAGACTCTGGGAAGCACAGCAAATGAAGTGCTCATGGCCAATCATATGGTGTCATCTCTTAAGATTTTCATAGAACCTCTTAATATGGAGATGTGCCTGCCATATGTGAGTCCCTGTGATAGATACTTCATTAGTTTCACATACCTAACTTTCACAACTTTCTACCAGGAGCTCTAAAATAGTTAATATTTCACTTAAAGCCCTGAAGTTGAGCAGATATTCTAGAACATCACATTTTTTTCTTTGACTTCATGATCTTTTGTTTGCAGTAGAGAGTTGAAAATACAAGTTGTAGTTCTCAAAGGCCAAATAAAACACCACCATAGTAGTAATTTTTTATTACATTTAAAAATTTATTCTTACCAGGAGCCTGACAGCTATGATAAAGTTGTAGGTGCAAATTAAAGGAAAATCTGCCTTGCAGCAAAACTTAGCTATGTACTTTTGTCAGCAAGTCACTAGAGCAAGCAGTTCATTAAATAAGAGAATGTTTTGTATTTTTGTGCATTTTGAATACAGGATCCCAACTACTCTGTAAGCAACTGCTTACAGTAAGATTTCTGATGGACAGTGACCCTCTGGTCTCATTTAATTTGGAGAGATAGAGATTGTTTGATCCAGCTTTCTGCCTCTCTGTGTAAAGAAACATGCAAGTATTGCCACCTAAGAACCAAAAAAAAAAAAAAATCAATCCCACAGAAAGCCAAGCCTCATGAATTTGGGGTCAAAAATCAGTAAGAAGTTCTCAGAACTAAAAGAAGCATCAGAGGTGGCCAAAGCAAGCCTGACACTGTGAGCTGAAAGTATAAATTATCAAGAAGGATTTTCCACATAGCATGTGTTGCTACTCTGATTCTATTTTGATTGATTGTTTTTATTTTGTACAGACAAAAAAACGTTTTCCTGGTGTGCATGTCTACAAAAAGCCTTTCAGATGATCAGTTCTCTTTATGTAGGCCATTTTTGATCATTTGGTTCTTATATAAACACACAAATTGCCTGTTCTCATTTCACATTTTCTGTAAGTTGTGTAACTCATTTCTGTCAGCAGCTTCTGCAACTTACTGTAAATTAGTGCTCCTGCACTCGAGTACTGACAACAATTAGGAATGTGTGAAATTAATTCACTTCATATGAGTCAGTTAATGAAGACCTTCAAGTGTAAATCCAGAATGGGGGAATAGTCAGAATCGATGAATCAGAGACTAATTAAGAGGGGTTTTCCTAGGGGAATGAGGAATCTGCTGACTTTTCCCCTGAGAATTAGGGCAGATCAAGTAGTCTTCTCTTTGATAAAAAAATGTAAATCTTATTTGTAAACCAAAATAACAGCCTTAACTCTGATATCATGTCTCACACAGTGTTCAGCCTGTAGTCATTTGAATTTTCTAGAAACTGAAAAAATATTATAGCTGGTAGATCTTCTATTGATTTCTATTTTGTCTTTACTGTCTATATCCTTCCTTTCTTTCTATATTGTTTATATTCTTCCTTTCTTTTCCTTAACTTTTTCTCTTCAAACATAAAAAGCTTTTTTTCAAGCTCTCTTTAGTCTCTACTGTACAACCCACTTATATCAGATGGCCCAGAAGATCTTAATGTCAGTTAGGGCAATTTTGATAAATAAAAGTACTTTGAACACTTAGTTCAGTTTACCTGATTTATAAAATTGTTTGGGCATATTTTTTACCTAATTCTATATTTCATCCATTTATCTGTAGCTTTTTTCTTGTGCTGACTGCACATATTCTCCAGAAAACCTCAATTATTTATTTCAATAGGATTCAAGAACACTCTTAAACTCTCAAAATACTTTCACATCTTTCTCCTTTTCCATCAAAAACTCCATGAATCAATTCCAAGTATCTCTACTGGGTAGAATTTTAGAACTTGAAAATACAATTTTGACTGGTGTACTGCAAACACATCTCTCACTCACATACAATCCATATGAATTGTAATCTCTGTTTTTAAGCACAGCAGTAATATATGCCTCACCTTGGAGCAGAGCCCAGAACCATTTTCCCTCTTATATCTGAGAAGTTCACTGTGCTATACTAGCTGATAGAAGACAACAAAAGAAAACATTCTATTTCAAATGCTGTTTTGGTCTTCTAGCACCAGGCATAAACCTGTTGCCTTTTTGTTACAAATAAATCAAATTACTCAAATTGCCCTTGTCTGAAGGAGATAATAAGAGACTTTCCTGTTTACGAAGTTCAACAAAGTTCAGATGCTTGTCAAACACCTAAGGCATGGAAAGCTACCAAGAAAGACAAACAGGAAACACTTGTTCATCCCTTTTCATATCACAAGACAATTAACACCAGGCAGTTACCATAAATTCTAGGCTGAAGACATTCACTTACTTCCTCACCTGCAGTAACTTGCCCCCAGTTCCCAGAGCCTGAGAAATGGGCCAAATCCAAGCACTGCCCAAGTTCAGAGCCAGCACACAGGGACAAAGGTGCCCCAAGGGCAGGGGGTGCTTGCCCATGCAGGCTGTAAGCTCCTGGGGCCTCAGCATCCAAGCACATGGCACAGGTGATCACTCAAAAAATTCATGCCAGAAGCACTCTTTAATGTATTCAAGAGGGAAAAAAAAAAAAAAAAAAAAAAAAAAAAAAGCCAATAATCAGTCTCCAACAACGTCTTCAAGCCTCTCTCACATTCACCTGGAGGTCTGACCTTTTCCTGCTTCAACACAAAGTCAAACAGCTGAGTTTCAGGAACTGCTGGAACTGATATTAACTAAACTATCTGACTTTGTCCTGAAAGAGTGAGGAGTGCTCACATGCTCCCTCACAGTGAAGGCAGCTTTTAGTAAACTGTTGTTTTCTACCTCTTATCTTCTAGCTATCAGTTCTCATGTCACAAACAATGCCTGAAAATAGCCCTACAGGTAGGCTGTAAACCTGCTAATCCATGAAATGTGGAGGCAAATTTAGCATTTTGGCAATTAAGTCCTAAATGGGCTTGGGTAAATAAACCAGTAGTGCACTCCTTGACTGAATATGTGGCTGTCTTTATTTAACCAAATACTTTATTTAGATAAAGACATCAATTCTCTTGGATCATGAAGTAATTTTCCTGAAAGTGTAGGGTTTTATATATTCATACCAGATATACCATTTATAAGCATAAAGAAAAAGTGCACAGCTGAAGGGGTGACTTTTTATGCCATTAGCAAAATATACAAAGTAAGTATTTTTCTTTAAAAATCTTATCAGATTAATGCCATTCCTTTTGATGCCAATGGCAAAGCAACACTCTGGAAAATTCCCACATACAGATCTTAAGAGGTAGAAATATAAACTGTTTTTCTGAATAAAATTTTTTTCTCCTTTCCAAGGCATGTGCATCCCATCTAACCAATCCTCTGTCTTCTTTATAGGTTCCATAATGCCTCTCTATGAATTCTCATATCATTTTTCTGAGGTAATATTGACTCTGTTCTATTCTACATATACAAATACTTGGGCAACATAAAGTGCCCTAACTGTGCCAGAACTGGAAGATGTGGGGATAAAACTGTTTCTGCTCTATATTTCAATTCCAGAATTAAACATCCATCACAGAAAAGTCATGCAATGCCTATCTTATTTGTGGCATGATTGTTTTCAGATATAACTAAAATATTTAAAATTTTTTTTCATCAAAAAAATGGGGAACAAATCCACAGGAATTGAATTGTGGATTTTAGGTGCAAAATTATATGTTTAAAGGCATGACTTCCATGTAGAGATGTTGGCACAAAAAATATTGTTACACAATAGGAACATACTACACTGACATACAGCCACAGCTGCAGTGAAAGTAAAAGGTGAATTCAAAACTGAAGAGAAAATCCTTTTCCCTCAATGTGACAAGAAATTCCAAGATCAGAATTAAGTTAAGCATTTATGTGACCATTTTTATGCAGAATATCCAGGATTATGTACTTGTTATAAAAGTTCCAAGAGAAATTAAATAACTTGCAGCAATTCTTGATACAAGTTCTCTGTACTAATATTTGAGATGAGGACTCACATAAAAGGTGTGAAAAGGCCACAGGACTGAAGATGAATAGGGAGAAATAGCACAAGAATGCAATAATAGAGTCAGAAAGGCTAAGAAGAAAAATCAGTATTAAAAGCACCCAAGAAAATATTCCATTAGTACTTAAAAATTACGTGAAAAGCAAAGGAAAGTACAGATTCACTACTTCACAAGGGCAATAGCAAACAACAGATGACTCAGAGAAAGGTGAAGCCTAAGGTAATATGGTAGACTAAGCAATTAAAATAGTTTCAGTTTAACACACTCTTACCTTGCTAACCTGGAGCTCCCCCCAAATATAAGACGTCCCATGTCTCCATGGAATATCTACGTAACTGTGAGGTAAGTATAATGGCAGTCACAAAATTTGTGTTAAAACAACATTTGTGCTGGGGCCATAAAAAGGTCTGGGAAGGAAAATTAACCATTATGGCTTTTTAACAGGGGACAGTGTGGTGTACAGATGTATTTAGGCTTTAGGGGAAAGGATACGAGTATGACAACAACCTGTGTTTCTAAGAAAAACACTCTCATCTTGAATGATATTGCATCTGTCTTAGAAATGGCATCTTAGCCAACAGTTAGGGGAAGGAATGAGTGTTCACGAAAACAGCTGCTAATTTGGAGACGAGAATGGAGCATGAAAAAGGAGAAAGTTAGGACACCACCAATCCCCATTCTGTCCTGTTTTAGCCTGGCACAGCAGCTTTCAGCTATTTATTGCATTCATCTTTTCTTACAAGATCATCCGTCCTCCAAAGAACTCAGAAAGAGCCTCTGCTTAAGCAGATGATCTCTTCATATATTCTCGCAAACTGCCAACTTCAGCCCAGCCAAGGGTGGATTTTAAGAGCTAGATTGTGTTCCTCCTGGATGAACAGAATGAGATGGATGCTGTCTGCAGTTAGATCTGCAGTAACTAACTCTCTGTGCCCAACACATCTGTGGAGACAGAATTAATTTGAGATCTGCAAGACTCCATCACTGGAAAGATACAGCATAACTCAATATCCCTAGCATGAAAATGGAGTTATTTACTGACACTTTTCAGAAAATGACTAGAATTTTTTTTTTTAGATTATACAAGAGCACATTTGAGTTTTAGAAAATATGGGTATTTTTTTATACTTAAGGCAGATGGATAGCTGCTGTGTCTTGGAAAAATAGAGCTGTATGTTAGAAAAACAATATCCCATAAGTTAATTTTTAAATATTTATATATCAAATAGGCGACACCAGACATTCAAACATCTTGTAGATGTTGTTCACATTCAATTAGGCTGTTTTACTTCAGGATGGAAACGGGATATTAGGAAATGATAATGAGCCTTTCTGATGAGTCTGTCTGCCATCCAGGTAAAATCTCTGGAAGGAGACTGGCTTCATAAGTTGCTCACATGCCCCCCACCACTCAGCAATTCTGCCATAAGGCTCGAATCTACATTATTATTATTATTATTATTATTATAGAAACATTATAGAAACACAAGAAATCTTACCCAAGAAGCACACACATATAAAGGAGCTGAAGAGCTGCTCTAATAGCTACATTTCACTTTTGGTGCTAATGACAGTGCATGCCAGATGATGTGAGTGCTGTGAACATCTCCAGTTGCCTCCATCTGAAGGAAACCAAAAGCTTCATAGTCCTTGGAAAAGACCAGGACTAGTGGGTAATAGCAGTAATAGCATTTAGAAAATCCAAGCCTGCAAGTTGCCTATTATTAAATATAATGGTTATATTAATGGACAGCCATTACAGATGTACTTCAGCCTTTTTAATGATTTCATAACCATGAGGAACAAAATTATTTCTATTTCCCATGAAGTATATATGTCAAATTTAATGGTCTGAAAGATAAATAAGAGCTGAGCTGCTAAATCCATACCAGCATTCAGCATCCATGAAAATCAAAATGTTCTCCATTGAACCTAACCAAAGGACATATTAGACATTTTCAGATCATAATCTGAAACAATATAGTCTTGACCTAGAAGATAAAAGGAGTAAACAGAAATATTTACAGTCATTTCTGTACATAGTATAGAGAATACTTGTAAGAGGTAGATCTGATTAAATTTGTACCCTAACTACTCATGAGGACAAGGTCCTTCAAAGTTGCTGTGAACTGTATTGTTCTGCCACAAACTTACAGACAACTGGGCTCTCATTGATATTTGGTTTCTATAAATAAATTTTTGATAATGTGGATTTCCTGATACAATGAGACTGTGAGATGCTGCTGATCCGTATGCTTGAGGAAGAGGACAACTTATTCTTCTCCAGGTCACCAAGTGAGAGAGGAGTTGTACCAAAAATAGATTTTGTTCCTGTTTTCCTCCTGTCATATTGGTTCCACAGTCAAGAGAAGATTTTACAAGGATAAAGAGATGTCCTCCTACTCCTATGCCCTATAAACATTCATTTCAAGGCCAGAAACATTCAGACCAACTGGGAAGGAAGAAATACAGGCAAGGATCAATACAAGAGAGGACTCCATCTCTACAACATAGACTACAGAAACTTGGAAAAGCAAGCTGACAGCAGGGCAGGTAAACTGCAGAAGCTTTCATGTTTTTGTCTAACACAGAGCCTTTATGAGTTAAAATGGTTGCAATTGTCCCAGAGACAGCTGGGAAATACGTTGAAAGAGCAAAACCAAACTCAAATCAAATTTTCTTTCCAGCACCAATATGACACCATCTGGACAAGAGTAGTTAACCCAGTTCCAGCCTTAATTTCAACCACTAACTTTTGCGACAGAAATAAAAATTACTTTCCAGGCTAATGGAAAACTTTGCATCAGTTCTGTCAGAACAGCAAGAAAAAAAGTGGTCTCCAACTTCTTTTACATACACCTTCCCTGGAAATTACATCTATCTGACCTTCTATCTCACTAGCTTGTCATTTTGAGGTTGTTTCTACATTTCACCAAAACGTTGCCAGACTACAAGAAAAACAAACTAACAAAAATGATCACACATATTCCTAAATCCACTTGAAGACACTAAATGCAACAATCTGATAAAATGGTACCTATTGCATTACATTAAAAATCCAAGCACTTAAAAGCATGAAAATGAATTATTAAGAACATCAGTCTGGTGCCCACAATCTAGCCACATTATGCTTATTTCATCATCACACCATTTACTGTCACACTTTGATTGTTTTTAAAACATATAATTTTGTTTTCTTGATGTCAGTAGCTAAATGTGTTCACTGAAAAGAGTGGGATCTGGATGGAAGGTACTCAGAAACAGAAAAAAAACCCAAAGATTACTCAGTTTTTAGAAATAGGTTGTAGTGAATATTCCTCCTTGGCTTTTCCTGATGTCTAGCAGGGTATATGAGGTACACTAATTTGAACCCATAATGCAATGGATGTCTAACAGAAGTGGAAAAACTGAACTCAAAATCCAAAGGGCACCAAATGCAAGATGGTCCTTTATTCCAGAGATAGGACTGCTACAGAACAGCTGCAACAGCAAAGATGTTCTAATCCTGCAAGCAATTGACCATCCCTGCCACTAAATCACAGCATTTTCCCCCAAGTTTCTATTGCACCAAGGCAGTCAAGTCATTTAGTTTTTATGAAGGGAGAATGAATCATCTGTTATTATTTTACTCCAGGTCATCCAGAAAAGAAAACTTACTCTGACCTCTTCAGGGTAAGGAAGTTATATTTCGACCAGACCAACCTGCAGTTTTTTCATAAAACTCATACAAAAGAGTTTGATTACACATTCATACAAATACTTACAATGCAACAACATCAGTCATCCTTGCATTCTCTTCCTTTCCTAGAGCCAAACAAGGAAAAGAGTCTTTAAAACTGCATTCACAAGTCTGAATTTTACAGTCTCACATGTGGGAATTGGGACCTAATCTGAAACCATGCTCTTTTCCAAATCCATGAGAACTCTGCCATTCACTTCACCCTTTTCAGAATGTCAGCCACTAATCCATTTAACCCAGAGACTGAAACATCAGGGATGAAATTTGAAGGTTTGCCCTTGCACGGCCTTTTTGATCTGTTTCTGTTTAAGCAGAACCCTTTGCAGAACTAAGAAGCTGCTTCTCTTGCTGGAACCATCATCTTGAAGGAAGACAAGCACAGCTTTGAAAGGATTCAGGTGGTATGTGGATAAATACATGAGGGACCTGAAACCTGAAGATGAATTTCACAAGCTGAAAGAGAATAGATCAAATTGAATTATTTATCCAGCTCCAAACATTGATTAAATCCATAGCTGCTGATTGAGGGCTAAAGCCAACAGAGATTTACATCTGAATAAAATATGGTGCCAGAAATAGTTCCAGCAGTAGTGTTTGCAGAACAGGCTGCAGTTTCCCTTTCTCTCATTTTTGAGAGAGAAAATTAATGTCTCAATTAATGTCTCATTATCTTGCTTATGGAAGGAAGAAGAAGAGATCTTACATTTTTCTGTCCTGGAGTTCAAAGAAAACAGATGCAGTTCAAAGACACTGGACACAGAGATCTTTTTTCTGTAGATTTTTGTTTAAATTTTTTTGTCATAATGGATCTATATAAATTGAGGAAACATTTAGACCTATGTTTTTAATGCAATGTTAACTAGCAATCAATGAATATGAATAGTTTGTTTAAATTCTTGAAGCTGTGATAGGAACAGGCAGAAGTTACTTTCTAAGTTGGCCACATCTGAACAGTTGCTATTTGCAGCTGTGAATTATCGCAGGAATTGTAGGAAAATCTCTGACTTGATCAGTCAGTAGTTTAATGTGATTGAGAGTAATACATATCCATCTCGTCTAAAAAACAGACATATAAATGCTACCCAAGTAGACCTGAAAAAATCAGGCTCCTCTTATGGTCTATTTCTAATGTACAAGGCAGACTGCTACTGGTGCACCAAGTACAAACTCAATCATATTAAATGGTTCTGGAAAGATCCATCTTATTGTTTATGTTCTATTGAGAGTTCTTTTGAGGGGAGCCAGGTACTAAGGAAATGTCATGGCTTTGCAGGTTCCCTTTTTTTTTCTGATAGCTATTTCTTCTGCAGTCTAGTTTGTCAAACTGGAGTAGTAATAGGCAGTAGAATTTCCTGCAAAGTGCTATGATTTCTGTGCCAGCAGACACTATGGATTCATACAGTTCATATGAAAATGACATTTGGCATGCCACACGCTTTCCTGTGCTGTTGAGGGCACAACATAAAACAACAGGAAACATATTTGTTTGGGGTTTTTCAACACAGAAAATAGAAGACGTCACTCAATACGTTCATAGAGCTTTCCAAAGGATAAGATTCTCTAGGACAGTTTTCCTCCTATTTACATTTGGTTTTGTTTAGATTTGTTTTTCTAATGATAGAATTATATTTCCTTGAATGGAATCACTCCTGATTTATTCAAGTGTGGGAACAAAGCAATATGATTCCTCTGTTTGTTCTGAATCAGCATAATTGTGATACCCCAAATTCTTTCAACACTTTTATGATTTTCAAAAAATATCCTGGTCTTCCAAAAATTGGTCTTCTTTAATCTGTTTTATCTTGGTCAAGTTCCAAGCTCCATGTAATTTGTGTTGCTAATATTACCTCATTTCAAAATAAGGCTTTGAGCATTTTTTTCAGCTAGCAACCTCCCTGAATATAAAACCTATAATTGTACTTTAGCAAGAGCACTTGAATGGCTGAGAAAAATACCTTATTAAATCTATGATAAAGTAGGGACCGAGCAATTATATGATGGAAAAGGGGAAAAAATCACCAGCAACTGCAAATTATAACAGCTGCAAAGTGCCTCGATGATCTGACTGTGGCTCTCTGATTGATGAGCAGCAGTAGGTACACATTAAAGAGTGTGGGTGCCTCAAGCATGTCTCTGCCATCAGTGAAATCAGACAAAAGGGAAAACAAAGTGCTTTACAGAAACCCACACTCTTTCTTGCACTGATAAACATAGAAAATAAATAATATTATACCTAATACTTACATTAGATTTAAGTAAGTGGCACGTAGAAAGTGTCTCACCCCGTATATACTGTGTTTCAGCATATTCATCCAAATTAATGTCCTGTGCTATTTCTGTGGAGCTATTTAAGATGGGATAGATGTGGCTCACTGTTGACTTGCTTTCTGACCTGAACCAAATCAGCGACAATAGTTTTGAGAAAGCCTAGAACTCAGATCCAGTCCCTTAATAGCTCACGGAGAAGTGGCACAGTTTCAGGTGAAAGATTATCCAGTCACTGCCAGACATGAGGAGGGAGATTACTGTAAGCAGCAGAAAACTTGTAGTCTGAATGATAGAAGACACTGACAATGGCATAAGCTCCCTCTGCAGCTTTACAGTCTTTGCAGAGGCAAGTACTCCACCCATTAGCTATATTCCATGGGACAACCACACATCAAGCCCAGACAACTTCTTCAGCTGCCACAAATGAGGAAAAACCTTAATTATAAGAATTTGTCAGGAAAGGAGAGCTGTGAGACTCTGCAGAACACAAAAATCATGGTAAAATACGTCTATCTCTTTGTAATATTTGTACACACTGGTGCCCAGTGTGGAAAACACTCCCCAAGAACATCCCCTAGAAACAGCATTAGCATCTGCAACTTGGTGGTTTTTGAGGAGGACATGGCAAATACGAGTACAGACTTTGTGCAGTATAAGAACAAGATGTGAAAAACAACATGGTATAGAAGAACAAGTTTTTAAAATTTAAGGAAAATAAAATGTTACAGAATTTTGGAAAGGGGTGGTGTTGTTTTTGTGTTTGTCTTCGGAATGAATAAAACAGGTGGTGGAGGACTGATGCTTGAAATCTTTTTATGTTAAACTTTCTTTCAATGTAGCCACTGATTTCTTACCTACACTCTGCTGTGTTTCATACAACTCCCATGCCAGTACTATTAATCTATAGTGGGCTACAGTTTACTCACTGCTATGGCAATGAGTTCCCCAATTCTCTTTTCTCCAGTAATTCCTAGAAGGAACTGCAACTTTCAGCAGCACACAGTTTTTTTCTACAGATACAACTTAAGGGTCATGACTAATTATATGCTGTCTCAATAGGAAAACTCTACTGACTGGAAAACAAGGTACCAATACTGAGTTCCTTGGAGAAAAATTTGCATTTTTGTTGGTAAAGACAGAAAGCCAATGTCTGTAGCTAAGGCAATACCACTCCTTGCTACCATATCACATAAAATTACTAATAAATCCTTCTTGTAGCTTAAATTGGAAACTCTGTGGTGATTCAAGGAAAGACAAAATAAAATTTCCACACCTGTTACATGCCAGCAATAGAAGACCCATCCCTTCCATTTTTTTTTTTTTATCAATCTTTCACTCCTGTGTCCTGAAATAAGTTCCTGTGGAAAAAACACACTGTATACTGGTTCTTTTAGATTTTACTATTTGTGTAGCTGTATATCAAATTAGTTTTTTTTTAGAACAACTTGTTGCAGTGTTTAGCTGTGACCTGACCCAGAGCTCACAAAACTTTTAAGTAGATTCTTTCATCAGTGCAAGGCCATTAAGAGGCATCACAGGAAGACAAACAGTCACCATGCTTTCAGTTGCTGATTAGGGGTCTGGAGAAAAGGCATTTTGAGGACAGGCTGAGGGAAGTGGGGCTGTTTAGCTTGGAGAAGGGGAGGCTGAGGGATGACTTCATTGCTCTCTACAACTACCAGAAAGGAGGCTGCAGTGAGACAGATATTGGCCTCTTCTCCCTGGTGACCAGGGATAGGACAAGAAGTAATGGGGTCAAGCTCCACCAGGGAAGGTTCAGGTTGGATATTAGAAAAAAATTCTTCACAGAAACAGTGGTTAAACATTGGAACAGGGCACCCATTGAGGTGGTGGAGGCACCATCCTTGGAGGTGTTCAAAAGACAGGCAGATGAGGTGCTACATTGCCTGTTTTAGTGGTTAGGGTTTGTAGGGCAGACAGTTAGACATGATTGTCTTAGAGGTGTTTTCCAACCTTGATCATTCTATGAATTTATACTGCCTTAAAACTCAAGAGTCAAACAACTTCCTGACCACCATAATATAGTGGACAAGTCTCATTCTCTTGCACTCTCCACTCCTGGTTTCCATCCGTATGATTTAAGTCAAACTCACAAAGCCTACTTACCTTGCAGATGTTCTCACAGAAAGTCATCCTAAGCCAAGACAATTATCATCTGGGAACTTATATTTGGAGCATGAACCTTACAGTTCAACAAGGAGATCAGCAGACTGCAGTGCAGTCCTGTAATCTAAGACTCTCGTCTGTTTGCAGTGAGATCAAAGGTATCTTGGCTTTGGCATTTAGAAATTTAGATCCTGATTAAAATTCTGAAAAACTCTGACAACAGCTGCTTTAGACAGAAGTTACCAGATGGTAATATTTATGTGGGTACCACGTAGTCTGGCAAGGAACAGGCCGGTGATGCACAAAATGCTCTGATGTGCAGCTTTCAAGTAGCAAACTTCAAGTGATATGAGGAATTTTCTATCTGCTTTGAAAGTATGTGTTATACAAATAACTTTTACCAGTGTAAGTTTACAGGTCAAGAGACACAAAGTTACTTGGTGCATAAGATTTTGGGGGATTAAAATGAGTATCATTCCTCATCATGACTTATATTGGTGAACTTCTGCAAACATTTGCACCAAGCTATAGATTGTATTTTAGATGTACTGCAGTTACAATGGTGAGTGGAATATAAAAATCCAGCAGTAATGTGGAGATAAGAAAACAGACCTCTTTCAATCATATTTTGGAAATTATAACAGCCTAAAACCCAATAACCAACCAAGCCTGTCAAATTTATGGAAAAACCACAAGAAAACTCAGGAAATACTAATCATGTGGGTATATCATCAATGCAAACTAGAGCAGAGCTGTTCCCTACAAAGAACAACATTGTATTTTAATTGTATTTTAAGCTAAACACTTTCAGAGCTATCAGCTGTATATATAAGCATAAGAGGCTCTGATTAAACTCTTCTGGTATCAATGACATTATTGACAAGAGAAAAATGATGACAAAAACAGAGATTCTTTCACCAGTCTTACAACAATGTGTGGAGAATCCAAAGGTCCAAAGCATCATCAATATGATGCTTTTTATTTTTTTTAATATTTTGCTTAATTTGCTTAATAAATCCAAAGAGCATTGTTCATGCAGAAATAAAAGTAGTAGTATCTGTTAATCTGTGTGCTATTTAAAGAAATATGTGGTTGTAGTCTGCCTTTCCACTCTTACACTAGAATTCACACACCGTATTTGTAACCAACCTGGCCATGAAAAATGCAAAACTAAAACCAGACCTTCACATGCACCTTGATTTCACTTTTTCATTTGACCCTTAAACACTTGCACTACAAAAACAGGAATCTATATAAAATATATACATTTACAGACCAGGGTTCAGTTGAAATCACCCTGAAAATCATCTTTAACAGACACCTTGCTGATTTAAATTGCAGTGTTGAAACACTTATCAAATAATTTAAAATAATGCTGAGCGATTAGTTCAACATTTTTTGTGCTGGTAAGCTCACTGAATTTGTTAGATTTGGGTTGGTTTTGTTTTGATTTGTTTTTTTTACTGAAAAGTAAGTACAGCAGGCTTGCTTTGAAGTAAATATTCTATTTCTCATTAAATATATTTATCATAAGAGAAGTCTGCTGGCAAATAACAGATAACCAAAGATTGACCAAGGTCAAATGCAATATGTTCATTTATACACATCTGTATAAAGCACAAGTATATTACTCATTAGTATTACTACTGCTCTTAGGAAAGAGCCCTTCAAGTATGCATATGCTAAACAATCAACTCTTAATAAACTAGAGCAAAACTCACTAAGTCAGTCACTGGCCTGTGACTCTGGTGATCATCCTTTGTACCTCTATCTTGCTATTCAGAGCTTCTGAGAAATGAATTAGAGCGATAATTGTTGTCCCTAGAAATTTGAGACAGAATAATCATGTCAAATCATATCAATTTGTTTAAAACATAAAACATATAAATGTGTTTTTTTTTATTTGTTCTGTTGGACGATTTCTCCAGGACAACGATTATATTCAATATCCTCAGTATATTAGCATCCTGCAGTAATGCATTTAAGTTGGTCATGTTTATTATATTTATTAACCAAAGGACAGAAATAATAGAATGAGATGTAATAGAACACATACATCTTAAGTGTAGTCAGCAAGCAATATTTTTAATTGTTTCTCCTTCATACTTGCTGATTTAAATGAAAGTCAACAACAGATTCTAAATTCAATACCATTTGCTCAGGACAGACCACATTCTGCCCCAGGGGTCTGAGCAGCCCTGAGCTTTAAGTACTTCTGTAGCCTTAGAAGTTTCTGCAGCAGCAGTGAGGAATTCCTACTGGGGTGCATTTGTACATTTGCACTGAGGAAGAGAGAACAAGTGTCCAAAACAGCCTTCTGTCCATCAGGAGGAATATGGTCACACAATCTCCTGCCCACCTGTTGTATGTGGCACCAACCCAGGAAGAAACCTGGCCATACATACTCTGTTTTCCCAACACCTTAAGTGTTAGAGGAGTTCCTTGGCAAGAGTTGAAAGCCAGAGTGCAACTATATTACCTGGAATGACCTGGGGAAAGAGACAATAGTGAGAGCTACAGCTCACCCAGAGAACCTTCTGGATAGGGGTGCAGCACTACCTGAGGCAACAAGTGCCTGAGGTCACCATCAGTGTCCACTCTCCTGATGTAACATTGTCAGATCGAGGACATGAAAGAGTGGCATATGGCAGAACCTAATCCCATACACTGATGGGAAGGGGTGTAGCTCCTGAAAGCTTCCCCATCCATCCAGATTAAAAGTCCAGGCAGCTCAGTATCAATCTTTGTAAATGGACACATGTACATGGAACAGAGTACAAGAACAGAGTAAACAGAAATCATCTCTCTCGGCAGGCTCTGACAGGTCTATCACAATACAGCTACCTCATTTTAAACAGAAAAGTTGTCACTGTTTTACCCAGACTTGTTCTATCAACACTTCTGTTTTCCCCAGAGATGGCTTTAAGCCACAAATTTCACATGCAGCTCTTAGTTCCCCTGGGTTTTCAGATGAAGAGATATGTCACAATTTTTAAATTTATTTTCCTGTAGCTGGGAAATCATTCCTATAAAACAATAGCTCTGTCCTGTGCAAATACAGTATGTGAGCAAATGGCTTATTCTCCTAAATGGGGTGAAAAATCACATTGTCCCTATGCCATTTATTAGTCATGATTCCACTTTGACCACATCTACATGCTTAAGTATCCATCTGACAGAACAACTGGCTTTCTTTTTTAAATAGTGGATAAAGAGTGATGAAAGTAGAGGAAATGAGCATCCAATAGAAGGCTGGAATTTTGATACATGATTAAATATCTAAATATCTATTTAAATATCTAAATATCTAAAAGATCCTAGGGCCTAAGGAATTTTTTTGCCTCCTGAGTTATCATAGGACTTTTTTGATTGTTGCATGGAGCTGAGGTAGGAGACAACACAAAAAGTTACTTTGGTAACACAAAAAGTTACTCAGACCAGATATCACAGTCTTCAAATCAAATGTAAATGAAAAATTGTAGAAACTCTGGAGGCCATCCTAACCATCATTAAAATAAATTGCAAAACTCTTGCAAGACAGAGGGAGCAGGAGCCAGATATCTGCAAAGTCATTAAATACCGAGTCCTATTTAAAAGTATGAAATTTCTTTGATACTCAATCTTCAAAACAATTCGTCATACACTATCTAGTTAAACTTCATGATATAAGCATTGTTTCTACATTTTGAAGACAGGACGACTAGGGATGATTTAGTGATCCTCTAGCAAAAGTGGGATAAGTGTGCCTCAGGAGCTGCCACATGCTTTCTAGACCTGAGTAAATATCAGCATCAGGGTTTAAAACCAGAGTTTCTTGGCTCCTCAAGACCATATTCAAAACTCTGTCTCCCTTTCTATGCCACATGAAAACAGAATTAAAATAACACCAGTATTTTCCACGTTGTGCTATGTATATCCCTATATTTTAAAAATATTTCAAGGAAATCTTTCCAAGCTCAACAAAAAGCACCTATGGTCTGCTTCAGGAAGTACCAAGTATAGTCCTCCCCAAGGTCACACCCTGAGTAGCTTTATTACAGTGGCACTACATAGTCTGCTAAAAATAGTTACCCTATAGCCTAAATTCTGGAGAAACTCCTGCTTTTGTGGATCTATTGTTGTTAGTATGCAAAAATATCAGAAGTCATCTATGGCTTGTCAACTTTTTTGATCACCTCTTCACACTTTATGGGTAGACAAATAAAATGAATGCATCTATGATCCAAGAATTTCTTATTTTTCTAATTTTGAATCCAAATTTAACCCACAATACTAGAACAAGAATTGAATACACAGTAGGAATAAAGCCTTGCAAATACCCTAAATTGACATTTCAATTACTTTTACTATCTTAATAATAAAGAAAAATTAATAAAATAACTGCACTATTAAGCAGTTACTGTCCAGTGTTTCCAGTCTAATGATTTGTTCAAACCCATTACAGGTACTTATATATCACAGTTCTCAGAGAAAGAAAATGAAACTGCTTTTTGTTCAAAGATAACATAATATAACAGGAAGCATTCCTAGTGATGCAGAGGTCCTAACATACCCAGCAGCTGGATAGAACAAAGTCAGTGTGCTCTTTAAAGACACCTAACAAATGGAATTTTCATGCCAATCCAGATCTGTCAATTTTAAGTGACCCCTCCTGACCTTCCGCAAGAATGGGAAATCGAAGTTAGGTGTTTTCTAGATTTTTTTACACAAATGTCTACAGGTCAACATAACCATGGTAAGCATATTTCTTTTACAGACTAATATAAAAATATTATCCTCATTTCTTTTATAGAGATGCATATAAGGTTTTTCATTTTGCTTATCTCTGTTATCCAATACAAACTCAACTTCAACATGAAGCCACCATGACTAATAAAGATAGTGATAACAGCCTCCTTTAAATTACTTGTTTCCCACTCTTTATACCAGTAAATTGCATTACAATGTTTCTTCCAAGTTGGAGTATTCCATGTCTTGTTAAAGGCCTCTGACTCTAATAATTTTATCCACTTCAAAATCCCTTTATAGATTCCTGTGTAGGTAAACAGGGATTAGCTCAAATGACAGCCCAATATAGACAGCTGTGTTTAGCACTGTGTTTGTTACCACATTAATTTCCTGCATTCCTGTTCCAACACGAATGTCATTTCCCACTGCAGAGAAGCCAGAGATCAGCCTCAGGCCACTAATACTCTGGAAGAGAACAGTTCTTCTTTCCTTGGAGACCCATGCCATCTCTGGAATGAAAGCTGATTTGTCAGCATAAAAACAAGGATGCTAAGTCTACTTGTTGGAGCAAGCATTCC
The DNA here is from genome assembly GCA_038090715.1 of Florisuga fusca. Taxonomy (NCBI): domain Eukaryota; kingdom Metazoa; phylum Chordata; class Aves; order Apodiformes; family Trochilidae; genus Florisuga; species Florisuga fusca. Next base: position 8,905,072 of record JAAWXA010000022.1, read on the forward strand.
TAAAATTTTCCCAGGGATGGGAAAGATTATGCTTTCTGTGGTATTGGTATTGGAATTACAAATTTTCAGAAGCATTGGAGAGAGAATTTATCAATTCCTCTCCTTTACTTCCCACTGCCACCAAGCAGTTCTGACCCTTTCTCTTGCTCTTGACAGGATGATCATTCTCTTTCTATTTCAATTTTTGAGTGAGGAAAGAATATTTTATTGCTACCAGGAAGGAGCATTTGCACAGTGGGTAGGGAAGGGAACATGAAGGAAGGGTAAAGGGATGTGGGTAGGTTTGCTTTTTGCTCCCTATCCATGTCCATAAAGATTCATGCCACAACAGCAGCTCACAGCATATATTGCCTCACATAGAGTTAAATCATTTTTTAATTTGGAAATTAACAATCAGCAAGAATACTAGCTGGCAGTACACAACAGCTCCTTCAACCAAAAAAGGAGTCACATCTCCAAGCAGGACATATTCCTTCTACTCTCAGTGAGCCATTTTCTACTTTGTGCCAAAGAGTCTACAGAAGGTCTGTCAGTCAAGACAAAATACATAGATTCAAAAGCACGGTGTGCACTTGGCTGTATCATTCCCCACAGTCAGCTACAGAACTGAGGGGAAAAAATATACAGAATCTGCAAAAGATATGGGAGAAAAGCTGATCTGTTTCACCAGTGTGTGTGAACAGCTAGGAGAAATGTATGACTTCTGCTATCCTGGATGCATCTCACCCCCACACCCATGTTCATACATACCCAAGCAAGCCAGTGCTGAAATCCACAACACAACACGCTGCACATCATGCTTTGCATATTCACTCACAACACGCCAAGAATGGCACCTCCCCATCCTCCCTGTAAAGTATCACATGTGGGACTGCCCCCTTCTTACGGTGCCATTGTTACAGTTCTGATCTCCCCTGAGCTCTCCTGCTTTTCTCAGTCCCACTGCAGGTATCAGTGTATCAGCCATTCTTACCTTCACATCTTGCACCAGGGTCTTCACCAGCAGTAGCTGATACAGCTCATGTGGCTCACTACCAGAAGCCATGCATATCATATGTAGTGCTGGTTTGGGTGGGAAGAAGCTTTACTAAGAAATCGATGAGTGAAGAGATAAAGATGGAGTTACACACTGCTGCAACAGATTTACAAGTAAACCAATATTTTTTTTTCTCAGTTTCATTTGTTTTCAGTGCTCAGGGTTATTTTTGCCCAAGAATGTTATTTTTTGAGTGTCTAAGCTCCTCTGGAGGCTTCATCTTCCTGTGAACCATGGACTGGTTCACTGAGCAGCCTCCAAGTCCTGTGTGGTAAGCTATCAGTTCCAAGAAGAATGAGTCAAGTGTTTGCCCACACGAAATTAATTCCCTGTTATTTTAGGAAAAGGCAGAGAGGCTCATAACTCATTCTCATCACTGCTGGGAAGCAATCACCAGGTCTCTTGCACAATACAATGAACAGAGCTTTCCTAGTGATTTAGGCAACATAACATTACAGCCATGGTAACACATGACATGGCAATGTTGTGGAATGTACTCTTGTAACACAAATACTTCAGTAGATAGCCCTGCACTTCAACAGGGATCATCCATCTGCACCCAAGCTGAGGCTTGTTGAAGGTGTAATCAAACAGATTCTGCTAATTATTTTTAAACTAGTTAATGAAATTATTGCCTTACTAACAATAACAGTAATAATTTGAATTGCTGTCAATACCAAGAATTAAATCCCACAGATGTCCAGCAGCATCTATGTGTTGCACTTTTCCTTTGAATGTGGAGAGCTTGGAATCCCTGGATCCTGGGTTTCATTTTGCTCAATCTCCAAACCCATATTTGATCTTGTTTTTCTCGGAAAAACACTGAATCTGTGTTACTCCTTCCTTTAGTGGTGAGGATATATCTTTTGCAAGGATCACAGAAAAGTGGTATTCAGCAGAGTCTCAGGTGAAGTTGTTAAATCCTCCACTCCTAACCAAACTTGATATGGGACTTAAAACTAATCTCCTTTATCAGACTACAAATTTTCATCTTGAGTGCCACTGCAAAAGCTAAATTACTGCAGTGGTCCATCTGCTGGTGGAGGTGTTCATCCAGGATGAGGTACTTTATAACTGTAATGCCTAATGAGCTTCATGGCTTCAGGACTTGAAGAAGCCACCAGCCCTGCTTATGAAATCCATAGCATGAGCAAAGGCACTGATGGTGTATCCCCAAAAGGGGCTTGGAGAACAGACTTCTTGCACCATCTCCCAAATCCTGTCTTCTCTTACAGGGTTGCATTCAGTCATGTAAGGGATAGGGGCACAATGTCTGATCTCTAGACACATGACATAACAGTAAGCAGCACAAAATACAATGTCATATAAAAAAAGAGTGGCCACTGTAGCTGAGATTGAGGTTCAATTTATTACTAAAGCTTCTCTGTCAACAAGCTATTTAAGTCTTGCCTCTATATTTTTATCCTTCCTGCTGGTTTGAATTTCTGGATCATTACTGCAGATTAATGATAAAGATATTAGTAACATAGTCTTCCTTCCAGTAGTTTGAAACATGTATCTTAGAAACATGTTCCTCTACCAGTGTGTCTGAAGTGAAGGTTTTCCAAGAATCAAATCAGACTATTTATATATTAGATGAGAAACACAAAGAACAGATTTTACTTTTAAAATTTCACTAGCAACAAGAGTATCTTGAAACTATACCATTAAGATGTACTCTGGAGATAAATGAGAAGATGTAAGTACACTTGCAAGTACTCATTAGTTTAGCTTGGTTGTGAGTGAGAATGCATATTTTGTACATTAAGTATAAAAAAAAGATGATGGAAATAAACTCAAAAGGATCTTAATTCTGTGATCTTTATGGTATGCTTGAACTTGCAAGATGTACAGTCTTCACTGATCTTCATAGTAGTAGAAACATTGGCAGTTGGTATGTTTTCTCAAGAAGCAAAACTTGTGCTTTAGAGAGCCCCTTAAGAGAACAGTCTGCTTCCTAAGTGATAGTAGTATGTAGCAGCTACAGATGATAATGTTTTTAAATCCCTGTACTATAAGTAGCCTTCAACTAATAGTTTGAGTCTCACACTGATTCAAAGGGGATCTTTCACTATTATGACCCCTTCACAATGCAAGAGGTATGTAGGTTAAACTTATGTAACTGCAGCTCCCTGGAAAGAAAATTTAGAATAGCAAAGGCACAGAAAACTGCAGAGAAAAATCCAAACGTGTTACAGTACACCCAGCTTATAACAATATCCACTGAAAGACACAGAGAAACAAAGCAGAGGACCAAAAGGTAACATGAATTCACACAAAAATCTCACAGACATGTTAAGATTGCCAAAGGCTGGGAATAGTCAGACATTTTTTATGCTTACACTTCTGAAAATTAGTCTCTGAAGCCTCTGAGGGGTTTTTGCATCACAGCTACATTTTAAGTCTTAGTGTTTCTGTTTGTTTTTACTCCAGTGTTGTCTGAAATGGTTGGACTAGCCTATACACCAAGATAGCAGCCAAAGAGTGTATGTAGTAAAACAGCTAGTGAAGCTCTTTAGACCTCTTTCCTTTTGGTGATCAGCAAGAGGGAGACTGTCACAGACTGGTCTGGGTTTTAAAATTAAGCCTTTTGCCTTGCTTACCAATTCTTTTGGTGTGTGATTAGGGCAAAATTCCCTGGTGTTCATCTGCTTGTGCTTTTAAGATAGAGGAGGGAGGAAGAGGGAAGTGGAGGGGATGGGAAAGGGGAGAGAGAGGGAGAAAAGAAAGAAAGGACAGAAAGAGGAATAGAAGGAAGTAAGGGCATACTGGTCAATATTTTTCTTTCGGCTTGTTTTTATGAGTCACTCCACTATTTGCATTAGCAGGTCTCCTGCTGCTGCAAGATCATTCAACTGTTTGTTTAGTCACTGTGCCTCTTGAAAAGTCCAACACTGAATTTTTTACACATCATCCTTGTATTTTACTAACTAATTGAAGTTTTAAGAACCAAATTAACTTCCTATCACTGTGGTCCCTATACCAGTAGCAGCCCCCTCAAACTCAGTGCTATTACTCACTTGAGTAAGGGTTACAGAACCACATTGATATTTATTGTTGCTTCTTCATATGTTGTCTCCAGACCAAGTTGTATCAGAAAATGTGAAAAACTGGATGTCATAACAATCAAGTTGAAAGTTCAAAGCTTTTTAGTCCCACTTGTGAGTTAAAAAGTTAATTAATCTTGAAAAACAGTTGAAACCCAAAAACTGAGTGTAGCTTTTATAAAATCATTTTGAAAAAGTTGTATTTCTTTCTTCAGGTGTGGGACTAATATTACTCAAAAACATATCATATAGGAAGCTGCATACTCACTAAGGCTGACATTGCCTCACCACTGCAGAATAGGGTTTTCAAAAAAAATCTTACTGTTGTGTTAAAGCAGACTAGGGCTGTAAACAAAACTCTATCACAGACAGCATGAAAAAAAGCTGCTAAGCCTAAGGAAAACAAAGGATGAAATAACTGCAGACAGCTTTTTCTGCCTTTATAACAATAAACAGCAATGTTGTGTGTGACCCTCTTCATCACTTGCTTGTTTTTAAACATTCTGAATTTCTTTCAGTTTGCTTTGAACAATTTTTTTTTCCTTTTTAATGCTGCCAAAATAAGATATGTTAATTAAATACAAGCTAGAAACCTGTCCATTGGATTAAAAATGCAATAAAAGCCCAAGAACTTACCTATTCACAGAGAAGGATGATTCAGAGAAGAGATCCACTCTGTGTGAGAGACTGGGTCCCAAGAGAAGCATTTGTAAAGGGAGCTCTTCAAAATAGCACTATATCTTCTGCAAAAGATGTGATTTGTTTTTACTTCTCCTCAATCAAAACAATGACTGATAAGAGGAAAGTGGGTGTTTAAAGGATGTAAAAGCCTTGCCTTGGTTCTAGAAGAATGAGCCCATTAAGAGCAACTTCTCTTGATTGCAGGCTTGTGATCTATTCAACTTTATCTTCAACACAGTTCAACCCCAAATAGTGACGGTGTATAAATGGTATCTTCTTACTTATTACATCTCTTCCCTGTGTGAATTTGGAGATGTCTCTGCTGACTTCAGTAACGAAAACACTTTTTTTAAACTTACTTGTTATTCTTGTTACAGCAACATAACTGAAGGAGTATGAGCTACACCTCTTGTCTATCATCAACAGAACTATGAGATAATTAAAGCACTAGTCAGTTATTTGCATGCAAATTAACTATCTAGGTGAAATTTAAAGCATAGCTTGCCCTTCAGAACATTTGTCACCTGTAGCGATCTGCTAGAAGACATGAAGCTAGAAGCTAAAAATATTTAGTTGCCTGATTTAATCTGAAGACTTTTAGAGAAAGTCAGTCTTCCACTTGCCACCTGAGTATATTTTATTTTTAAATGGCTGGAAATTTTAATCACAGCTTTCTAAATCTGGAAGTTTAATCTACACACACACACACACCCTGTATATCTGTTTTTTTATCCCAGATACATTCTTGCCCTGTATTGCTATTTAGGATTAAGACAGACTTTACAGAGGGGATGTCAGCAGGATGACTGTGGAACAGCAGTGTCACTCTACTTAAAACATGCAGCAAAATACTGCTACAACTTGTCTTCTACAATTTACACTATTTTCTGGTGATTTTTGGAGCATAGTGCTGATATTTAGACCTCTTTAACGACACAGAAGGAACACCAATGATTAGTGTGTTCTACTCAGAGTGCCCTTCCTCATGCCTTCTCTTCAGCAGGTGACTGACTGGCTAAAACAAAGATGTTCCTCTGTAGGGGCTAGGGCACAATAAATATATAACAGGCAGTTAATTAAAATATTTCTTCAGATAAAGTGCTAAAACACTCCCTGGGGTCTGAAAAGGCTAGATTTTATCCCTACTAATAAGCCATGAAGCATTTGTTTCAAAATTACATGAGTCTCTGCAGTTGCTTTACCCTTGGTATAATTTTTTTGCCTGATACTGTGGCCTGTAATTCTTCTACTGCAATTTCTTTGGTTCCAGTTTCTCTCTGTGACAGAGCTATTTAACAGCTTATTTTGGAGTTGCATAATCTGAAAGGCAGGAGACACAGAGGTCTGGATAAACACATTTTTAAAGAACTGCAGAAAATACCAGGGCAGTGCTCACATGAAATCTAATTTATCCCCTGGTCACTTGATGTGGATAATGGACTCAGATGATGGAATGTGCGTGCCCTGGGCTATATGCTGATTCATTACATGCAGGTGTCTCCCCTAAGTTTCATGTGAATTTAACGTACCAAGGAAAGCAAGACACCCCTTCAGGGTGAATGCATGTTCTCAAAAAAAAGGTAATGAGCTCCTAAAATAACCATAGAATCACAGAATAATTTGGGTTGGAAGGGACCTCTAAAGGTCATTTAGTCCTGCAGTAAGCAGGGACACTCTCAACTGGATGAGGCTGCTCAGAGCCTTGTCAAGCCTTGAGTATCTCCAGGGATGAGGTGGTTACCTCCCTAGGCAACCACTTCTGGTTTTTCACTACCCCCGTGGTAAAGAATTCTTTCCTAGCATACAATCTAAATCTACTCTTCTCTAATTTAAAACCATTGCCCCTCATCCTATCACTACAAGCCCTTGCATACAGACCATCTCCAGCCTTCCTGTAGGCCCCTTTCAGAATGCCTGCTTCTCAGATAATGCTGAAGATTTCATAGTTATAACAAAACTGTTTTATGACTGACACATACGCTTCAGTTGTTCACATCCCAACAAACAGCATCCTAGTGGTGGAGGAAGAACGTGTTTTTCTGCCAGCTCCTTAGCCATCCAGTCTCATTCTTAACATTAAACATGTAGGGCACAAGGTGTTATTTTTAGGACACCTTCCAAGAGCCCCGCAGTTGGGAGGGCTCAAGGGTGCACTCCTGGTAAGCCATGCTGACAGCCAAGGTTTCAGCCATTCTTCCATCCCACACCCTGGGCAGTGGTGCCTGGCTGTGGCAGCCCCAAGATGAAGCTCTAAATAATTTAACCTGATGAGCCGACACTCTCACACCCTTTGCCAGCTAAAAGCTCTTGGGATGAGGCGCTGGCCTCCCGGCAGCATCCTGCACACGCTTCCCGAACCTTTCCTGCCCCGGCCCAGGCTCGCCCCTACAAACAGAGCTATCAATAGGAGCCGCTTCAAGCTCTTTCAGAACGTCCCAACCACTGCTCCGAAGGTGCGAATTCCCTCAGGAGGTGCACCGGAGATGGGAGGCGATGGCTGCGAGGCAGCAAACCCAGGGAGGGCGGTTGCGGGCAGAGCCGGGCAGAGGGAGCGGCGGCCCAGCCATCCCCAGGGCTCCTCCCCGGGCAGCCGCGGTTGCCAGGCGGAACCCCGCGGACCGGCGGCTGCCTCTGTTCGGGTCTCGGGTCTCGGTACCTCGGCGAACTCCCTCACTCCTCCAGCGAGGTAACCCGGTACCGAGGGCAGGGACCNGATTCTTTAGCCAAACAGTGATGGTATATGAGGAGAATAGCTAAGTAAACAGTTTTAGAACACAAGATGGAGGTTTGGCCTCTTTGTTGCTCTAACAAACACACATATACCTGCCCATATTTCTTCATAACTTCTGCTTGAAAACACCTGTGAGCTTCTAGAGGATTACACTGTATCTTTGTTGAAGTCAATGTCAACACCATTATGGACTCCAGCAGGGGCCAGATCTGGAAGCAAATTAACAATGGTAATTGAAAATAAATAAAAAAATATATAATCAAAAGTATAATGTACATGTTCATTATAGTCATTAATAGGGTGTTGAGAGAGCTGGCTGATGTCATTGAGAAGCTGCTCTCCATAATCTTTGAGAAGTTGTGGAGAGCAGGAGGCGTCCCTGAGGACTGGAAGAAGACTAACATCACCCTCATCTTTAAGAAGGGTTCCAAGGAGGACCCAGGTAATTATAGATGTTTTAGCCCAAATTCAGTCCACAGGAAAGTCATGGAGCAAATTCTTCTGGGGACAATCACAAGTCAGTTGAAACACGTGGGTGGGAAAAGCCAACATGCATTTATCAGGGGCAGATCATGCTTAAGAAACCTAATTGCTTCTACAGCAAAGCAACTCGCTTGGCTGATGCAGTGAGAGCAGAGGACATTGTCTAGATGGACTTTTCTAAGGCTTTCAGTATGGTCCCTCACAGCCTCCTCCTGGAGAACCTGACTTGTCATGGCCTTGACAAGTGGTCTTTGTAGTGACAGTAGACAGTTTGTTCCTCCTTAAACTGGCAACCAGTTACAAGTGGAGTGTCCCAGGGATTGATATTGAGCCCAATGCTGTTCAACATCTTCTATATGGAGAGGCTGAGGGAGCTGGGATTGTTTAGTCTGGAGAAGAGGAGTCTGAGAGGACCTCATTGCTCTCTTCAACTCTACCTCAAGGGAGGTTGGAGCGAGGAGGGAAAAAGCCTCTTCTCCTTAGTAAACTGTGAAAGGACCAGAGGGAATGGATGGAAGCTGCACTAGGGAAGGTTTAGGCTGCATTTTAGGAAATATTGTTTCACTGAGAGGATGGTCAGGCATTGGAATGGCCTGCCTGGGGCAGTGGTGGAGTCACCATCCCTGGAGGTGTTTAAAAGGCATTTGGACCTGGTCCTTAAGGACATGGTTTAGTAGTTGACTATGGTGTTAGTCAAAGGTTGGACTGGATGATCTTGGACGTCTCTTCCAACCTAAATATTCTGTGATTCTGTTGTAAGTGACCTGGATGTTGAGATCAAGAGCACCCTAATGAACTTTGCTGATGACACCAAGATGAGTGGAGAGGATGACATCCCAGAAGGGAGAGCCACCCTCCAGGATGACCTGGACAGACTGAAGGAGTGGGCTAACAGTAACCTTATGAAGTTAAATATGGAGTAGGTAAGGTCTTGTGCCTGGGAATGCATAGCATAGGAGGGCAGCTCAGACTGGGATCCACTTGGCTAGAGAGCAGCCTTGAGGAGAGGGACCTGGGGGTCTTGGTGGACAACAGCCTCAACATGAGCAAACTGTGTGCTGCAGCAGCAAAGAAAGCCAACAGGATGCTGGGCTGCATCAACAAGGGCATCACCAGCAGAGACAAAGAAGTNTAATGTCTGTGTGTTGAACAGAGACTAAATTCTGTAAATTACAGGTGTCACCCCCATTCTTTAAGGCAGGTTCCAAGGAGGACTTCGGTATTTATATCTTCATAAACAACCTGGATGTTGGGATCAAGAGCACCCTGATGAAGTTTGCTGATGACACCAAGATGAGTGGAGAGGCTGACACCCTAGAAGTGAGAATCATTCTCCAGGATGACTTACACTGGATAAGTGGGTTAATGGGAACTCAATGAAGTTCAATGTAGAGAAGTGCAAGGTGTTGCGTCTGGCAACACATAACCCAAAAGTGCAGCTCAGACTGGGATCCACTTGGCTAGAGAGCAGCCTTGAGGAGAGGGACCTGGGGGTCTTGGTGGACAACAGCCTCAACATGAGCAAACAGTGTGCTGCAGCAGCAAAGAAAGCCAACAGGATGCTGGGCTGCATCAACAAGGGCATCACCAGCAGAGACAAAGAAGTCATCACCCTGCTCCACTCAGCTCTTGTCAGACCACACCTGGAGTACTGTGTCCTGTTTTGGTTCCCACTCTACAAAAAGGATACAGACAGGATGGACAGGGTCCAGAGAAGGACCACAAAGATGATCAGAGGACTGGAGCACCTGCCACATGAGGAGAGGCTGAGAAAACTGGGTTTGCTCAGCCTTGAGAAGAGAAGGCTTTGGGAAGACTTTATTGTGATGTCCCAGTATGTAAAAGGTGGCAACAGAGAAGATGGAGACTCCCTATTTAGGAGGAGTCGCATGGATCAGGCAAGGGGTAATGGGCACAATTTGATCCTGGGGAAATTCCAATTGGACACAGGAGGTAAATTTTTCACCATGAGGACAGTCGGACATTTGACTGGTCTCCCAGGGAAAGTGGTGGATTCCTTCACATTGGAAAGTTTTAAGCCTCAGCTCAACAGGTGCTGAGGCATTTGATAAATAGTAGTATATTACCTACAAGGGTTGGACCAGATGATCCTTGAGGTCTCTTCCAACCTGACATTCTATGATTCTATGAATATACATTTGTTAAGTACTTTACTGGGCCAGTTTCGTAAAGGATAAAAATGGAAAAGAGATTTTACTTTTTTTTTTCCCCTACCTTTTTTAATGAATTACAAAGAACAGAAAACAGGCCAAAAGGTGTATTCACAATTTCTTGACTAACATAATATGAAAAACTATCAAGAATTTCCAACATAATAATATAATTCTCATGTAAATAAATGAAACATTACATTGCTGAGGTTATAGAAACATATTCATGTAAGAAGAGCTGTTGATTGTACAAAAATGTGGAGACCTAAGATATCTTCCAAGAAACAATACGAACACAAAGGCACATGAAGGTAAATAAAAACAATGATGTGGCTAGTGCTGGCAGCCTGATCCACTAAGATACTGAAAAAGTCTTGGCTCTTTTAGTTATTTAAAGCTAGTTGGCCCCATTCAGCATGTGAAATCCTACCAAAAGCTTTTATGCCTTTTAGTCAGGAAAGAAGTATTATAATATCATTATATTCATCCTGCGATATCTTATTAGATATTGGCCCAATCCAAAAGCACACAAACATATAATGCTATCTTTACAACTTGCAGTCCTCCCAAAAACATGTTGGATTCAACCTTGGCAGAGTTTACCACTGAAATCTGATGGTATATTTTTCCCTGCCCTTCTATACCACATGAGCTTTGAGATCGTATAACTAGAGAATTTGGCTGTAAATTGTGGGTTTAATTTTATCTCAGCAGATTTAGATAACAGTGGCTGATTATTTATTATTTAATTTAAAACTTGGAATTATTTATTTAACTTGGAATTAATTATTTAATTAAAAACTTGTTCATTTGACCTCATTGGTCAAAGTGTCACAGTATACCATTAACAGGAGAAATATTTGGAAAATTTGCAAATGTTGGGTAAATGTTGAGTGACTTAGAGGAATTGAAATGCTTTCAAGGAAACTGCTGAAATAACTACTAAACCTACAAATTATAGATATATACGAACATCTTGTTTCTTTTCCTTTTGATTGTGTTTAGTGATGACACAAGCTGACCTATCAACTACTCTGTAATGCATTTTATAGATTTATTGAGAAGAAAAATAAATCTCCTTTATTCAGAAGGTAACTTCTGGGTGTTAGAAGATGTAGTATGAGGATAACAGGGCTTTGTATATATATAAATATATGCATACTTGCTGGAAGTTTTTTTCAGGTACTTGTTAGGCAGGACCACTGGTAACAGGATGCTGGACTAGATGGACTGCGGTTCTGATAGAAAAGAGCAATAATTTTCTTGGCATATGTCACTNTAGAATAATAGGATGGTTTGGGTTGGAAGGGACCTTAAAGATCACCTAGTTCCAACAACTGTACTGAACACTTGTTGTATCTAGCAATGCATTATACCTGACAATAAGGAGGAGATTTCAGTAATTGCACACTGCATAGAACACAAGTTGGCTTCAACATTTATTTCTTTGTCAGGCAGTAACATATCAATGTGGTGTTGTTTGGAAAAAATCAAAACATATGCAAGAGCAGAGGTAACCCAGTAGAGGGAAAAAATGTCTTAAACTCAAGGGAGAAGGTACCGTAATTTTAAGATGCTCTGTTTAAATATTCTGTGCTCTTTTTCATCCTTTTGATTTAATTTCTTTGCTAAGGTACACTGTTATTTTTACATTAATAGAATTCACGGGTGTCTTGCCATTCCTTGGCATCTAGACAGTAGGACAAAATGAACAGAATACGTTGTATGAAGGCCTGTTAGTTAAGAGTGCAATTGCTCACTCCTTTTTTCTTATTACCCTAGGCATTAGTTCTAGTTTAAGCCTTTAGACACACAGGGAGCCCAGGCAGCAAATATGACATGCAAGAGTGAGATTTAGTTTCTTCTGCGTGTAGGTCAGTGGCTCTGGTGCATCTTATGGCTTTATCTTGCTCAAAACAACAGAGAGCAGCTATCAGACAAGCCATACTGACAGAATAGTTGAGTCTGAATAGTTTTTTCTCATTTCTAACTTACAATAATATACAATACAATATATAATGTAACTTATAAGTAAAGGAGGCTGTAAAGCGGCAAAACATTTTACCAGTGCTGACCTGTGTCTGGCTAGAAGTTCATCTAGCCAAATATTTCTCCAATACTGGCCAGAAGCAGATGCCTGGGGAAGGATAGAAACAGGATGAGAACAAAATACTTTCCTTTAATACTCTCCCTCCTCCCTTTTTTCACTTTTTCAGCCTTTTGGGGAAATACAGCCTTTAATCTTTGGCTAACCAAAGTGGTGGACACATAAACAGCACCCATCTCATGTTTCAGTGCTTATTTGTACTTAGATTATTTCTCCTGACTGATTGTGCTGTGTTAGTGTTTAGATGTGACAGATGAAGACTCATTTTTTGAGGAACATATCTGCATAAAGAAAAGGACAACTATTGCCCTAAGTAACTTTAAACCTCTATTTTAACTAGACAAGACAGACTGGAAGGGGGAAAGGTACACATCATCATCTTTGATGCTCATAGTTATGCACTAATTATAAGTACATTCCTAAAGCTGTTCCCAGCCTGCTAGACTGAACATTACTGCAGAGCCAAGGCAGCAGAACCCTGTGTAGCAATTTAAAGCTTAAGGAAATTTCCACAGAGTCCACAGAACTCAACCCTCTTCACAGTGAACAGAGACTTTGCTTGTTCTGGGGGAGAGCAGAGCATCCTGGAGAAGCAGGCTCTACACCCTTGGCCAGATGTTGCCTCAAACCTCTCAGTCAGTAGAGAAAAAGACACCTCCAAGCCAAAGGACATGTTCAAGGTGACTGTTGGGCACTGGGGAAAGGGACAAATTGCATTGCACCCATCCTGCCTTTTCCCTGCTGAGAAGAAGAGAAATTGGATTTTGTAAGGAACATGGCGTTAGAAGTGATTTTAGGGCTTGAATTTTCAAAGGACCCTAAAATAACTGAAATAATGTGCCACCAGCAGGTTCATATCCATCAGCAGAGACCGTGTAAATTTATTTATATCTTGCTTTTACCTGCTCAGGATGGGGCCATATTTCTTGTTGATAAATGCAATCTGAAGTGCTTCACTTACACTGTGCTTATTTTAGAAACTCAGAAAAGGGTGCCTGCCTCTATTGAAAAAACTACTTGATTGTGTTGCCCACTGAAATTCAGGAGCTACCACAGCATGGCTGCACACTTGAGAGGTAGCTCAGCTCTTTTCTTAGGCAATCAAGTCAATTTGTTCTTCATCAACTAGAGCTTATATATTTATGAATAGCCTTCCTGATGTTAAGAAGTTCTCTCATTTGGATACTGTAAAAGGCTAACAATTTGCAGATGAGCTCTTGCCCTTGAAAAGCCCAATAGGAGCAATTCTTTATCCCGCAGGGCAAGAGCATAGACTAATCAGCACTTGAGCAACACTCAGCTACTTAATTAGGCTGATACAATTATGCTGCTCTTTCTGTATTTTTAAGAATCTTGAAAGTGTTACTAGGAAATTGTGAATCTGCCCTACATGACAAGAAATAATTGATCTGTATGCAGCTACCTAGAAATGACGTGCAGAACTGAGTGAAAATGTCTGAGCTCTTAAAAGAAGAAAGGCAACTTTCCAAAATATATTGCTATTTAAATCATAGACTGTTCTGCTAATAAAAATAGATAGAGAATAAAGAGCAAAGTCACAATTTTTCCACATGTTTTCATGGTTTTTTTATTTGTCTCCTGTTCTTATTTTTTGTGCCTGTACAGATACCCAAACTATAACATCTTCCTTTTACATCAAAGGAATTTGATGAAGGAGTGCCCCGATCTTTCTTCCTTTCATCTGCCTCTCCTTGTTTCTCCATGTTTTCTCTGTCTCTACCAGTGGATACCACCCGGTGACAGCAAAGAGATTTGCAAAGGAGTATCTTTGCAGCTGACAAGTACAATGCTAAAATTTAATCCTGATGATCAGTGGGAAGATGGCCTGGGAATGGGTTCCTACAGATCTTCATAGGGGCTCTTCACAGTTTTGTTTACCTTACTGTAACACTTGCTTAGTTTGCCTCCAGTTCTTAATAGTTAATAGTGCAGCTTAAGAAATCAGGCAATTAAATACTACAAAGTAGAAACATCAGAGTATTCATCCAATACAAGTGTGATAGGCTTTAGCAGAAGCAGTCAAGTGGCAGAACTCCTGTTCCACAGGAGTGTCCAAACTTAAGGCAAATAAATGGTGCCTTATTAGAATACGTACAACCACACACACACACACACACACTTCTGCCTTTAAATAGTTTTGGTTTGGTTGTTTTTAATTCATTGAATCTGGAGACTCTGTGTGATAGATTCCCAAATCTCAGGGCTTCCAGGTTTTGGTGTTTTTTTGGTTGTTTGCACCAGAGTGAGTCTCAAGAAACCCAGAGGAGGTTCTCTCTGGGCTTGAAGACTTAGAGCCTGGCCATAAGCTGAATTCTCAAAGGTCTCAGGTTTCCTGTTGCTCAGATGGAAGGCCAAATGTGACTTCCATCACATGTAACTTTTGGGTTCACAAGAGTGAGAGGATGGCCCTGCTGCTCCCACAAAGCCAACAAACCTGGAAGGGGCAGGTATTGGAGTGGCCAGCAGATGAGAGGCCATATGTTGGGACTGCTTTGGAGCCCTGGGTCTTGGTATCCTTTGTTCTCCCAAAGCCTACCAGGGGACCAGGTGGGATTCCTTGCTGGTGTTTTGCTTGAAGTTCAATTGAGCCCCATTCTCTGTTTGAGAAATATTTCTATTTTCACAAACTGCCCCCTAAGTCCCGTTTTCCTGGAATTTTTTTCAACCAGCTTTTAAGTGTTTCACAAACCACAGCCAAGTTTAGGGCTTTTTTAATGCTCTGGACTAAGCCCTGTGTGTGCTGCTTCCTAATGCCTGATGAGGGACACTGGCTTCTGCAGGTATTCAAATATGGTCCCAGAGTGATACCAGCCCACTGGGAAATTAATGTAGATTTTAGGAGTAATGCATACCTGATAATCAGTTCTGAGCACTGAGGTCCACTCCTTTTTGTCCAAATGTAGAAAATACAAAGAAATAGAAGAGGCTATGTTGACAACAAAACGCAGCATTAAATAGAAATTCGCCTCTGCTGGTGCTGGAGCTTGTTCTCTCACATAATGACTGCTAAGATCAGAGCTTAATTTACAGTTGAATAGGTAACTATTAAGTATGTGGTTTGGATTCCCTACTGTGTCTTACACAGGTTTATTAAAGGCAGACATAAATTCTGACAGATTTAGAAAACTCCTCCTTTCTGAGATTATTGCAAAATACAGCAGCTTCTGTCTGTATACCGGAGTTAAAGCAGAGATAAGGCAGAAGCTCTCTCTCAGTTTTCTACAACTAATGAAAAGCTTCACAAAAATTAACACCTTTCTTTCAAAGGCCATATACTATTTGTTCTAATTCTAAGAAAAGACAAAAATAATAGCACCTGAGTAGCAGATGAATCCAACCACAATGAATCCATCATAACATGAACACAGTTCAAGTTTTATACTATCCACTCACTGGTTTTTAAAATGCTTCTTGCCAATGTAATTTTCTTTTGTATGGTTTTCTATGGGGAAGCACCACTCATAACAAGCTTTTAGGCCTCCATAAGTCAAAAATTGTGACATCTATGAAAACTATGCAGTATTTCTTCTCATAACAAAGAAAATTCCGCATTATTAGATACTTCGATAAAGAAGAAAATAGATGTCCTGAGGTCTAGGCACTGGTCTGGTACTCAGAAAATCAAGTTTCATTTCTCCACCACTAACTGCTTGATCTTGTTACGCTGAGCAAACCACTTCCTGTCTCTGAAATTAAGATAATGTTGTTTTTTCCCCCAGCTGCTGTTTATCTGGTTGCACACTTCAATTGTAAACTATTTGGGTATGTTAATGAGTGACTACTTGTACCAAGCCTGGGACACGGATCTGACTGAGACTTCAGGAAGTCACCAAAGTTCAAACAACAGAAACAACATTATTGCATGAGTTAACTGCTGTAAATGCACATGTAAAGGATTAATTACCTAAAGATCTGCCATTATTATGATTCTGTTCAATCCAAGCAACTCTTTAGTGCTTGCTTCCTGTGTTACGTGTAGCATGCACATATTGTGCTAAATGTATATGGGTCAGACAATGACAAATTTGGATACAAGTTAGTACAATTTTTCTCTCTCCTCACTCCGAAGTGTTTTCCAATGATGATTTTCCAATTCAAATCATAATAGAGTAGTTGTTGAGCTAAAATGGTAGGATTGGCCACAAGAGCATAAAGAATTTCTCTCGATTCTAAAGTTGCTCTTTTCAGTGTCGTATCCCTCTGTCATGCCTTTCACAGATATTTGACATAATTTATTTCTTTTGGCTTTTTTCTTTTTTTTATCCCTGGCTAAATCCTTATGTTATCTCTGGAATTAAAGGATTAAATTGGAAGGAATTAAAGAATCAAAATGATTGTTAGTAATATGCAATGAGACCTGTAGCTAAACTGATTTGCTTTTAAGTCTTTAGCCAGTGTATATGCATTTATGATTCAGTTTCACTAGTTTTCCAAAAACAAATAAAAATGCCTAAGGAATACATAAAAATAAATACAAGTTTTTAAAAAATATCAAATATTTGGATGTGTTACCTTGGATTTAAGATCAGTAACTTCCTTTGTCTGTGTCCCATCGTGACTATAGAAGGATGTTTTCAAAACTCAAAAAAAAAGCTGACCTTTTGATGCTTTTATTACCTTAGGGACCCATGACAATTAGAAATATGAGCACATAGGAAAAGCAATAACATTTATTTAGCTCCCATTTATTTCCTAGTGTTTTTATTTTAAGCCTGTCATCTAAGGTGTCAAAAGTGGATGCAAAAAAACACTGCTCATAATCTTTCCTGGTTTTTGTTTTCTCAGAACACTGTTATGCTACTTTCTGTTACCTACACCCTTTTATTTTTAAGGAGGGTGTTCCAGATTTGCCAAAAACTAAGCTGCCAGTGGTGAGGCCCGAATTCCAGAACATGCTGAGAATGTGCTCTCTGAAAAGGCTGGCTCTTTGTCAAGTGTCACCAAATCAAGATCCAAAACCTTTAATCACTTTCTAAAGTCTCTGCCCTTAGGTTTTGGTTATTGCTATGTAAACACAAAGTTTATAAAGTTGCAGCAGTGCCTTTGAAGACAAAAATTATCATGAAATATGTGTATGAGAACAAAAGTAAAGTGTCCTTGTTAAGAATCAGACACTCATGCTTCCTCCCCCAAGTTACAAAGTTGGCTTGAAACCAAAGATATAATTGCCCTTAACTTCTCTATTTCTCATGGCAGTTGTTCTGTCCTTTGACACTCAGGATCATTCTAATGAGATGTTTCCTTTGTAATCAAATCAGGCAAATATAACAACATAATTAAGCAACTTCTGCTGGTAGACAACTGTTTGAACTACAAAGCTACTGAGGTTTGGGCTCCTGTATGTCAGTTGGTTTATCTGTTGAAGCAGCACAGACTTTTAAGAATGCGCTTAAAGTGGTAAGATTTATCTGAGAGAGAAGATTATGTATGGACATTGAATTGGTGACTGGCTTGCTTCACATTAACTAGTTATAGGAGTAAGAAGAACCAAAATAAGTTTTCAAACTGGAGAAAGTTTATTTAAATTATAGTTCAAGTTATTACTGGAACTTTTAGGTATCATTTCACTAAGCTGAGTAAGTTAAAAATGAGGACTGGGGTTTAGTCTCCATGATCAGATTTGCAAAGTAAGCTACCAGCTTCTTGATTTAAGTGGGAGTTAGAAACATGATAGTGTAGAAAACCATACTAGTAGACAGGTAGGAAAGGAAATCTCCTGGATTTCCTATGAATCTGTGTCTGTCAGACTCTCGTGAACCTAGATGCCTTTTGAAATTGAGACTTGGACCCTTCAGCTGTTAAGGTATACAGTAAAATTTACCCTGTAATTCATCTAAGATGAATTCTGCTTTTGGCAGTGAGAAGTATTTTCTTAAAATGTGTGGAATTCCATGTGTTTGAAATTTGTGTTCTTGCATCTTGACCTTAATTTGAAATGAGAGAGGGCTTGTTTGCTTACCTTGCTGCCCTGAGCCTGGCTTTTGTAGGGCCAGCTTCTGTGATGCCAGTCTATAGGATTTTGTAGGGTGTCTTTAGAAATTCTTTAGTGTTGTCTTTTTTATCCCCACTGCTTCCCTTGGGCACAAGCAGCACAGTAGCAGACTGTGCTGCTCCTTCTTTTGCCCTGAAGATTTATGTTTAGCAGAGACAATTTTTCAGATTGCAAAATATGTGACATTTACGCAATGCCGTGGCTCATTTTTGTGGCCTGCAGAAAATTGCCCTCTAGATGCTGTTGTAACAGGGAATTTTCTCCCAGACTATCTGGTTGAAAGGGTCCTACTAATTGGTAGGGATCAAAACAGACGTAAGTAATCTGATGGGGAAAGTAAACTCAAACATGCCAGCTTTTTCATACCTGTATCAGTTGTAGTGGAGCATTCTGGCTAGGAGATGACTCTTCTCTAATGCCCATAAGACCTGCAGAAATATAATAATGTATCTTAATGCTCTGTAATATGTAACAAATTTATTTTTCTTTCCTACAGTGTCCCAGGCAGCCATGGTGCCTACATACTCTTTGATGGGACCTTTCAGAGGACACATGAGTCTCAAAAGTAGCCGTAAGTATTCAAATTATTACTTGAAAAGTGCCTGTGTGCTCCAATTTTGGAATAGCATCTTGAATATTATGAGATTATTAGAATAATAGGATGGTTTGGGTTGGAAGGGACCTTAAAGATCACCTAGTTCCAACCCCCCATCAGGGGCAGGGACACTTCCCATTAGAACAGGTTAATCAAAGCCCCATCCAACCTGGCCTTGAACACTTCCAGGGTTGGGGAATCCACAACTTCTCTGAGCATCCTGTACCAGTATCTCACCACCCTCATAGTGAAGAATTTCTTCCTAATGTCTAATCTAATCTACTTTCTCCCAGTTTACACTCATTCCCCCTTGTCCTATGGCTAAATGCCTTGTAAAAAGTCCCTCTCCATCTTTCCTATAGACCCTTCAGGTACTGAAAGACTGCTATAAGGTCTCCCTGGGGCCTTCTCTTTTCTGGATGGAACAATCCCAGCTCTTACATCCTGACTTCATAGGAGAAGTGCTCCAGTCCCCCAGTCTTCATAGTCCTCTGGAAATACAGAATATTAAAAATACATTTTTTAAAAATAGAAATAGTATAAAGGATGTAAGTGCTTCTAATATCTGATAGTAGAACAATTGCAAAACAATTGCCTCAAAATTCAGGCAAGCACTTTTCCTGGTCAGGATGTTTACCAAAGAGCAGCAGAATTGCTAGAAAGCTGTTCTGCCTTGGAGCTTCCCTTCTCAGAAATACGGTTCCACTATACCTTCTCCAGATATGGTTTCACCATCAATAGCACCACCTGCCATTTTTGTCCTTTTTGTCCCTTGTCCATCCCTTGATGAAGCCCAACTGCAGTAAGAAGCATTTCCCTCCCTGCACATAGGGAGTGCTGCATTTCAGGGTCCACAGGGTGTTATCCAACCACCCTTCTCTTACCAGTTTCTTAAAGGAACTCCAAAAGGCTGAGAAGGACATCTATTGTGTCCCAGCCTCAGCAGTCTGTCATGCTGGTTTCCTGTATAAGCTGGTATGTATGTGTTTCTGAAGGGAACACTAGCAGAAACACCTCTGTTAGAGGCTCAAGGCAGAAGGCAAAGCTTAACACTTGCCATTGCTTCCTGCGGCTGAAAGTAGGCAGAAATACTTACCCAGAAGGGGAGCAGCTTCAGATAATCATGCAGCTGAATTGAAGTAAGATTATCTGCAAAACACTTGTCAGCCATTAACAGGGCCACTCTGCTGAGATGTTGTTTCATTGGTTGTTATGTGATCTGCACTGAGCCATGGGCAAGTGCTCTACCTTGCTAAGCATGAGAAAAACACAGATTGAAGAGGTGGTCCCTCTCCCCTCCCATTTTAGGCTCAAAATACAAGATGAGGAAGTAAACAGACAAAGAGTTTCAGGGCCATAGCTGTGACCTACTGCTTATGCTATGACATAGCTCATTCCTTGCAATCCTGAAGAGCTACTTCTATCAGTTTATAGAAGGCAAAGCCAAGGGTGTTGCAGATGTAGTGCCCACTAGATAAGAATTTGATATTTCCAAGGTTTTTGAGGCATAAGTATCACTGAACAGTTCTTATTTGTTGACTATATGTACCTGTAGCTTTGTCTCCATGGTGTGAAATTTCCACTTGTAGGAATTAACAGTTAGCAGTGGTATAAACTACCTGCAGTATAGCAGCAAGGCAGTTACAGAGTAAATTAGTTGACATGTCCTTGAGAACATGCTTTTGCTCCTTTAAGAAGCAAAAAACTAGTGGCTTTGAATTAGCAGTCTGGTGAGGAGCAAAGTCATCTCCTGTATTTTTCTAAAGCACATTTTTGTTGTTCAGCTCTATAGAAAAGACATGTTTTATCACTGTCATTGTGTATCAGTCAAACTTTAATCCAGCTACAGCTGGATTTATGATACAATATTTTACTTCAGACATGATATATACTCCAGACATGTTTGCAGAAGTAATCTCTCACAGTTCAGTCAGTGGAAACTAGGTAAATTAGCCATCCTACAACTACACTTTCAGGTCTATAATAAGTAATTAGGAAAGTGATTACAAAATAGGAAATAAAGAGAGTCAGTGTTGAAAGAGTTGTCATGGTTCTTTATTCTTCTTTCTTGGATCTTTTTTTCCTGGGCATCTTTCCTCATACATAGAAGAAAGTTGTAAATGTCTTGAAAGTACAACAGTATTTAGAGTTTAGAAAGACTTTCAAAAACAGGCAGATTTCTGTAGGTAGATCTGGGCTCATAGAAAATCTTGAACCTCTGAAATGTTGAAAACATGGGCTTGAGAACTCAACCTCCTTTTTTACATCACAGAAAATGGTACAATTTAAAGTTATTCAAAGATGTAACAAAAACAAAAGAAAAATCTGTTTAAAAGTGTGGACTTTGCAGTGAGCTCAACCACGATTACCCTTTCTAGGGGTGGGAAATACTTAGATGGGCACTTAGTAAATCTCCCCATTTTATTGTTTTTATCCTTAAAGCATCTTATTTGAGAAATGAATGGTTTTTTCATGTCCTTTTTTCAGAAGGACTGAGACACAGAAAGACAAAATTATTTGCAAAAGTTCAGCGGAATGTCTCTGGCAAAGAAAAGAATTTGCTTTTCTTTCCTTACATAGGAATAACCACAATGCTGCTTATTGCACAACGTTAGTACTTTTCTGGACACAGGATAGAGTTAGATTTTATGAAAGACAAAAAATTAGATTAAACTACTAGTGCCTTCAACATTTCCAATTTGTGGTGGCAGTTCATTTTGAGAAGAATGTTCTTTTTATAAATGGATTTTCCATCCCTTTTTTAATCCTCAGATATTTTTTGTATTATCACATTGTTCTTCTGTCGTGCTGTCTTTTTCGCTGCATATATTGAAATCAGGCTGTCACTGCCAATCAGGGAAAAATTTGGGGCATTTCCCAAAATACTTGTTTCTTTTCCTTAGTGACAAGAGCCTCTAGCTGCTGTGATTTAGGGTGTTGCCATTCCTTGAATGCAGTAGATCTGCCCCACTTTACACCAGTTAGGGATTGTGCTGGATATTTCTGAAGAGCTTGCTCCAATGGCTTTAGCCAGCAGGAGGTTTCAGCACACTAGGCAAAAATTAATGAAAAAAAAATTAAGTTTTCAAAGCTTTGCAAGTGAATAACTACTGACCTCAAGCACATAAACGCTTTGAAAGAGAACAGGACTGAGTTTAGATATTTAACTTCTTTAGTATGGTGCTGACAGAAGAGTGGTTTCCCTGACTGATACTGAACCCATGGTATATGCTTATGATTAGAAATGTCATGAGAATTATATTATATTATATTATATGCTTCAAGTATCAGATTTGATTGTGGTACCTGTGCTACTGAGGCTAAATCTCCTTGAACATGAACATGAGACTGGATATAAATGCAGTTTAGTCATAATTTTCTATTAAGTTCTCCATTGCATTATAGCAAACATAGAGTCATTATTTCTGTTGATGTCTCTTCACCTGTTTGTGTCATTAGATAAAAGCCCCCTGGCTGTGCTTATATGTTTGATGAACAATCAGAATGGATGGTGCTGGAGTGGAAGTTACACCACCTTTCTGTGGCTGGTTGTGTTGAGATGTTGTGTGGCTCCTGAGCAAGCTCTTGAAAGCAGGTTTTCATGCCAGTACCTCTCTGGCATCCTTTTAGTCACTTGCAGGAGCACATTAGTAAATAGTACTAAATGGAGCAACAAATATAGCACTAGGCATTCTGTCCTACTCTTTCTTATGCTGCTTATTCAAAAGGTGACACAATAAATTGAATGTAGTCAAACTCCTTGACAATGAGAAACCGTTTGTAGCACTGTCTCACTTAGACTACAAAAAGCTACACAGCAAGAAAGCAGCCCAAGCAAGATTAGAAGGCTTAATTTCCAAGAGATCCAGTGTTTCCTGTGCTTTCAAAATACAAGAAAAAACTTTGAAACTAAGTCATTAACTGAACTTGGACGCTGGGGACATGAATGACAAAACAATCGTTTGCTTCATTGAGCCAGAAATCCAAGTCAGAATAGGTTGGATGGGCTGTTTATCTCAGTGTAAACTTCATACTGTGTCTGCAAATGACAGCCCAAAGGCATGTTAGATTTCTGATCTCCAGTACTCTGTTTATTTCTTAATATTATTTGCTAGCAGCTGTCCATCTCAAATCCTGTCTGATGATTTGAGAATGAATCCAGAAAGAATTTTTCAATTTTTTTTTTTTTGGAAGCAGGTTGAAAGACAGTGCTCTGTCTCAGCCATGCTACTGGGTTAAAATTTAAAACAAATAGATGTTTATCTGCTTCTTGGCATTTCCTGGACTAATTCTTCCTGATCTGAGAAGTCTTGTGGGTTAGAGATTCAGAGGAGTGTCATGTTCAGCCTGTGCATAACAGACTGTTACCTGTTTCTGTTCCATGTTCATGCTCCTTTTCTTGCCCCACTTCTTAGTGTATATCCAGTCCATTTTCCTCACTACAAAGTGCAAGAGCTAGGCTTGCTATCACCAAGAAGTATGATATTCATATTCAGGCTTTTTACAGTACTTTTTTTTACTCCCTAGTATTACATTTTCCCAAGTGTAAATGCTTTTTATTATATCAGATATTAAACCATGAAATCCTCTATTATTCTCCAGAGTTCTATAATACCCAAGGCTCATGCACTGTTTATTGCAAGATGTAATTCTCAGGTATCCAGTAACATGCAAAGTGAAAATAATTTACCACTTTTTCATGTTACATGAAAGGAGAGGATAAATATTTTAAGAATTTCAGAGCCATTATTGCCTAAGACATTGCTTGCCCCTAAGGAACCAATATTTTTCACTCTTGCAGCTTTTTCTCCTGGACCTTCCTGCAAGCTCTCCGACCAGTACCTCATTCAAGATCACATGGCTGCTCATTACAAGAGACTGATGTCTGCCAAATGTGAGTACAGTCTTTAATGACAATATCTATGTAGCTGAAAGATCAAACTGTATCCAAGGGTTTGTTGGTTGTCCTTAGTTTTGGCTTGCTGCTCCATTTCTTCCCTTTTCTTTCCTCCCTCTCACTGTCACTAACTCATCACGTGTAGGAGGATTTTAAAGTGAGGCATAACATGGTGTGCCCAAAAAGAAGAGATAAGTAGAACACTGAATTGGAACTGAAACCTTGTCTTGGGAGAAGAAATCCTAATTGTCACGAGGTGCAGTGTCTACACAGTCAAACTGTTCCCCAAGTGACAAGTTCACATTAGGAAGGGAAATATTATTTTATTCACTTGTGTTATTTTCATAATGGTTCTTATTTAGATGTGTAAAAGGAAAGGTAAAATGAGAACTGGGGCAGGTATTTGTCCAATTGGGAGAAACCACTGAAGAGTTACAGTGAGGTTACAGCTTTTGATATCTAGAAAATTACAGTATCAGTTCTAAATAATCTAGAGGGAAGTTACTTTAGCATGCAGGGGGCTCTTCAAATACTCTCCTTCCTGTCAATAACTGCAAACTGCTAGAAGGAGAATTTGAAATAAAAACATGTCCTTCATCAGCTGTCTGGAGATATGTAAACTTCCTTGTACTTCAGGTGCAGATGAGAACTACTGGAATGGTTATACCCATAGTTAGGTTACTGTAAGACCTCCGGTCCCTGGGCTCCCAAGGCTTTCTAGTCAAACAGTTCACTGATAACGTGCAGTGAGCTTTATAATAACACACAGATGAGATTGCTGCTTCACTTTTTTTGCCAGGAGACCAATCCTTTTGTCAATTTGCAGTGTCAAGTGCTTTATCTTAAACGATCTCAAATCTAGCGTCCCTTCTTACTGTTGCTGCTCTGAGCTGCTGACTTGCCACATGTTTTGTACATTCTTAGAAGAGATGATAGAATTTTGTATCTCTGAAAAATCTGGTCACAATTGCCTAAAGGCTTTCTCCAGTATCATTCTAAGTACTTTCCAATCTCTTTTAAATACAGCTGTTTTTCTTAAGTACTACCTGTTTGGCCTCACCCCAGACAGGAGCTATCCCAGCATGTCTGAAACTTCATTTGGAGCACTTGTAGTGCTCCACTTGGAGCTCCAGTTTACTGTGACGTTTGGCAGTAAGCACAAAAGAACTGGATTCAGTGTTCTTCAAATGAAACCAGAATATTCAACTTCTCCTGGGTGACTGCTTTTGCCTCCAGAGTAAAAGGCAGGCTATCAGATATACATTACCATTAACATCCATGCCATTTCTTTTGTGGACACGTGACTTAATGAAGAGTGTGCAGCAGTAGAGTGACAAGGCTTGGCTCCTTGAAACTGACTTCATTTAACCTTTTACAAAGAAACCTAAACAACCAAACAACAGAAAATGCTGTATACAAAATTGCCTGGGTATTGTATAATCAAATAATTCCTGTTGCTAGAAAGATGATGAAAAGTTGATGACCCTGGACCTCGGGACAATTTAAATCTCATTGTTAGAGCATCACTTGTCTGTTTTCCCTGGTTGATAGCATCTGTACTACTCATCCCTGAAGTATGAACTTTCTGGGTAGCAGCATGTCAGTCCAAAATGAGTGCAGCTTTTCTTAAATTGTAAACTATAACAAATGTTAATAAATGTAGTTGTGCTAGCTCTTATTTCTATACCTAGCTATAAATAAGCAAAAGCCAAAAAATTCAAGTTTGATACTGAACCACCAGCAGTTCTGCTGAGGCACTTACCTTATGTGTTTACCCAGACAAAGACAAAAGGTCAAATTCTCAGTTTTGTAGTTGGAGAAGTTGTAGTTGGTGTAACTCAGCCAACTTTACTACATTTATCTATTCTTATCGTTTGAGAACTGGATGTTGGTGAAGGTAGTAACAGGAAATAGGAAGAAGACAGTATACATCACTGTGGGAAACACTCTGATTCAGTGGTTTGTAGATATATGTTATTACTAATGATAGTATTGTGCAGAGTGGTACCACATTCCTACAGGGAATTCAACACCTGAGAATGGACAGTTTCATCTCTATCCATTTTCATATGATTATTTATGATCTTAGTGTTTCACTGTGCTGAACCTTCTTTTTGTTAATACAGCTGCAGTTGATTCATCTGCACCAAAGAGTCTGCATACCAGTATTAAATGTAAGTTGTTTTGTTTTGGTTTGTGTTGTTTTGTTTTCAAAATAGGACTGGCTCCATTTGTTTGGTTTGGAAATACTTGCCTTCTTTCATGATGAGGGTCTTTTGAAGAAGCATCTATGTGCCAAAAATATGCATCAGTGTGGTTAAAATAATAGTATCTAGTATCTCAACTAGAATCTAACTGAATAGATGCATTGGTTCATGTTTGTACAGATACATAATAACTTGGAAACCATGGGACTTTGGCACATACTTTGAGAACAGTTGTTGGAGGCATGAATAGCTTTAGTTTTCCAGTCTAAACTCAGACCACTAGCCCGTTGAATTCCTTGCTAATCCACACTGTGATTTTAATTTCCTTAACTGCTCTGTGTATCCCTGGCCATGAGGCAAACTACAGCTAAAACAGGTTTTGAGGAATGAAAGGACAAAAAATACTTCACCTTGATGCCACCCCTTGGCTGAAGCCTGCAGGACCCCCTGTGTAGGCAGAGTCCTGGCTGCCCTTCTTTGAAAGGGAGAAAAGCTGATGAAATGCAATAGATACATTTATGCCTTTCCCTGGGAACCATGTACCCAAGATCTCCAATAGGCCATTGCTCTGAGCAGGGTGTAATGTACTTGGAAACAAAGATAACTCAAAGGGAATGGCGAGATGCAGTTGTTCAAGCAGGAAACACACAACCAAAGAAGACAAACATAACTCCTGCCCATAAAGATTCATAAAAAAGTATTATGTGAGATCCTCAACAAAGAAGTACACATTCAGGATCATAACATATCACAATAAAAAAGATTTATTTTTTTAACTCCTCATGCTCAGTAGTGTATTTTTTTTCTGTCATGTCTTTTATATAATAATTTTAATTAGTATTTTTGATTAGTCACTTTATGAAAACAGTGCTGTAGTAACAGAAAGAAATGCCACAGAAAGCTTTCTGAAAATATCAGTTTAACAGAGAGGTGGCCCAGACAGAGAAGTAGAATGGCAGTAGAGACATTATGGCAGTAGAGCCCAGAGACATGGGCAGTAGAATCTCACCTACTTGAGAAGACCAAGAGGACACAGAATTTGTTCAGCTACCTGCATTAGTTACAACAGCATTTTTTCCTAGATGA
This sequence comes from Florisuga fusca, assembly GCA_038090715.1. NCBI lineage: Eukaryota > Metazoa > Chordata > Aves > Apodiformes > Trochilidae > Florisuga > Florisuga fusca. The sequence goes on from JAAWXA010000022.1 coordinate 8,932,126, forward strand.
TGTATCAGAGGTAAACATTATCTGTGTTTCTTATAATGCTTTCTTAGGAAAGTATTCTTCTTACACAGCTAAACAGGACTGTAGTGTGGGGTTTTTCTTAATTTAGAATTCCTTATTAGTACAAAGCTCTTGGTGCATACAGAAGCCATAATATGAAATTCTCAGCCAGACATAGTGCCAGAAAAATGCTAGGGGAATGCAAATCATATTATTGCTTAATATTTGTCTTCACTAAGAGATACTATGTAGCAGCTAAGTCCTTGTTCTGAGAGGATAGCTCCAAAAATATCTATCTTGGCAATAAAAGTTCACTCCATCAAAGGATAAATCTTAAAATTTAGAAGTCACAATGAAAGGGTTCATCAGAATTTATGTCTTCTGAAGTGTTAAGTAGGGCAGTAGCACAATAGAATTAATATTGCTGCTCAGGGGTTGATGTGCTATCTGAGCAGTATAAATTGACTTTGTGTGTATACAAAAATATGCTTTTGTTTATCATTTGCATATTCAAAGACATAGAATAAATGAAAGCTGTTTTGCCATCCCTCTAAATAATAGGACAAAACTAATTTTCTGCTTAGTACAATATTACAGCATTTCCTTCTTTTCATGTAAGATTTTCTCTCACAACAATCTCCTACTATTGCTATTACTAGTTACTAAATGTAATGTACTTTTAAAACCTTGAAATTCATCAAAACTTTGACAAAATACACATTCTCATTCCATACAGAAAACTTTGTGTGATCTGTGTTGGATATCATGTGTTTCAATGGTAAGCTGCATGAAGAAATTTCCCATCCCTCATTAGAGATACAGACATATGCAGACCTATTAAAATAAAGAGAAAAGCTCAAACAGCTACAATGTGTAGTTATGAAAATAAAGCAAGAAAACCAACAAACAAACAAACAAAAAAAAGAAAATACAGTGTACAATGCTTTGTTTCATTTTAAGTGACTTAAAGAATCTCAGGAACAAAGACCTAAAGTAAATCTGGCTCTCTGGGCACACCTTTAGGTCTCCACGATCTTGGCCTTTAAGAAAAGCCATTCCTTCTCCTCTCTGCTGAGCTACAATTTGATTACCAAGCCAAGGGTGGCTACCTACAGTGGGAAGATGACCTACTCAGTCACTGTATATTCTGCACAATTCCCTTGTGCTTGTAGGAGTCCAGTGTACCCATTTACTCAGAAGAAAGTGCAAGTAATATTATATGTAAATACTTGAGGCCACATAACTGTTTATTGTCCATCTTTTATGGAGTGGTGATCATGTAACTCCTCCATGTGCTGTGACTTATTTTTATAAACAAGAGATCCAAGTGCACATACAAGTGCATGCAGAAATATGTTCTTCAGTAATTGGAAAATGGAGTAGTAGCTTGCTTTAAGATAAATTTTGTTTTTCTGTGTAGCAGCAGATCACTTGAGTGCTTAGATATGGCACAGAGTGGCCTTTTTATAACATGTTTTCGGTTTCTAAATCTCTGCCTGAGACACCAGTCAAAATATTAATTCCATTTGGCTTTTAGACAGTTTCAAATGAAGTTGCTTTGGAACTTTCAGGACTGTAACTGCTGTGAAAAAGAACAAGTTGTTTCTCCAGATAATTCAAAGACAAACTTGCAGCATTTTTATCTACAGTTTGTGTGAATTATCTATACTGTCAATGATATAAACATATTTTTATCCTTACAGATGAAGAGTCTTAGTTGCCCCCAGACTTGAGCAATTGAATGGATCATTTAGCAATCAGTGGAAATTAATGTGTTTATATATGCAGACATAAATTTTCTACCATTGCAAGTTTATGGAGCATTAGTGGGATGTTTTTTTAATAATAAATTTGCAGTCTATTAAAAAAACCCATATTTATCACCATTACAAGGGAGATGCAGTGGAGGGAATATAAAATGTATGACTGTACTGCATCATTCAGCTATCAATGATTAAACAACTAGCCTGGTTCATAAATTCTTCTTCTCACACTTTGAATCCTATGCTATGCTAGCAGCAGTATTTGGGATCTGAGTTCCTTTATGGTAGCACTGCACAGTGTATAAAGATCATCTTTGAGGTTATCTGCCAAAAATGTTGTGCCAGCTAGACTTGAATAAATGTAGACTATCATCCACTTGTACAGAGAGGAAATTGAGACACCAGAGACTAATTAACACACTTGTGATCACACTGGAGCTTGTTCCAGAGCTGGGAATTAAATGATAGTTTACTAAGTCCTACTGCAGTGCTTTAATCACAAAACCATCCTTCCCATCAATATCTAAGCCAGCACTGTCGAAAGGAGTGTTTGCAAAGGGGATGAAGAAGGTAGTGGGAGCTACTGGAGGAGGCATGGAACAGGAGTCTGCCAAAGAAGTCATCTCCAGTAATTTCTGTGAGTTTTTTGGTAAAGCAGAACCAGTCACAGCAGATATGGGTTACAGCCAAAGATTTCGATCAGTTCAGAATTGCTGGATTGGATGGCTTGTTATGGAGAGCTGATTCCTTCTTACTTTTCTCCTGGGGAAATGCTTGTTAATGTCAGTGTGAGTGCTCACATTAGAAAACGTGCGGTATTTGGCATGGGATTAGAAAAAAACATGCATTGTTTTAGAATGCATGTATTAGAAAAATAACAGGCATTGTCACTTAGCTGTGTTTCCTGAATATATCTGGAATTTCAGAGACTTCTTTCCCTATAAAATGGTTGTTTTTCACTCACTTGGTAGTATTGCAGCATTAAAATATTGATGACTGTTTGACTATTCAATGTATTCATCAGTGACTGGGTTGAGGGAACAGTGCATTGTCAGCAAGTTTGATGGTGACACAAAACTGGGAGGAGTGGCTGACACACCAGAAGGCAGTGCTGCCATTCAGAGGGACCCAGACAGGCTGGAGGGTTGGGCAGGGATAAATTTAATGAAATATAAAAAGAACAAATATAAAGTCTTGCATCTGGGAGTGAACAATGTGCCAGTATAGGCTGGGGACTGAGGTGTTGGAGAGCAGCACAGGGGAAAGGGACCTGGGGGTGCTGGTGGATGGAAGGATGCCCATGAGCCAGCAATGTGCCCTTGTGGCCAAGAAGGCCAATGGCCTCCTGGGGTGCATTAGAAGGGGGTTGGCTAGTAGGTTGAGAAAGGTTCTCCTCCCCTTCAATTCTGCCCTGGTAAGACCACACCTTGAGTGTCCAGTTCTGGGTCCCTCAGTTCCAGAAGGACAGGGAATTGCTTGAAAGAGTCCAGTGCAGAGTGACCAAGATGATGAAGGGAGTGGAACATCTCCCTTATGAGGAAAGGCTGAGGGAGCTGGGGCTCTTCAGCTTGGAGTAGACCGAGGAGTGACCTTATTAATGCTTATAAATATGTGAAGGGTAAGTGCCAAGAGAATGGAGCCAGGCTCTTCTCAGTGATGCCCAATGACAGAACAAGGGGTAATGGGTGCAAGATGAAGCATAGGAGGCTCCATATAAACATAAGGAAAAGCTTTTTCAACATGAGGGTGACAGAACACTGAAACAGGCTGTTTCAGTGGAGTCTCCTCTGGAGACATTCAAAACCTGCTAGGACAAGTTTCTGTGTGACCTGCACTAGGTGGTCCTGCTCAGGCAGGGGGTTTGGACTCGATGACTTTTCAAGGTCCTTTCCAACCCCTAAAATTTTATGATTCTGTGATCCATTTGAGGAATTAAATGTATTCAGCTCTTTGATTTTGTCCCCATGAAGAGCGTTTCCCAGACATCGTTATTCTGATGGATCTTCTCTGCATCCTTTCCAATTTATAAATGCTTCTTGAGTAGAAAGTTTTAGAGCAGGACACACAGTTCCAGCAGCAGCCATCCACCTGTCAAAGGAAACTGCGGTACGGGTTCAATGTACTGAGTTTAGGTTTCCACTCTTTCAAGGCAATGGTACTACACTAGTTTTGTCTACACTGATGCTGTAAGAAATTACAGGCAGGTGTTTGTCTAGGGAAAGGTATGAATGTCTTTCAGTGACACTAATTCCCAAATAAAACTTACTTCCTTTAAGTAAGAGCCTGCAATTTCTGAATGGAGGAGTCCCGTTATCCATGCTGAAAAGTATATTGCTTGCCTACATCTTCCTCACTGATTGATGCAGTTCACTTTTTGCTGAAGTAAATCATACTTTTGTTATTCATTAGTTCCCCCACCCTAGTTCTTTAAGCTATACAAGGAATGCTTTTATGTTTTCTTTCAGGTAACCAAAATAAATAACGTAATAATATAATATAAAAAATTATCCTCACATTAGAAACATCTACCTTGTAGGGAATCCTCACTTCTAATTACATTTTCAGATCTTCCAGTTAGCCATTTTGAAAACACATGTAATTTTTGGTGTTCTAATTTTTTAGTCAAAATATAATGCAAAACAAATCCAGTGAGCTCACAGAAGTCTGTTAAACCAACACCTTTGTCTCACTCAACTGTAGTCAGAATCTCTCTTTACTTATGAAATTAGCATGGTGATTTTTTAAAAAACATTTTTATTTGCACTGCTTATATTATTTACTTTAACTAAGTCTTTTAAGAGCCTTTAAGTTACTGTGCTCAGGACTGATAACAGTCTGACAGGCCTGTAGTTCATTTTCCACTTTTCCTCCTCTTTTTCCCACACAGCCCTTTTGAAAACTTCCTTGTTTCAAAATTCATCCGAAGTTAAAACATCAGCCAGCTCTTCTAAACACTTGGTAGGAATTAAACCAACACTCTCTCTGTAAGCCAAAAATGAAGGCATGAGCCAAGGTGTGGATTCTATTATTCTAATGATAATCACTCTGTTTTGTAACATCTGGTAAACAACTTAGGGGAAGTCTGTTCTGGCTTTATATCCCATGTTGATACTTGGGCCATGGTGTTGTTTTAAACCTGAAAATAACCTTCTGTATTAGGAGGCAGCCTTGAAATCCGTATAAGGTGTTAGCCAGCTCTTATTACTATTTCAGATAAAGATAAGTAGAACTGAAAGGCAATAGATTTTTTTTCTTTAAGTGGTTTAGTTTGTTTCATTCTTATTGACGGATATTATCAGCTAAACTGCTTCTGTTATGTCAAGTAAGTTTGTGTCTGCTCATTTCGTACACTGGCCTTTCGCACAGCAACAAGGGAGAGACAAAACATTTTATTAACTGGCAAATAACAAGAACTGCCAGGAAAACAGAGTGGGGGCTATAATATCTGAATCTTCCTATATTTTTAAAAGGACCAGATTTCAACTAAACCCATTTTATTTTCTGCACTCATGTTGCATTGACAAGTAACAGATACCGGTACAATTACCAGTAAAATTGTACAATAGCACTGATAAATTAATGCCTGTCATGGTAGGAAGGATGACAAATTAGCAAGTAAATGAGCTTAACAGAAAAGCTGTTGAATATATTTACCTAAATAGCTGCTGCGCTGGCCGTACTACATGGTTGTATTCCCTGGGAAGCAGCAAAGAGGTAGTTAAGAGATATTGGCTGTTGCAGAAATAAAAAGTCATGTCCTGGAAGAGGATTCATACTGAATCATTATATGCCTCTATAGGTGAAACCTTGCACTCACACACACGATTAATAATTACTAGTTATGGTTTAATCATGAATTAGAGCCACTTCTTAAACAGTTTAGCCAGGACATGAGAACAGAAGGCAAGGCATGTCTAATTTTTTGTTTTTCTTAAAAGAAAAACACTTATAATTTGGAATATAAAGTTTGAATGTTGCTTTCTTTTTCACTAGTGATAATTACTAGTTGTTGTTAAAAAGTATTTGGAGGTAGAAGGAGGGGGTGATGCTTTTCTCCTTATATCACTCCTGCTGGGCCAGGCTGTGGAGTGGGGCACGGTCACAACAGACTTTCAAACAGAAACGTAGGGAGTACATGTGAAACCCAACAATGAGACCTAAAAGCCAGGGGAAGGGGTGTAGGGAAATATGGTTATGACAAAATACAGCAGTGAGAAAGGAGAAACTGCAGAGAGCAAGGCTAGAAGGCTGTGAGACAAGTAAATCCCTTAGCAGATGTGTCAACAATCCAGGATGTGCTGCAGGGCCCCTCAATCTGCCTCATGTGGCTGAGACATACAGAACCCAACAGTCTGGGCAATGAAACCTGGCATCCATTAGGGAAGGGGAAGAAGAATTGCTATGAGACATTCTGGCCTGGCAGCTTTTGCTAACTACTTAAAACATAAAACTATAATGCATCGCAATAGTACTTATTGGAATAAGCTTAGTGCCCTGTGGCATATTTATAACCCATATTTATAGTGAAAATATCTCTGAAATACTAGACAAAGTCTGCTGAAGACCTGTGGCTCTTTAACCTGGAACATTTTATTTTCTTGTCCTTGGCAAGGGTTGGTGAAGGCTCAGCCATGCCTTGGGTAGAGAGCTGTTGTCCTGCCTCACCTCTGCACAGACAGGCAGCACATGCAGAAGAATGAAGAGACATGGATGTCACTTTTTCCCAAGGCCTCACAAGTCATTGGCACTGCTGTGATAGAAGCCAGGTGTCCTGACTGGCAGTACACTTGCACAGACACTACAGCAAGTTCCTTATCTGTTCTTTTTCATACAGATGCAGAATGCAGTCTTTAATCAGAATCAGGGGATACTTTGATTGGGCACTGTAAAAACCTAGATAAAAAGGGAAGGTATTAATCTCTTCATGAATGTGATTGAGCAAGTGCATTTTGTTATTTGTTCTATTGAGTTCTATAATCCTGCTTCCCAGTCATCCAAATAGGATTTAGCATTGTCAACATGTTTTCCTTAATAGGATGATGCTAGAGACTCATGTCCATGCAAGACTGAAAAGCCAGATTACAAGCCTCAGGAGACTATATATCAGTTTTAGCTGTTAATAAAATCTGGGTTTTTTTTTCAATGATCAGGCCACAGCCTTGAGGCCATCTTACGGGAGAATCATCAAGACACTGTGTGCCCCATACCAGAGCCATCAAAAACTTCAAAGGAGCTATTTACTGCAGTCTAAATATTGGGGGATTAAAAAAAAAAAAAAAAAATCTCAGCTATTTCTTCTCTGAAAGAAATATTACTTCCAAATTAATTAAAACCCAGTAGCCCTTCTGCTAATTCATAAATCTGCAATACCAAATTCAGGTTAATGCATCGCCCTGTCAAAAGATAGTCTGCAATAAGTGGTGCTTTGCCATTTTTCAAGCATTATTCTGTCATATTACTAGTGAGACACATTAGTATTACATCACTTCAGAGGAGGAGCTGCTTAATATTAGCAAAAAAATTGCAACATATTGGGAGCATAAATTCTAGTACCTTGCCACAATTGCAACGTAAGGAGGCTTAGGCTGACCTTGAACCACTCATTCATTTTTTCAGAATTTTTCACCATAACATCACCCAGCCTGAAGTCACATTTCACCAACCCACCTGAAGCCTTGCTAGCCCTGTAGAATTGCCTGTTTGAGGAGTCTGTGCTGGTGCACTTAGAGATGAAGAGGCAGAGCATGTCTCTGTGCTTGGCAGTACTGGCACATGCCAATGTGAGCCAGAGCTCCACAGGGGCAAGGAAATTCTGACAGAGCTGTGTTTTTAACACAAAAGAGTCATATGCAGCTTGTGGGACCTCAGTAGACCCTATTTTACTCATATTTTACTCATATTTGAGCTAGAGTTAAGAGGGCTATTAATTTTTTTAACACCATCTAGAAAGAGAAGGGGTTTTTTTGCACATTACAATTCCTATCACTTTTTTCTGAGCTGTGCTTGGTAGGAACATGGCAGATGAAAGGAGTTTAAATTTTTTGTCATGTATCATTCTTGTTCACCTTGCTAAAAGTAAAGTTCTGAGAAACGATGGTAAGGCTTTGCAGTATAAATAAGTATGCCCCTGGGAGCCCATGTGGTCTTGGGCAATTCATGTCTTTCTTAGCCTTTTGTCTTGTATCTTTCATATCCCTCTCACACCTATTTATTCTTTTTATAATTTTATAAGCCTGAATATATATACACACAATTCTAAATACATAATGTTATCTCTAATAATAATGTTTATTATCAAATTACATATTCTTATGCCTACTCTCACTCACATTTTCAGTGAATCAGAAGATCCAAAGGACTAGGTCTGTTTCTGTCCTTTTTGTGTTTAGGGTGCCAGCAGAAGTGTCACTTTTCAGGCAGAGTTTGAATCAGAAGGTGAACTGACTGAAGTAGCATCCTGCCTTTGGTCACTCAGCTCTTAGTTCACAGACTTGAATCCTCACATGATTGTCTCAGCTTTTCTTCTGCTTTGATCTGTTTCAGCTGTTGTCTAGGGTAGGGCAGAATGGGCAGCAGGTGGGAACAAAAGGTTGTAATGCTCTCTTATACCTCCAGTAGCTCATTAATTGCTGTGTGAGTGATGTAACAGAGTCCTGGGTTATTTATTTCAAATTCAGAGGTGTGCTTAGCATGGAAGCAGCAAGCACCAACTGTAAAAAGTAGAGTGATTGTCCTCTGTCTGCCACTTGATATTAAGAGGAGGAGATGGAAGAGTCTTTAGTGGCAAAAAGAAGAAGAAAGAGTAATACTCTATGACTTGACCATTGATTAAACTGTAAAGAGTTGTGTTTACATATTCACATGTACAGACAAGGATCAGCAGAAAAGAGACAGACTAATTCAAGCCCTTGAGAAATATAAGAAGGATCTTTTATGGGGTCTGCCTGCTTCACCATTTAACTCCAGAAGCGTTTCACCAAGCCAGCAGAAGGTATGTGATATTCTGACAGCACAGGACCTGTTACATGGGTAGTACTGAGTCATGTGAGAGATTGTTTCCCCCTTAGGTAGCTGTACTCTGAAGAGCTGGGGAGTTCCTGTACAAGCAGTAAGTGCAGGTTTATTCAGTGTGGCTCTTCTTAGTCTAGTCAAAGAAGATAATAGTTGATTCTCAGTTTTGCCCACTGGAAGGTATCCTCTCATCTAGCTGTTACTATCCCAGCACGGCCTACAATGACAGGTACCCATGTCATGACTACATGTACATAATTAAAATGTGTCCCTGCACTGACAGCATGCCACTTACAAGTGCATACACCCTGCCTTTGCTCCCATGGCAAATGAATTTAGCATTTTTTAAAAAGTATTACGTGGGTGTCCAGAAAAAAAAAATTGAGTTAATTTATTTAAATAATTTCCTGATATATGTGTCGACATTCTTCTTGGGAGGATTTTTATACACAGTACTTTCAAGAGAAATCAACCCAAATTATTTTCTTAGTATTTCCACTGAGTGCAATGCAGTAACTTCACACTGTTTTACAGTGTCCTCTGAATTTAAGAATGGTATTTGCTAGTAAAAGCAAGATCCTAAAGTAATTAATCCTAATTGTATATATTCTGTCAGATATCAGAATCTTACATCCTCATGCTAGTGTGAGAAGGCCAGTTCTTCATCAGCTTCTGCTGGTGGACCTCACCTCAATAGGCCAAGTCTTGCAAAAAAACAATTTCATTCTGCCATAATCTGCAGTCTCTGGGACAAAATTTCCTCAGAAAACTATATTTAGGTTGTAAAACTTTCAATTTGTTGAGAATTACAGTGGGTTTACCACTAGATTACCAACAGTGTTGTTTATACAGAATGTGCTCCAATTCAAACATCTGCATTATTTTGATTTGTAAAATCTTGCTCCCACTGAGATAAGTAGAAAAAATGATAGGCCACCATTTCACCTATGGTATTTATGAGAACAGCAGTGGTTCCATCTGAATTCAAAGTCATGAGATGGAGTCATGCCCATATCTGCATGGGTATACAAGGAGAGTGAGTAGAAGATGCCATCAAACAAGGGCTGCAAGATTGCTATTGGGATACCAGTTCCATAGGTGAGCATGCACCATGTCCAAGGAAGAAAAAATCTCCTGTCCTGCCTCTGTGACCCCTGGCAAGCCAAATGAAACTAGATAATTTCCCACGGCTATTTGTCACTAGCAGCCTCAGCCTTGTAAAAAGAATGAAAACAGGAATGGCAAAAGGGACTTGCTAACTGGGTTTACTCCCAGCTGCGGTTCCTAAAACTCAGCAAGTTATTCAGACCACTTGAGACAGTTTGAAGACTGGTTCTTAAAATTCCTCCCAAGTGAAGCAATTTGTAGGATACACTGTCTTCAGCTAATGGCTTTCATGATTTTTCTTTCAGTTACTTTGTTCTTTAACTTACAGGCAAGGTGGTCACTGTTGGAAGATGGTCGCCTGCGTTTGACATCTGGCTGGAAAAACTGCTCCAGGACAAGAAGAGAGCAGCCCCCCTCTGTTCAGAAGCTCACTTCAAAGGCTCTGTTGCCAGCTTCTCCTACAAGAAAAAATACACAAAATAGGGCTCAGCATGCTTTGTCTCAGACTCCTATTCACAACTCTGGTATAGACAAATCATCTGTTTCACCACTCCAGCAATCTCATGTGCAGTTGGGCAGTAGCAACAGAAAGAAGGCATTTCAGAAGTCTCTCAATAAAAGAGGCTCTGGAGACCTCCTAAATAAACATTCAATGTACTTCACAGAACATAAGAAATATTTTACCCCTAAAATCTTAAAGACATCACACCAATCTTTTCTTGTAAAACAAAGGTATTATAATCCTCCACAGAAAAAGATCTCCCCTGGCAGACCATCACTTAAATCAGCAGGTGTCAATGATGAAAAAAGAAGAGAGTTACACAGGTACTTATTCAGTTTCTTTACACATCAGTGCTAAAAGCTAAGTAATTTTGCTTTCAAACATCATTTTAAGCATAACTGGTTTTCACTGTGCATTTGATTTTTCAGATTTTTAGAAGATGCACGTGTGAGACCACATACAGATCACTTCTCTCGGCAGCCACTTGAGGTTGGTGTGCCCAGTTGGTTGCCAAGAAAAAGAATGGAGCCCACTGTTCATGCACAGAAGTTGTCCTGGTTGTGTGGAAATGTTATGGATACTGGGTCATGGAATCACTGGTTTTGGGGAGCAAACAAAGGAAAAAAAAATCTTGTGAGAAGTCATTAAGATTGTACTTGAGAAATCTAGGTAGGATCAGCAGATTTCTGTGAAACAAAAAAGGAAGAGCTAAAGTAACTGGTCTCTCTGACAAATGCAAATGATGCACTATGCAATATGAAAAGCAGTGTATTCTAACACAAGGCAGAGTTTTTTCTGTTCGACTGACATCTTGCTAACATTTCAAGTGGTCATTTCAGCTTTTGGTTGATTTACAGCCATTCATTCCATCCAAATAATAACTTGGAGCCTAGAAATGTCCAGGTGAAGTACTAATCACTCAGCCTATGGTCATTACTGTACCATACCATACATTACTGTGTCTGGAAGCTGCACTTCACTTGTCACCTGCATTTTTATGAACAGGGGATTAATTTAGTGAATTTTAGTGCTCTTAAATATAAGGATGCTTAACAGTAATCAGAATCGTGCGTCATACGTTGGATGATTCTTTGGCCTGCTCACCCCTTTACAGAATCAGTGTTGAATTTTTATATGGCTCAGCCAAGGTGCCACAGGCATGGTTTGTGCTAGCCCTACACTCCCTGGGACTACTCCATTTCTTTGTTCCAGACACTGAAACCTTTATTTTACTACATTATTAACAGAAGCTCCTGTTCCTATTTGATAATCTGCAGGAAAAATTTTTCTTTTCTTTCAGTTCTTTCAAAGATACAAATATATTTTGCTCATTCTTTTAAAGAAAAAATTGTCTTACTTGAATGAGTTCTGCAAATACTTTATTTTTTGTCAGAATTTTTTATTTACTTTATAGCTTTTGCATCATTTCTTTTCAGTTTATACCTGATTGATTCAATTTTTGCTGACATGAGCCTCCCTAATAATAACACTTCTTCTTATTCAACATAAACTGGCCAATCATTTCAGTATGATGCTGTTGTGATTTTGATATGTTACAAAATCAGCTCCTTCCCCTCTGGTGCTCTGAATGTAAAGATAAAATGTTAATACAAAGATAATTAAAAATTTGCTTTTTCTCTATCCTTGTCTGCAGCAGAATCAAGAATTATGGATTCCCAGTTTGGAAATTCTGCTTTCTCCAGGATCACAACTGGAAGAAAAGTAAGTTAAATAATAGTTTGTCCCTTTTAACTATTTCTAAGTTTATATAAAAACATGAAGTAGAAATCTAGTGTAAAATTGTAAAAATGACACAAGAAACAATTACCAATGGATGTATGTGGTGAGTAAAAGGCACTGTATTAAGGATACAGCATTCAGCTACTTGCTTGGAAGTGTGAATCAAAAAGTTGGAAGGGGCCACCCAGTCCCCTCTAGCTGTAGACAAACTAAATATATTAAGAGTAAGCAAATAATAAATAAATATTGTTAATAATAATTTAAACTTCTGATACTTACACTTTATTCATTGGAACTATTTTAAACTAATTATTCACAAGAGGCAGCCATATTCTTGATTAATGAATATCATGGATTGAATTAATAGGTTAAAGTAACTAAGGAGTTGATCAGTGGAGCTGTGAAAATCTGTAATTTTAAAAAGTATAGACCTGGAGACTAAAAAAAAGGCAGAATAGTAAATAAATTAATCAATTTTTATCTCTTGACAAAATTCTATATTTGACCTAGTGTAATTACTCTAAAACTGCTACCTGATTGGATGGTATCATAAAACTTACTTGTATTCAGTGTATGTTAAAGAAAGATGCTGACATCTTGTGTATTTGTCCAGAGAAGAAGAGCATCTTCTTTTTCTTCAAGAAATTACGAATGATATTTTGATCAGAAATTGTTATCACAAAGAGTAAGTCTGTTGAATTTCTTATTTATTCTTCTAAGTAACAAAATTTTGACCAATTATTCATTCAATGTAAAGAATCAGTGGTTTTAAAGGGATTAAAGTGAAACTTGAAGTCAGTTTTATTTGATGAATACTTCTGTGACTGCACTTCATAGGGCTCATGATTTAAACTGAGTATCTGAAGAGAAAATATTTTCAGCCAGACTCATATTTCTCAGTGACTTCTAGTTGAAACATGGAAACATCTTGTTCTCTGACTCTCTTCTCAAGCCCATTCCCTTATCCAGTATGGTGATAGACATTATTGTTACAAGAGTCTCATTCCAGTTCCCAGTCAATCCTAAACTAACAAACCATGAAGCTACCATGAGTCTTCCCTAACAAAGTGCTTGATAGCAAGATTTTATATTTAGAATTCTTCCTCCCTCCTATAAGAGCAAAATAAATAAATGCAATAGTTGCTTTCTTTAGGACATATGTGCTATCACAGAATCATAGAAAAATCATAGAGTGGTTTGGGTTGGAAGGGACCTTAAAGATCATTTAGTTCCAACCCCCTTGCAAGGGCAGGGACATCTCCCACTTGATCAGGTTGCTCAAAGCCCCAGCTGAGTTCATGGGCCACACACAAAGGCCAGAGCCAAGTGCACCCACTGCTGCTGGTGTCTAACTGCAGCATCCTTGCCTGGTTTCATGTTCTATCTGTGACTTCCTGTCACACAAACACATCGCCTTGCCTTCTCATAGAAATTTATCACATTTATAATATTTAGAGAGCTGTGATAAACCACAAGTCTGTTTGTAGGCCTGCTAAAAGTGACAACGTTGAGTGCTCCTTTTTTATGCCATTTCCTGGCCTGCATCTGAAATGGGAGAAACTCCTCCTTCGAAGGAGCAGTTAACCCCAATGTTTAAGATATCAGCCCCTGTCAAGCTCTGTGCTTTGGTGCTGGAGAGGTGCTACCATGCTGACATCAATCAAATTCAGCTTGACACCAAACCAAAAAAAAAAATCCCTTTAATCTAGAGAATGTTGGTTAAAATCCCTGAGGCTATTTTAAATATATTTTTTAAAGTGGCCATTAACACAAGTGGCTAATCTGTTTTGTGAGCATTCAGTAAAAGGTAAAAGTTCTCCTCCTTCCTTCCAGGTATAGCAGTTATCAGACAAACTACAAGGCCCAAATCAGAAGTAAATTTTCAGGTTACACTGTGTGAGGGACAGTAGGAGATCTGAAAAACACCAACTCACCACACATTGAAAAGTTTGTTAAGTATTGTACCTGTCCAGACATACAGTTAAAAAGAAGATAATATTAAAATAAAGTAAACCCGAAAAAATATACGGTGTATCTGCCTCAATTTTAACAGGAAAAGCTTTTTTTCTGTATAGATTGTGAAAACCAAATGAGAGAACACAAGCTTGTACCTTTGTAATGCAACAGTGGTGAGGGTTGTGGGGCTGTTCCACGTTGAGCCCAAGTCAGAACATTACAGGGCATCAGGATATTGCTTTCTTTTTACTGCTGCTTATTACCATGAGAATATCTTTTGCTTGCAACTGGACACAGCTATCAAGAAAAGTTCTGAGGGCTTTCTGAACGCAGCTTTCTTTCCCTAGTAAAGCTCATCAACAAAACTAGGATTACAAAAGTTTGGCTTTCAGTGTTTCCCCTTAAAAAGTACTGAAAAAGAGGTCCAAGAGCAAAGAGACAGTGCAAAGGACCTCCAGAGATCTAAAAGCTTTGGCTAGAGGCAGTTTTGAAGTCTTTGAGTAATGCAGTATCCTGGACAAAGGAACTACAGCTTAGGCCCCACCAAAATACAGACAGGGACTGTTACATTGCATTGGAGAGAGGAATGCTCTTTATTTGTATTAAATGTGGAACAAAAAAATTGTAATTATATACATGGAAGACTGATCTTGGAACAGTTCCTACCAAATTGCACGCACTTGGAACAACCTTATTCAACAACCTTCAAATGTTTAAGATTTTATTTTCAAAATCCATTTGCAGGTACAGTAGGGACAATGAGGGGATGGAGCAAAAGTAAAAGGTTGGGATGTATTTTAAGTGATCTGAAATACAGGATGAGTGGTATGTTTTAACCTATTATATTTGGCCTTTGGACAGCCCTTTTTTTGCACTGATGTTCCTTTTTGCTATTTTTTTAAGGGCATTAGAAGATGTATTTCGAATGCACATTAAAAGTAAGAGACATAACCTTGATGAGGTGAGCAAAAAACATCAATTATTAAATACTTCATCACCTCCTGTAGAAATGTTGTGTATCAATGCTGTGAGAAACAGTTTATGGCAAATTGACAGCTAGAAAATTTGAATACAAGACAAGGAGAAACATCTACAAAAGCAGCAGGAAGGGTGTTTTCCACCATTGGTAAAGACAAGTTTTTATGCAAGTATTTGTGTGTTACTCTAATAAGGTTCCTAAAAAATAGATAATGTACTTAGCATCCAGAATGGTTTTGATAACATAAAACCTGTTTACAAATAACATTTGTTGCTGCACTATTTTGCTATGACTGCTATTTTCTGTAGTTAGAACAAGAGAGACTTTTAGGCTGCAACTGCATCCAGTAAGAATACCTTGGGTTTTAATAGCTTGCTTTTAGGAGTTTGGTCACCAGAGCAGAATATAAAAATCTAGTTGAACATTAAGGCTCCCCATGTGGTGCCTGTTGAGAATTAACCTCAAAATACTTATCTGAAAATTTCACATGCTGAGAGAGAAGCTGTCAGGGAGAGACTATAGGAAATGTCAGACACAAATACCTGACCACGGTTGCATCTTTCTCCCCTGATAGTCTGTCATCTATTCCAGGAGGAGCAAAAGCACCTCTGCCTGGTTTAAGCCAGATCTTAGAGCAGTCCCCTCCTGAGAGCTGGGCTCATAACTGCCCTTTGGAAAATCTGAACACACTATTTTCTTTTTCAAAATCACTCACAGATAAGATGGCATTAGTGATGTCATTATCTTTGCTGTTGTCCCAGATTGGTTGAAGCATCTACCCGTGAAATGGAGGCAGATTCCAATGCCTTCCCTAGACTGGGGAGACCCAAATTCAACACCACATCTCCTGAGCAAGCAACTCAGTTGGACTTCTGAAGTACTTCCTCTAGGTTAGATAAGAGAAGCAAAATGGGAGACACCAGCACAATAAGCTGAGGTCGCAGTGCCCATTTAAAAGGCACTAAGTTTTCCTCCTTCCCAATAACTGCCAAATATAAATGTTCTTTTTCACAATCTCTTTATTAAAAAAAAATAAAATAAAATTTAAAAAGATAAAAAACCTATACTGAGAGCCTGTAGCAGACCTCTGAGCTCTGCAGAGAATGGAAAAGTTTAGTCACAGTTTTCCACTTCCATTGTACACTAACTGCTTGTCAGCCCAGTGCACAGGGCTTGGGTCACAGGGCTTTTTTGGTTTCACACTTCTCCCATGTTCTTCAGGGAGTGAGGCTGCTAATTCTAGCCTTGAGGGGCATTTGATGCTTGAGTCCTCCTCTAGATCTGATTTTAAGGGCCATCATAGAGGAAGGCATTTTGTTCAGTCTGATGATCCAGAGGATTCATGGTCAAGATTGGACTTTGTATTCCAAAACTCATATTGCTGCAGCAGATTTAGGTGGAAGCATTTCTGAGGAACTTGTGTAGTGTGGCTTTTAAATGGGCTTCATTATTTGTTTCTGCAAATCTGTAATGCTGCCATTTAATATTGTACTTCCTTCAACACCAGGCAGGTGGGAGTCATGCATTTTCTTTGCATGATGAACAAATAACAAACAAAGAAATTGTAAAATAATTAGAACACAGAAGGTTATTTTGTCTTTCAAAATTAGGACATTAGGAAAAAGTTGGTTTGTTCTACCTGTTTAGATACTGGTCTGAGTGGAATCTGTAGGTAGGCAAGAGTGTTTGAGAGGAAGGATCCAGGATGAAAATAGTGAAATTTAAGTCCGTTTCATGGAAAAAAAATCATCAACAGAAACTCAGTTTGAGAGGATATGTAATTTTCTTCTTTCAAAATTTATAGAATGGTTTGGGTTGGAAGGGACCTTAAAGACCATCTAGTTCCAACCCCCCTGCCACACACAGGGACACCTCTCACCGGACCAGGTTGCTCAAAGCCCCATCCAGCCTGACCTTGAACATTTCCAGGGAGGGGGCAGCTACAATGTCCCTGGGAAACCTGGTGTCTCACCACCCTCATAGTGAAGAATTTCTTTCGAATGCCTGATCTGAATCTACCCTCTTCCAATTGAAAGTCATTATCCCTTGTCCTATTCTACATGCCCTTGTAAAAAGTCCATCCTCAACTTTCCTGTAGGCTCCTGCAGGTACTGGAAGGCTGCTATAGGCTCCCAACACTTCCAGAAGAATGTTTTTTTTTAAAACAGTAGTGGGTTTTTATTACATCCTGTTGTGACATGTTTGTTATCTTGAAAAGTATTGGTCTGCACCTGAGTAGAGCTTAAGTGTGGTGTTTGCCTCTGCAAAAATACTGAGTGAAGACTTTGAAGAAACCCAGAAAAAATTAATAAAGTTAATTTGTTGAGAACAGATTTAAAGGGCTTTTTAAAACCACATATTTGCATGTTTAGTCATGCAATGATGAAGGGAAAAAGACTAAATTGTCTCTATGTATTATAAGGATGCAGCATGTGCAGGAAAAAGAATTATTCCTTGGAAGGACTAAATGTGAAGCATAAGGATAACCTACATCAGGAGAAGCTTGAGGGCAATGACATTTATTTATTAGAACAAGCACAATTCTTACAAGCGAAGTAATGGAAGCTGAATTGCTTTAGGACTTTGAAAAGTGAATTGGCCAGTGAATGAGAAGGAATTCCACAGTGAGCAGACTTCTTGACCTACAGAAATGTATTTTTTTTCTTTTAATTTCTAGACTTCAAACAAAATTCCTTTTTTATACACAATCACTGTTTTCTGGTTGAGACAGACAAAATAGGAACACGGAAACTTTTGTCAAGGTCTTTGCAGTGTTATTTTACCCATGCTGGATACCTGCCAATGTGTTATTTGGGTGCTTGCTTCCCTGGGTTCTGCTCTTCTGTGTACTTGCTGTACAAAACCAACACCACCCTCCAAATTCCTGCTGGCACTTACTCCAGAAGTGTCCAAGACTGCTTCCTAAAAAAAACAGGGGTACAGACAGTTCATGGATTGTGAGGACACTGCATTACCTGACCCACCTTCCATGTCTGGCCGTGCATCAGCCAAGCAGTCCCCACCTCTTACAAGGAAAGTTGCACCTTTAGTGCCTGTAGCCTCTTCTCCAGCTTTTAGAAGGAGAATAGCAGCATCACTCTTCCAGGTAGCAGGATATGCACTCAATGGGAACTGAAGAATAGAAAAAGCATTTCTGAATTACATTAGAAAAAAAAAAGAGACGTTAACTGAGAAAGAGGGAGGGAAGAAAGAATATTGATAAAGAATATATGGGAAAAAAAACATGTAAGGAAAGGACAGTGTCTCAAAGACAAGAGCCTTCTAAACAGCTAGCACCTTCACCCTTAACGTTATACTCTAGGTACCTACATGGCATGGGTATTGATGTAAGGTGGGGGCACAGAGGGAAATTTTTTCACTGGACTCCAGTCCAAGGCAATTTTCAATCTGGTTCATCAAGGAATTATTTTCTTTACTTTAGAACATGCGCTTTCAAATACTGTGCCCAGGTACCACTCCTCCCACCAAGATTTATTTCTGCTCTTCACATTATTTTACTGCCTCTGCAGACTGCATTCTGTGGTCTGCTTAGAAGCCTTCAGCTGAGGGTGGTTTTCACCTACCCAGCCTTGAGGGTTTAAACATTCCTTTATGGTTTAGAAGTATAATTTTTTTTCTAGCACACTTATTAAGGAACTGGAGAGTTTCTCTAACAAATTTTCAGAATGAACAAGTTGCTTCATTTTCTGTAGTACTGAAAAGGTCCCTACTCAGGAAAGCTTGTAAAAGTTTCTTTACCAACCCACTTGCTCAAAACAAACTCCAGATAGTTTTAAATGCTTTGAAGTTCAAGGATGATGATGTTTCAGCTGCAAAATAGTGACTTCATAACCTGATCCATACTCAGATATAATTCAAGAAGCCACCAATTCCATGAAAAATACTTCCTTAAAAAGAAAAAAATGCTGGTCCTTGCTAAGAGGAAAAGGCAAAAGAGGATCTCTAAGAATCCAGGAGCATGGAAAAAATGTCACTACTGGCCTTGATTGAAATAGCCACTGAAATAGGTCTGTAGATGCATCATTTCAGGAAATTTATGGGAAACTAGCAGCATCTGCAGGGGTGAGGGATCCGGTGTCCATCTGCTTTCCAGTGAGCAAACTGTTCCAAGTAACTTATTTCCTGGAATTTTATTATCTAAAGCCAAAAGCTCCTGAAGACACACAGTAAGATTTTACATCTCTTTTATGCCTTTGCTTTTAGGAGGAACATCAAGTATATGTTCTAAAAAAAAATACAGCGTAAAGGCACCAACACTTAGGTTTTTTCACCTTACTTCAGGTGAGGGGGAGGTGGAAGTCAGGTGATGAATGGCATCCAGCAGTGTCACCAGACTTTACATGCTGGGATCTCAGAACAGCACAGACGGCTGAATGCCACAGTGGCGTGGAAGCTGAAAAGCCATCTTACTCCATCAAATAAAGTTATTTGCTTTCATTGCTATGTGAGTGTAGCCTCAGTGTTAAGACCTGGCAGGCGGTGTCACAGGGTCTTTCATAGCCACTCGTGGAAAGGTCTTATTTTTACATTTCTAAGGCAAAAAAAATCCTCTTTTCTGTACCACGCCCCAGCAGTATCCTGAGTCATACTGAAGCACACATAGGAGAAAGCAACCTCCGTGTAATCCCTGGCACTATCTCCTCCATGTTCTTTGCCCTTCCCTTCTTCAAGTGCCATTCCCTTTCTACTTAGCCCATCATGTCTCTTGGGATTGCCTTAGGAGATATATCAGCAGATGAGTGTGGTTTAGGATCCTAATGCAATAATTACTGGCTTAATCATCAAAGTGAATAAGCAATTTACCAACAGTCCCTTTCAGCACTGTGCACTGTTACCATTTAAATACAGATTTTTGTAATGTACCATAATTAGATGCTGCGCATGGGAAAGTTTTAAAAGTAAACCAGTAAAAATGAAAATGACTGCTCTGAGATGAGCACAGGACCCAAGTTTCTTCTTCTCACAGCAGAAAATGTCAGTGACCTGGTATGTGGAAACTTTCTCCCAAACCAGTGCTGACCCAATGGCCCCATCGCAGGCAGGAGGAGAAATTCCCTGTGAAGCAAATTCTCTTTTGCAGGGATCTTAAAGTAAGAATCTTCTGTTTCGACAAAGTGGTATGGATAATATTTTTTAGAGATTCCAGCATGAATATATTAATTTCCATTTCTTAAATTTCTTCTGAAGTTTCAACTGGACACACTCATTTCACCACCTGCTCTGGCAGTACGTACTGCATCAGTGAGTACACTGAAATGCTGCTCCAGTTCATTCATATCCAAAATTAGCTGTCTGTATGCCCTGGCAAATAATATTTTCTTCAAGTACACAGGTATCTGTCTATATAAACCAGAGTTTCTGCACATGGAGACAGTTGGAAGATGTAAATAGATATCACTAAACATGCTCCATCTCACAACCACAGAACATGCATACAGTAGAATCTTTACTGAATAGATAGCTGAGAACTTTCATTATTTTATGCACTGAAACCAAGCCTAACCCAGATCATGCCTCAGTTATATGTCAGAAATACCTAGAGAAGAGAGGAAAAGGTGACAGTCATATAGTCAAAATACAGGATATAATCTGATGGATCAGCACTATGCAGGTCTGGCCATGAGCTCTCTGTCCTCAGCCTTCCATAGGTTTGAGCATCTTACTGGATTTTCCCTTTTGTTGCAGGTTTACTTTAGCAGTCAACTCAGCTAAAAAGAACACATAAGATACAAAATTACCTACAATATTTAAGAAGGGCAGTCTTGTTGTTAGTTTGCAATAACTTTTAGATTAGTTGAGAAATTATTACAACAATCACTTTAGAGCCATAGAGAAGATTTAAAGTTGCTCTTTTCACTGTTCTTGGGCATTTCCTAAAGTCTATCAAGGCCATACATTTCTCAAAAGAAAAAGAAATCACTTGATATTGAAGACTGAAAATCTCATCTGTTAGTTTAAAAAAACATGCACAGAGAAATCTCTATCACAAGGAGTTTGGATTTTTTCTGAACACCAGTATGCTGAGCTAGAAAAGTGATTCCTTTTAAAGCCCTGGACGTTGTATGTTTCTAGCTCATGGAGAGATTATCCATCATCCTTAATATAATTCAATGAGAAGAAATAATTTTCTGTTAAAATGCTTAAGACTGAATGCCCATCATAGTGAGCTTTAAACTCAAGTCTTTGGATTTCCCCAATAAGTTCCTTAGAACTTACCTTATCGATGAAACAGCTTCTGATTTCGCACATCCTTTTCCTCTTTTTACATGACAGCTTCTATACACCATTTTTTGTCATGAATTCCCACAGATCACCTTCCCCAGAACAGAAAGAGGCCATCATGATGACCATCTCTTAATAAAGCAAAATTCTGTGGTGATGCTCAAGTAAGCCTAATTGATTAGCCCATAATCCATATTCCATGTGATTCATCCTTACTGTAATATTGTTTTCTCAGTCTTGATCCAATCAAACATCACTGGTCAGGCATTCTAAGTCTACTCAGCAATCATCTGCCATGCAGAATCTACTTTTGGATTTTTCAAGATAGTAAACAGCAAAAAGTTCATCTAACTGGCTGGTCTTTAAAATGTGGATGACACATTTCATCACTGCTTTCCTTTCCTACATTATGATTATGTTGGAACACTGGTGTATTTAAGTTCACATGGTCTTGGCTCTTTGAAAGGCTGAAATAGAAAAACACAGGGGTCACAGTAAAACATGGGGGCAGGGGAAAGACTGTTTTGCTTCACTGAGTTCTGAACTTCAAGCCAGTGTCTTACCCCTGAGGAGACTGTGCATGATAGGTATAACCTTAGACTATATGGAGCCCCAGGCTATTATTTGGTAGCAGTGTTCCACATTATTCTTACAAATCAAAGGCAAATCTGCTGGTACCTTATGCAATGTGTTTCATGGAGCATGATAGCTTACTACATGCAGGCTCTTACCTACCCATGGGCACTTATGACAGAACAGGTCACAGCAAGGGAAAGGAGATAAAGGTGAGAGCCAGGTACTTTCAAGTAGTTACCTGCACTGTATATGCCTAAAGACATTCCTGTCTAGGCACTGGCATACCCCAGATGTTGCTCAGGCATTACTGGTGCTGTAAGAGCTGCAATCCTGTAAAGCAGTGATTGCTTCTAACTTCATGTAACACATAGCATAGATGAAAACTGCATATGCAATATTAAAACTAAACTCCTCACTGCAAAGTTACAAGAATGTTCCTGTCATCTATTGCAGCTCATCGCTAACTCAGCTCTTGGGCTGTTACAGCAGCAGTTTCAGGCACTTTTTGAGTTTTGCCATGGCCAGTGGAACAGTCTTCTCAAATGACCAGCTGCAGGTTTGCTTTAATATCAGATTGCTCTCTGCCATCTCTTCTTCAGTCTTGACTCTACTTCTCCCCAGCACAGGATGCATTTTCCTTTAGCTATAAGAGAGAGAATGCTGACTGCAAAATTTCTTGCAAACGAAAGATAAAATCTGAGACTTCTTGAGTTAGAGTAAATAAATGAATGAGGTAGTGAGGACATAAGTGAAATACTTACTTAACTGAAACCTGATTTCAGTCTTTTTCTCTGGTTAATTAAGTATTGAGGAAAATGGATATAGAAAGAACATTTTAAAGCAATCAAGTACAACCAGAAATCAAACCAGCTATTTGAAAAGAGAACAACACTGCTTTCTGGCAACTGACAAAATAAGATATTTGACAGGGAACAATATGTGCAGTACTGGTTAATTGAGAGGCAAGAAGAATAATCATAGCTGCATTACTGAATTTATAGAAGTATCTGCAGTGTTCCACAGGGAACATGTGGATTTGTGGAATCCTTCTGCCTGCTGTAGCAAGCCAGCAATTGCTTACACTCCCATCAGCATGTTTGCCATGTACCCTGGGCAGCAATGCAGAAATAGAAACTGTGGTGGATGAAACCTGGAGACTTGCCTTTAAAATTACTGCAATCCCACACTTTCCTCTGTTGGTGAAGAGATATGGAGTAAGAAACAAGTGGGGGGAAATCTTCATTAAAGATGGCTCTGTCCATAGCAGCCTTTGTTAGGCCTGTGCAACCAGTTCACATGGAAGGAACTGGATATGGGTCTTCCAGACTCAGCCCTATGACAGGTTAGGTTGACTCTGTATTTTTCTCCCAAGTGTCAGCATTCAAGCAAAGACAAGATGTTAGTTTGCCTGCCTTTTAATTCAGAGCTGTAGCCAAACACAGAATGAACTCTACCTATGAGCCTATCTATGTTTTGGAAGCTCTGGCAGAACTTTCAAGGCTCTTTCTTGCAGTTGATTCACTAAACTTTAACTTTTCCACATCATTTTAGCATCAAAAATGGTGCTTACAACACAGGCAGCATGCTGCTGTGTCAAAGAAGCCACCTGAATAACCCCATCTTATGGTTTCCTTCCCATTCATGCTGAAAACACTATTTAAAGGTGTGTGCAGTTAATGACATGGCTTTTTAGATTCTTTGATATAAACCAATGCTTCCACATGTAACAGCCTGTCTTAACAGAAGATTTGTTGATCTGAGGGTGGTATCAGGAGCTAAACTGCAAGCACTGAAATAAAAAAGAGGTAGAAGAGCAGCTAACCAAGTTAAAGAAGGAGTCAAGCAAGCAGTAGACCTAGAAATCACAAACCAGATTCTTCTCTTTTGTAATTGCTCACAAGAAACTGAAAAGAAAAAAATTTGAAAGTATGAAATATCAGTCATCTCCATTACTACTTTTAGCCTCCATAATCTGCATCTAAGTTAATGAAAAAAGATACAAACTCTGCTCCCCAGGAAAATGAAAATCTTCAATCACTCAGTACCAGAGAATGACTAAAGCTGCATATATATTTAAAAATCAACAATAGTATTGAAAACAGATTATTTTTCAGCACGGGGTCAAAAGAATACAGAACATTTCCCTTTCTCTATATGAAAAAAATCAAAGCAGCCCCCAACCACAGTTAATAATTTCCCACTCCCCTGGTTGGCCTGTAAAAAACCAAATCAGTAATCTGGTGTGGATACACAGACTTCGTGAGAAAGTCAATCTTCCTTCACAATATCAGATGCACTTACACTGTCTTTCATGTGGTACTCAGCAGGCCTTCTAAATAAAGCCTGCAACACCAGTCAGTACTGAGAGCAGATTCTCGCTAAGCTTTCATCTCTAATTTATGACACACAGTAGCAGAAAAGCAAAATATAGAAAGCTGATGATTTTTCTGTGAATCCCATCAATCCTCAGCACATTCACCTCAACGTTTCAGCTGCTGAATTGTGACTAGAGATCAAGATTTGTTTGCTGTTAAAAAAGCTTCCAGGAAGACAAACAAAACAATCCAAAAAGCTAAGCAGATTTAGCTATTTTATAGCTGCATCCTGTTTTTCTAACTTCCATATAGTTTCTGAACTCTGCACTAAAATGAGTGCTTGGATGTGTCTGTAAGTGTGTCAGAGAACATGCACACACACACACACACAGAGGACGTAATCCCACCTCCTGTCACTGGAACTATGTGGATACACTAAGCCATATTTTAAGCAATTCCACCATGTTGCTTTGGAACAGTGCTATTGCAATCTGCTTTCACAGTTGTCCACTGTGCAATCAGTTGCCAACGTCTCTAAAAAGTTCAAACAGCTGTTTTGATTACTGTTCTCTACAGAAAATTACTGGCAATCTTATTGTAACTTCTGGATATTTAGTTAGAGTAAGGTGGCAAAAGCAGAGGGGGACAGAGTCACTTGAAAGGTTAAACAACTGAAATGTCAAAGAGCAGGAGCAAGGATCAGGCAGCTGAAACCAGTTCTGGCATAAATTCGTTGTGTTCTCACTGCAAGGGAGGCACCTAGGCCATTGAGTGACACTACTTTGTCAACTGTACAGAGTGTTTACAATGTTCAACTGTTTCCCCATGTGGAAACCCCTCATTTGCAAGGCATACTAGAAAGAACATCCCCTTTAGATGTGTGTTTTACTTTTTTCTGTCATCCCATTCAAGGTTTTAGGACATTCTAGGTTTATTGTCCAATATGCATGCCTGAGACTGGACAGATTTGGACTCACTGCAGCTCCAGATATAAAAATAAAATA
Organism: Florisuga fusca; assembly: GCA_038090715.1. Taxonomy (NCBI): domain Eukaryota; kingdom Metazoa; phylum Chordata; class Aves; order Apodiformes; family Trochilidae; genus Florisuga; species Florisuga fusca. The sequence goes on from JAAWXA010000022.1 coordinate 8,957,319, forward strand.
TTTTTCCCCTCTAAAGTATATTTATTTGCATCAGTTCTAGGGCACAATGACAAAATTAGTAAGCTGGATACAGGAACGTGTTTCTTCTTTCAGCTCCATCCTTCCCACCAGTTTTTACTGGCAGACTCTTCCAAGTGATCCTGCTGTGAGCCAAGAAACACCAGTGATGGCAGCGCTGTGCCCGAGAGTGGAACCATAATGCCATGCTGGGCATCTGCTGGAAGCTGATGCTTCAGAATGTAGCTCAGACCCATGTTCAATAAATGGTATTTCTCCTACTAAGGATTAATTTAATAAAAAAATAAATTGAACAAACTCTGCCAAAATGGTAGCTGATTAGATTGTAGCTATGTCATGAGAAGCACAGGGCTGTCTCCAGCCTGCCACTTCTGTCCTCTTTCTGTGCTCAAGGCTTGGGGGACTTCTGAGGATCTCTGCAGCTGAGTGGGCTGCAAGAAATCAGGGCAGAACCTGACCTGGGAACATTCTAGATTTTGAGCTATGACAGATCTGTTCAAACATTGGCCCTTATTAATAATCTTTGAAGTGCAGCAGCCAAACAAATCTCCTTTTATGTTTTCCTTTCATTACTAGGTAAAAAGGAGAAGAATAGTTGAAAGCCTGAAGAAAGAGGTGAACATCACAAACCAACTGGACCTTTCCATCAGCTGTAAGGGTGCAGGGCAAAAGGGTGCCAGCATTCCTGCAACATCCTTTTAACCTACAGCTTTGATCATTTCAGAGAGCCTTCAAAATTAGTTAGGACCACAAACGAGATTTTCACCAGTTACAAAGTAAACCTTGGACAAACAGGAAAACAAAGAAGTGACCCATCTGATGCAGCTTCCTGTGACATAACACAGTGTCACTATGGCAACAATCAGGTTAACATGCTAAGAACAATCCCAGTGCACCAAAGATGGCGTTGTTGTAGGGATTTTCACAGTCTGAATAAAAAGCCAGATACAAGTGTCCTTTTATTCATTTAGGATAGCTGATGCTAACAAAACACATCCTGTGCAATCATCTTACTAGAAATTCTGATGAGGCATTTTTATTTTTCCTACTACAAGCTTGATTTACAAATAGGCTGGAAATTACATTTTTCGTACAGCTTTCAAAACCCTACACAAACTGTGACCTGAAGTCTCATCAATTTGCAATAGGATGTTGAATATTAATTCTCATTTTCAAGTAATTTGGGTATTAATCTAAGTACCTTAACATCCCTTGAAAATCTTAACCTATATTAGATAATGTGCCCTAAAGCTAAGACTAGCTAGTACTACAATACATACTAGTTACTGAAAAATACCAGGCATTGTAATCTTTCAAAAGGCAAACATTTCACATTTACCAAAATCTAAAGGCTTACAAAATAAAAATATGGCCACGTTGGAAAATATGTAATTAGTAAAGCCCCAGTCCTTTCTTTTAATATTTCCTTACTTCATTAAGTTTAAATTGGTCTGGCTAAGATTAGACAGCTTACTAAAGATAGATGTTTTTTCCACACTCTTCTCCAAGTGGGACATTTTTCAAGGCAGCAGAATAAAATAGAAAAACAATAATTTAAATAACTAAAACACGCTAGTTTTTCCTGGCTTTTTTTCTCATCCCTTACAAATGCAGTTTCACACCCACGCTTCTTCTACTGCAAGGGAGTTAATTTTTTCTTAAATTGCTAGAATTTCACACAAGATCCCTAAGTAATTTAAAGATACAAAACCTTATCTGAAATAATATAACTTTGATGAGAAGTACACTGACTGAAGATGAAACAATCAAAATGCATCCTTTAAAATGGGCCTCTTTCAGTCTTTCTGGAAGATGCCTCTAGACATAATGCCACGAGGATTAATTACCTAATACTTAAGTTCACCAAAACCTAGTGATATTTAAGAAAAAGGCACAAGATCTACTGATCTATCTCCAACCCTAGGTATATCATTACTGAAGGATAGCTTGAATATAAAGTTGTGCTTTTAAAGTATACAGAATGGTTTGGTTTGTGTTGTTCTGTTAGACTTATTTGAGAAAAATGCTGAATTTCTTTAAAAGTCCTTCAGACTGTTGACAAAATTATTTGTTCTCATGGACATACTCTCTTCTTTCTAATAGACAATGCTGTACACAAGGAAGAACAATGCTGTTTATGTATATGTAGAGAGAGAAAACCACTGAGTAAAACTAACTCAACTTCTACTTGAATCTTACATTTGTATCACTAGAGAAGCACTGGCTATGCTTTTTTTGGTACAAAAGTATTGCCTTCTATGTTAAGGAATCTTTTTTAAAAGAGTGGAAAACATTATTACCCACTGTTGCTGAAAAAAGAAACATCTTTCTGATAAAAGAGTAACATGAAAATATCTCTCTGCTGTGCAACTGGGAGGATTAGGGCACTAGTGATCACATAGAGGAGCTTGATTTTCCTAATATCTGGCCTGCACAGGCAAGCATAAGCAATAAGAATTATTGGAAAATAATTTCTATTCTCATTTCTGATGACTGATTTAGTTGATGCCCCCCTTTTCTCATGCACAGAATGGCTCTGTGCTACTGAGCAAGCATAATTAGACCTTTGAAATCCACAGATTCCTGCTTGTTGTGAGCTTTGTAATGGAACCCTCCTAAATTCAAGTGAACTAGATGGAGTTGAGTTTTCTTCTGTTGATGATACCAGAATCTTAAATACTGTTTCCAGATGAGTTACCTTCTTTTGGGATCATAAAATGGGATTTTTCTTGAATGAAAAGGGGCTAATTCAGGGGATTCTATGAAGATATTTCTTGACACCCAACTATTTCTCCAACACTTCCACTCTCATTACATCAGGTGCAAGTCTGCAACAATTTTCAGATAAAGTTACATATTTGAGGCCAAGCACTGGCAGGGTGAAGGTGACCTGCAGAGAATCAGCAGACAGCCATAACTGATAAGAGTGATCCCAGATTGTTTTCATGGTGTCCTTTCTGGCCAGGTACCTCGTGCCTGCTTGCTAAGGATTACTGGCTGGCCAAGGGCCATTTTGCAAAGATGAAGATTTACATTGTACATCCTTTAGCTCTAGTCTAGCCAGTGCACTCTGGGAGGTACAAAGAGATAGACTGCTAGATATTTAGTTTCAGGGAAAACAGTCTTAGTGGGGTTTGTTCAGATCAGATCTCACACACCCCACCCCACCCACACCTTTGCACAAAGACTTTAAATCTGGAAGAAGGGATGCTAAGACAGCACAGGACCTGTGCATAGGATGCATCTTACATTTGGTTTTAGATGTGGCTTTGCACTCATAAATGAAGTCACTGCTTCATTCTGAATGATCCAGCAGTTTGCATTTGTAAATCAACCTTCAGTACACAGAAAAAATGGCAACAATGATCTACATGGCAACATGTAGTCCTCATTTTCTATGGTTTAATTTTTTAACAGATTTATGAAGAATTATGTACAGAAAATTCTACAAAACATCAACTGTCTCTTCTTTGATTATCATTCTACAAGTTTGAGTGACTGTAGGTATTAGTAAATATTCAAGAACAAGCTCTGCAGAACCCATATATTGCTAATCCCATATATTGATAAGAGAAATGGTGCCCCTCATTTAGTTTTGGTATTTATTTCACAAACTGCTTTTTTATCCGTTATTTTGAGTTTTTATTAGGTCCACACAGCTTTACTGCACCTTACAATTTTCTTTTTCCTTATCTTGCTCAGGTATTCCTTGTTCATTTAGAGAATTTTTGGCTTTGTTCATCAGTCGACTCTCCTTAGCATTATCAGGGTCAGGTTTTGTGGATTGCTTATATGGGCAAAGTGGAGACCTTGAAGTAGATTTCACTGATGGAAAAGCTGTTCCTGCATGGGACTGCTGTTCATCATTTACCTGCAACACAAACAAAGATGTCCTGGTTTACTGGTAATTGAAAACTGGAATGATTTCCTGCAGTCAGTCAAAAGACTCACTGTAAAAGACTAAATATTGGGAATTTCTAGAAAACATATTAAAAACATAATGAAAACAGAAAAAAATATTTTGAAGACAGTTATAACTTTGAATATACAATACAGTGATATTGTATATCAATTGTTTTAGTGTAGTGCAAGATGTATTTGCTGCACAGGCTATTTGGTAGGAACATAATAAGTCCAAACCAGGAAGATACAGTATTCTTAATCTGTTTACTAAAGTACCAGGTATTGTGTACTGAGATATCTGTTTCATTTTTCCTGTACTTATTTTGCAAACATAAAAGGTGGTTGTCTCTTTTTTGCTGACATCTGGACAGAAACCACTGCTTTTGCATTTTAACTGATATGCAGTAAAAGCTGTAAATTTAAATTCTACATTAAATTCACATAGGAAAGTGAATAAATTTGCAGAAGACAATGACAGGGCACACTTTAAACACCTTGAGAAATCTGCCACAGTTTGAAACTGGGTGTCTGAACAGAAGCACATAGATAAGAGCCTGTCAAAGAGAAGGAAACAAGGCTAATTACATTTTTAAAGTAAGACACGCCATACAGTGTATTAATATAAAGCATGGAACATCTTTTGATGTTTTCAGCAAATGATAAAACAATTTCTTTTAACAATTCCTCCAGAACTTTACAGATGCAAGTCATCTTGAAACAAAACATATATTTATATATATCTCCAGCAATTACCAAGACAGAAGGACAAAGTCTGATGACTTCTGCATATTTACAAGGGGGGGAGAAAACAACTCTGAAGTCTTAATTTCTCATGTATTGTTGAAAGTAAGGAGTAGCTGTCCTTAGACCTAGACAATACAAGCTTAGGCAAAGAGGAGGAGTGTTTGGGAAATCCCTCCTTCAGTTAAATTAAAAACAATTTATAACTGATTACTTGTTATTTAGTGTAACCTTGACTATGGTCAGGAAGAGCCTACAACAAGCTTACACCATGCTGGCAGGTGTGTATTAGGAAACCTTCTGCCAAGGCTTCCTTTTTTTTATGCTACTGAGTTGCTTTACAAGCAACACCCTTTTTTCATTTCTAAAGGCATGGGGAAACATACAGAAATGAGAGTAAATAAAATTTATTGGCATCACTTAATGAAACAGTAATAATACACCAACCTTCAGGCAATGTCTGCAAGAAGCAGGAAATTTTCACAAGTAAGGTAATTAACCCTGGAAACATGACTTCAAAATACAGATTTCCTATTGCTACACCTCAATATAAATTATGGTTCTAATCCGACTCATCTTCCCAATGGTACTTTCTGGCCTCAAAACTCTTACATCCACTCAACTATGTGGCTCTTGCCTTTACTTACTTTTGGTATCATGCCCACATACTTTATATGATAACACAAAATACCTGTATTTTTTAAAAACAGAACTAACAAACAAAAAAAAGGTGTACTCTTGCTTTATGGCTTCACTTTTGTCTGTGAGGCAGACTCCAGTGATTGCCTAGAGAAGGCTTTTGTGTAACCTGGCAAACTGGAAGAATTTTTAGATACTGGCATATTTCTACATAGCCTTCATGTAATGAAGTATCAATATAACTTTTCTCTTATTCCTCAGTCTGAGATAGCATGGTTAAAAATCTTGAAGGATATTTTGGACAACTAAGTGTTTATTTCTATTCTAAAGCTGGAACATTTTTCTATAATCTGCAAAGAATTTGCATTAGCTTAAAAGGAATGTTTATTCTGATGTACTGTGAAATATTCAGCAGTTTGTCATATTACTGAAAAGAATTTCAAAACTTAAACCTCTGTTACTAAACTTTTTAATAAAAATCAGCTTTAAAAACCTATCTCTGTTCCCTAATTACATGTTTAAAACAGCCTCTCAAGTATCTAGTTATTTTAAAGCATCTTGAACCTGGAATTCCAAGAAAAGTTTCAGCAGAAAAAGTTAAACCTCAACTCAGGCTCCCAGAGGTTAATTTTTTTGCTACTTACTTTTTCTGAAACCTAAGAAACCACAGTGTAAGGAATATATGGTTTTTAATATCCATTGTAAGACATTTATATGTACACACATTTAATTTACATTTCCCAATGAGTTTCCATTTGAAGTCACTAATTCCATCACAGGAACAATTTGCAGATTGCAAACATAGTCAAGACCTCTGTGATATTTCAGTGATTCAGCACTTATGTTCTCATCTTATTGCTGAGAAAAGTAAAGAATGATGATATATCCTCCAACTTATTTAGCAAGATTTGGTGAATGTGTTAGATTTCTTCATGGCTTTCATACCCAGATAATTCTTTTAAGTTACCTTTTGTGGTTTGCTGCCACCAGCTGTCAAACAGGAGTGCTCACCAATATTATCTTGTTTGCATTTTTGTATGTCTTGTGCAGGAAAAGGCAATTTCTCACTCGTGGAATGCAGATGAGGACTGGTTCTTAGATTTAGAGTTGTTCTACGTAAAATGTAAGGGCTAACCTTTCCAGTGGGGATATCAGCAAACCCTGAAAAATAAACAGCTTCTATTAAACCAGCTAAATAAATAACTTACATTTCCTCAAATGCTTGGTTTTATTTTTGGGACAAACACCTCTCATTAGTTCAATTGGCACTCAGTTTTGTCCATTGGAGCCAGGTGGACTTCACCATGTCCAGCATGGGACAGTCCTTATACCTCTTTCCTCAAAGTCCTCCTGCTGCCATCACCATCAACCACTTGGGAGTCAGATCCTGCATAGTTCTTAGTCTCCTCTTTAATCTTGTAAGGAGTAATACTGAAGGAACTGTGAGTCTATGGAGGGGGCAAACATGACTCCATCACAGCACGGTACTCTGGCCCTTCAATCTTGCAGCTTTTAAGATTAGATTGATTCCACATTTATCTCCTTTTAAGTTTCAGTGAATGGTTCAAATAATGTATTTAAATAACTCCAGCAAACCTGCTGACAGCAAAACCTCTGCTGCTGTTTCATATCACATGCTTAGCCTCTAGTATATGCATCACAAGAAACTACAAAGTTGTGACTTCCTGGACCATTATCTCTCAGCAGAATGATAGTTATTAAACCAACATAAACATATTATGCTGGTCTAAACCACAGCTCCACAGACACTGACTTGGCACTAATTGGCACATCTATTGACTACTTTTCACCTTCCATCATTGCCACAAAAAATGTTTGCATAAATCACCTATTCACCCTGTGTTAAACTAATTCAGCAAAACATATAGAAAAAAAATGCTATATTCAGAGAATGTTTGCCTTTATAAAAGATTATAAATACCTTTCTTTACTACTTCTGGAAGCCCATCTGGCTCACCGTCTGGCTCACCCAGCAGATTTTGACAGAAATCATCCTTCCTTTTTTTTTTGGATGAAGTCTCTGGCACAGGGGATCTTGGTTCTCCGTTATCTTTTCCATTGCCTTCACATCTCTGCCTTTTACTTGAAAGTTTAGTAGTGTCTTCATCTGACCTCATCTCTTTGACAGACTGAGTGCTCCCTGTTAATGAGTCATCTGAATTCAGCAAAGGCGTGCTGACAGCATCACTTGTTTGCTGTTTCAGCTGAGCACTCAACAAACTGACTTGTGTTTTAAGCATCTCATTTGCTTCCTCTAGTTTGTAATATTTAACAATTAGAGAGCAGTATTTCTCCAAGTTCTCATTTGCTTCTTGGGTTTTTACTTCTGCAGATGCCTCTAATTCTTCCATTTTTAACTTAATTTCTTCTGTAATGACATTCTCATCAGCACCTTTCAAAGCAAAACATCATTATTCATGTAACTGTCATAAAAAGATTTATACTGCAATTGTCACACATCTTTTCATTAATTATATACTTTTTATAACAGTGGAACTCTACAGAAAATAAGTGTGTAATAAAATTGATAATATATTAGACATAATGTATTTGCTAAATAGAGAGCAAGCATGTAAAATTTGAGGAGTCCTTGACCTGTTATGGGCAAACCATTTTCCTGTCATTTTGAAACTTCTGAATACTTGAATTTGTACCGGGAACTTTTAAAAGTATTATTTACAATACAGTGGATCTCATGAGATGAGATAAAAGAAGCATAGAGCATGGGAACCAGAGTGGAAAGCTTGCTGAAAAAAAAAAAAAAAAAAAAAAAAAATCACAAACAAACTTTTGTGAAAGTTGTTGAAACTTTCACAATGAAAAACACTCCCCTTCTTAAGTCACCTTTGACCACAAAAATGTAGTATTTAGAATGTATATCCATAATCCACACTTTGCTCTGATACTTACAAGAAGATGAATTAGATTTTGAAAGTTTTTTTACACATTTGCAGTTTTATTTGTTATGCCAGTTATCAATCATGCTCTGTATTAGAGCATTTGTAAATGGACATTTTAGAAAAAAGTCTTTATAAAATATTGCACTGCCAAGAAAGCATTAAGTTTTAATTTAGCTTCAGTTACCTGCTTTCTTATACTCTGACATAGTTGTATTTTCCTTCTTTAATAGTTCATCACATTCAATTAGTTGTTTCTGAAGCATTTCCTTTTCCTTTTCCATCTGCTTACATGATTTCATCCAGAGCTGAACTTTACTGTGAGCAAATTCGTTTTCCTTCTTGAGCTGAACAATAACGTTAGTATTATCAGCCTGTAAAATAAGAATTACAACAGAAACGTAAGTCTTCCATTTAAACACTGCAAGGTAGAATGGAAGCTAAACTATTACACTATATTAACTATAAAGTATGGGTGGAATTTATACTTGTTGACTTGTTTCAGTACAATCTCATTATAGCAGCTTCTCTACTTCAGGAACGTGAAAGTCCTCTTAACTAGGTGGCTACATACAAGTGATTAACTCAGCAGAATAATACAGGAATTAAAATACCAATAGACAAAACTTAGTCCCTTCAGATATACCATCAAATGTCCAGATTACTGATGGCAAGACTAGCATCCTACCTGTGGGGTTTTTCCACAGAGGCAGACATGTACAGAACAAGTCACATTCAGGAATGTGTTAACAAACTGACCTTGCCCTGAAGAATAACAGCAGAACTACCTTTGCAGCAAAACAAGATAACATAGCAGCAAGAGCAAATATTTTTAAGTCAGGAGGGCTCTCGGCATGGGCGTGGACAATAACCTTTAACCAATTAGCTTGTAAGTTAGGAGCAAGTTCAGAGCATGTTAACCAATCGTGTAATGCCATGTATGTAACACAGATAAGAGAAAAGTCTATATTCAGCACTAATGAGATTAATAAACAAGTTTGCTTCAATCACATTGGTTTTGCTGGCAATTATTCTGAGTCCTCTTGTGACACCGACCCACAAGGAAGGTGTATGAACTCTGAGACAGTAGTAGTTTTTTCAGCCTGTTATCACTTCACTGACATCACATAAGAAAGTGATGCTTTCTCGGTAATAGATTTCAAATTCTCTTTCAGATTCAATTCTCCATATTTTAAAGTGCTCCCTCCTAGTCTGAATGTCCTTTATTCTTCTTCCCATCCCTAATGCCTCTCAGAGGCGAGATGATCCAGACCTGCTTTGCACTCTAAATTACAGCTCAAAAATACTATTCTGAGCAGCAGCAGATCATTTATTTCCACCCACTTCCACTCAGGGCTGTTCCCTGCCCACATAGTCTCATACCAACCTGTGTACAAATATCACACAGTAAGCACAGCTTGAAGCCTCATTTGCTACTTTTACTCTACCGTGGATGCAGTTTTCTGTTGCTGGCACATATCCTATAGCATTGTATCACTGGAATGCTGGTACTAAATTAATACTACAGTGTAGGATTCTATGGAACAAAGAACTTTTGAGCAAGATGAATGTGTTGCAATTCAGTGTTTTGTTGTAACTAGATGTAATTGGCTGTTTCTTCAAGAGTGCATTTAGAGAGATACAGAGATACTTAACCCCAAAGTGGGAGTATACACTTGGAAGCAGCAATCTTTCACAGACAGACAGACCAAAGAAAGAAGGAGAGAAAGAAAAAAAGAAAAGAAGAAGGTAGATGAGAAAAATGCAGGGGAAATGAAAACAGAAATTCAGTTATATGGCTAGTTAAATTTCATTTGTTCTTCTAGAAATTAAACCAAACACATTCTAGAACTGTTCCCAGCTATCAGTTGTTCACACTATGTGGAGTTCATTGTATCCTCATTTAGACAATTATACTGGTTAATAGTTATACTAGTTAATAATTCTATAAAAGGAATTGATAAACTCTAAAGAATCAAGAGCAATGTATCAAGACTAATGCTTAAGACAGCACATGGTATCTTTTATTACCAGAGTAATTCACAAAGAGAAAATAGAGGCACTGCCTAGTCTCTTTCTCTAGTGTCTCTCTCTCTCTCTAGTGTGTTTCTAGTCTCTCTCTCTAGTGTGTTTTAACCACTTTGAGTATATTCTAAGCCAGTTGTAATGTTCAGTGTGGGCAACAGGCTGCTGTGTTTATTATCACATAAACCAATTCTAGGTGGCCTCAGTCGTGGTATACATAGCATAATTTTTCTATCCTAGATCAATAGTAACAATGTTTCCTCTGCGTTCTCGTAAGTCAAACAGAGGATGTATTGAAGTCAAGCCAAAGCTCTGGAGCACTGGTTCCCAATCCTACATTTATTTTACTACATGGTGTCTTGCATCTTATGTAGTTGGTAACGCTTAAATAATTTTCTTACCTTAGCTTTTAGGAGTTCTCCTAAGGTTTGCTTAGCTTCGCTAAGGGAATTATTGAGTTCTTCTTTATTTGACTTCAACTGCTCGATTTCCAATTTTTGTGAGGTGATAAAGCACTCCAGTGAAGTAATCTTATCTTGGCAATCCTGAATTTTTACTTCATTCTAGAAAAAGAAAATACGCCTAATTACTGTGATACTAAAAAGGACACCAAGTTGTATTTTAAAGCTGTGTAGAAGAGCATAACACAACCCACAGGATTTCCACAGCAAATTTGCTTCATGTGTTTTGAGGAGTTTAAAACCAGAAGAGCAGTTTGTCTCAAGTGTACATTTTGAATACCAGACTCTTTCCTCTAGTAAGTCTGCCATTAGAAGTCCTTATATTTGACTATAACTTGCTATTAAATCAGCAAATTTAATAAGCCTGGAGAGGAGAAATCTGAGAGGAGACCCTATTAATGTCTATAAATATCTAAAGGGTGAGTGTAAGGAGGATGGAGCCAGACTCAGTAGTGCATAGCAACAGGACAAGGGGCGATGGGCACAAACTGGAACACAGCAAGTTCAATTTAAACATGAGGAGAAACTTCTTTACTGTGAGGGTGACAAAACACACCCTCACAGGTGGAACAGGCTGCTCTGAGAGGTTGTGGAGTCTCCTTCTCTGGAGACATTCAAAAGCAACCTGGGTTCACTCGTGTAATGTGCTCTAGAAAGTCCTGCTTTAGCAGGGATGTTGGACTGGGTGATCTCTAGAGGTCCCTTCCAATCTGATGATTCTGCAACTCTTTGTGATTCATAGAAGATAATTCTGCAGATAAAATGTTAGGTATCTGTGTACATCTTGGCTGACAAATCCATTTCCAACACATTTGTCCTTATAGCCTGAAGTGGTTAATCTTTCTTCTCCCTTCCTACCACATTAACCATTTCCTGGACTAAAACATACTATTGCTTTCATTTTTTCAAATGTATAGTCCCAGATAAATTATATGTATACTTACTTAACCTTACTGAGTTTAGAGGCAAATTTACTGTCCACTGCTTGCTATATGGAAAAAAGTTAATTTAACACTTAGAGTTGCAAGTTAAGTATATACAGTTTTGAAATATTTTTAGCAAAGACAATCTATTTTGCAATAGGATCAGCAAAATTTCATAATACATACAATTTAATTAAAATTCACAGCACTGTTCTTCCCATTTCCTGATTTACCTTTCGGTTAGCTTCTGTTAGAGCATCCTGGTGCTCCTTCTCTGCCTGAAGTAGTCTGTCTTTGTATTCTGATATTTCTCTTTTAATTTCACTTTTTTTTTCCTGTAGTTCCTTCTGGACCACCTCCAAACTCTTAGTCAGCTCATTTCTTTCTGTTATAGTCAGATGCAGCTGGACCTGTAAACAGTAATAGTACATTCTTTGGTATTTAGATTTTTCTCAATGGTGACAGTGGACTGATTAACCTGATCTGACTTTACATCTGAAACTCCTTTGAATTTCCAAAAACAACTTTGTAAGAAAAAAGTATTTAACATGGCTAAGCAGACTGTAATTAAAAAATGGAACACCTGAACCCAAAAGGTTGGATAGGAGACAAAGGGTGATCTTCTAAAGAGAAACATGATTTGGAGGACATGCCAAGTACAAGTTTGTCAGAACTGTCCAATCAAGCAGCACTGCCAAAATCAAAGCTTTCCAAATATTTTTCCCTCTGAGAGTGACTGGAGAGTTTAAGGATCACCTTACTCATTCTATTTAAGATGACAACACTTTCTAGGCATTTTCATTTTGGTACATTTTATAACTACTTCTGGGACACCTGGCCTGTATTTTCCACACAGAATTTCTGAAAGTTGCAGACACTTGTTTTCCCACTCAAAAACTTCAATGCAACAACAGAAACAAGCCCCTCGTTAAAAAGTTTTGTAAATAATGTCAGTAGGTAAAAAGACCAAATTAAGCTGATCTAAACACATAATACTACTCACAAGACCTACAGTCATCTAGATGGCAAAATAACCTTTAAGAATTAAATATGAACAAATAAAAAACAAAGATTCAAAAACTGTTTCTTCCCTGACTTTGTCCTGGAAGTACTTTAACACTACCAAAACACTGAAAGTAATTTAGTTTTCAAACAAGCCCCAGAAATGTAACATTTCTTATCTAACACCCTCAGTCTGATGATTGAATGCCTGTAGTAGAGACAATTTCTTGGCACTGAAAGGTGTCTAGATATCCACTTTTGGCCTTTATGCTAAGTAAACTGTTTAGATAGAAGGAAGAGAGAAAAGCTACTAACTGATCATTCTGTCCCAGAAGACACTAAATTCTTAGAAATCTGGAAGCAAGAACCTCTGATACTGTACATTAGGACAGCTGCCTTGACCAGCCTCCCCACCTTGAACATCTGGCCTTGAACACAGATATACTACATATAGAGTAACTAACTTTGTTCTTTTCTGAATGTTCTTGAATAAGTTGTATTTCTTCAGCAAGTTTGCTTCTTTCTGTGGCAAATTCTTCCTGTAACTTGGAAATCTCCTGCTCAGTATCAGTTAGCTTGACTTGCAGCTCAATCCGACTTTCAGTCAGCTCGTTTACCTGAAATTGAATTTTTAAGAATTATTTTTAATATGCAAGTCATTACCTCCACAGAATTTTCTGATATGCAGCCAGAAGGTTTTAAGATGGGTTATTTTATTCCCACGGGTGGTCCAGCTCCAGGCAAGAGTCACAACAGGCTAATGCTGTTTTCACACACAAGTCTCCAAATGTTATTTCACTTCTGAACTCCCCAATACTTACTCTTAATATAAAAACTCACTCACACAATACTAATTTCTTTTTCCTCTTTTTCTTCTACAGAAAAGAGGGAACTATCCTGCATTAATCAATTACTTAAACTTCTGTACCTACTTTCAAGCAACCTTCCCATTTATCCTGCACAAAAAAAGCATCATGCATGTAACTTCAAGGCAAACTCATGATTGCATCTCAAACATTATTTTAAAAATGGGGTGCTTACTGTAAAAATGTGAGGTTAAAGATATTTTAAGATATAAGATTAAGATATTTAAGATATAATTTATTGTGGAAGTGGTTAGCCCAGAGAACACTTTATCCTCACTCCTAAGAAGGGAACAGTACCCTAATGGAAATGGTATTACCTTTTTACATAAAATGCTCTTTTCACAAAGTGTAGATTCCAGTTCCTTCTTAAGGTCCTTATAAGACACTTTTAGAACATTCAGAGTATCTGTAAAGGCTTCCTTATCAGACAAATTTTCTTCCTTCAGCTTCAATTCAGCCATCAAATTCTGCAGCCTTTTTTTTTCCTGTTGCCAGCATTCATGCTCAAGTTGCATGTGTGTCAACTGTAAAGACAGCTCCTCCGTTTCCTTCACCTGCTTTTGAAGAGCACTATTTTCCTGCACCTTTTCATTGAGTTTTTGTTTATAGTCCATCAATTCTTGAACAAGTAGTTCCCTTGTTTGATCCAGTTTGATATTTTCATTTTTTATTTCCTGACATTCCTGTGATAGTATTGCTTTATCTTGCTCAAGGTGAGCCATCTGATTAATCAAGACTTGCTCTTTTAATCTAGCATCTGTTTCCTTCTTGCAAGAAAATTCTAATTTCTCACTTATATCTTTGAGCTCAGATTTCAGTAATACCACAACATTTTCAAACTCATTCTTGATTTTCATCTTTTCTTCCTCCTTTTCTTCTAACAGTTTTGCTGTAGTCAAATTAGAAGACTCTAGTTCAAGGATTCTTTCTTGCTTTTCTTTTAGATCTTTAGCCAAACCCTCCCTTTGTGAGGAGAGGGCATCAATTTGTAAGGTAAAGCATTTCAGCTTTTCAGCCATCTCTTCCATCTCCACTGTTAATGTTTCTGCCTCTGCTTTAGCAGTCTCTGACTGAACAACTGCATCTTCTAGATTTTTCTCTGACATCTCTAATTCCCTTTCAAGCCTCTCTATTTTATCCAGAAGAGAGTCAGCTTTCCGTTCACTCTCTTTCAGCTTTTCAGCAATGTGGTGTTTTTTCTTCTCATCGGATTCAATCTTTACTTTCAGCTTCTCAATTCCACATCGCATTTCATCTACTTCTTTCTGTGCTGATTTAAGCCTAGCAGCAAGTTCACCTTTTTCCATTAACAAGCCTTCCAGAGATCTAGAAAGCTTTGAATTTTCCATTTCTGATGAACTTAATTTACTCTGCATCATTTCTGACTCTTTTACAAGCAGCTCTTTCTCCTTGTTCAAATGTGCTGCTTTATTTTGGAGTTCTTCTTTTTCTAAGGAGAAAGACATGGCATCCTTTTCCAAACTTTGCAACTTCTGCAGAAGATGATCTTTTTCCTTTGATAATTGATTTACATCAGATTTTGCAGCCTCAAGCAGATCTGTTTGTGTTCTCACTTCACTCTCTAATCTTTTAATATATTCAGTAGAATCCACCCTAGCTGACTCCAGCTCTTTTAATTTCTCTTGTAGCTTCTGATACTCCTGATCCAGTCCCTTTTTATTTTCAGGCAAAACACTAAGTTCTTGGCCAGTATGAATTCTCTCAGCTGTGACTGAAACAAAGGGCTCTTGAAAGCTAGAAATAGTTTTCATGTTAACTTCTCTTTCCCTTTCTAATTGCTGACATCTTGCCTGAAGCATTTCAATATCATTCTCTATGAACAAGGCATTGTTCTTAATATTAAGTTGCTCAGATTTTGGACTCCTGTGCTCATTTTCAGCTGCAAGAAATTGTTCATGACAAATTTTTTTGGTGATTTCTGCATTATCCAATGTGTCTGCTGCATTAGACAATCTGACTTTATATATCTTTACCTCAGAGTTTACTTTCTCAGGTGTTTTTTCCAATGACACTACTGCAAGAGGCAATTGCTCCTTATTGACAGAGACTGATTCCAGTTTTTCCTTTACATCACAGTTTTCTTCCTTAACAACTACAGTAGCTTCCTCCATTTCTGCAGAAGCTGAGCTCTTTGGAGTTAAGTGTGCATTCTCAAAGTTCAGCTCTGAGTTAGGCTCAACTTTCATGAGCAAATCAACATGTTTATGTCTGTCTTCTGTCTCACGGATAAGCTTCAAATTTTCAGCAGTTTGTTTTGCCTCCTCCTGAAGCATTTCACTGATCATTTCGTTGTCAAAGGAATCTTCTGCCCTCAAAAACATATTACTGTTGGAAAATGACAATGAACTGGTGTGGTTTGAAGAGCTGGTCATTGCTGACATGTTTCTACACTCGTGTTCTCCAGAAATCTTTTCAGTATAGTCTTCCATTATTCTTGCTTCAGGAGTTTCAGTTACCCCTCTGGGTGAAGATGTATCTCCTACAGCCATTTTCTCACTGGAGGTTAGTTTAGGTTTACTGCTTTCCAGTGCTGGATTTTCAATGGGCACTCCTAGCTGATGACTATTGCTTTCTTGTTCAGTGTTCTGCAAGGGTTAAGAATCAATCCATTAAAAAAGGGAAAGAAAAAAAAATGCATATAAGAAAAAAACAAGGTGAGTTTTTAAAGTTTTCTTAAATTACACAAAATAGATAGCATCCTTCTCTGCTTCAAAATCTGATTTCTTATGGAAAGGATTTACACTTATTTCTATACAATGAATATTTGCCCAAATGTATCCAAATTCAGCCAAATTTACTCAAAGACAGTGCAAAGATAGACTATGCCTCCATATTTTGGGAAAATAATCAAAGTGGCAAAGTGAAAATTTATTCGTATCACTAGTGGAGGAAAAGTTTACTGCTCACCTCCTATTAGCCACCAGAGAATCTTTGAGGAACACAAGCCCAAATCCTCAAGCAATCCCTTTTCCAAATTACCATTCTCTGTTAGAGCTGTGCTTACATTTGGCGCCATCTGACGCTCACATTTGAAAAAGTAAAAATGAATAACTTGAGATCCTGAGAACTCAAAAAAAAAAAGAACTGGGTCTGAAAGCAGGACATGATCTGTACTGAATACTTCATCTTTAAAAAGCTCCAGCTATATATCATAAGGAACAATATTTATTTCTTCAAGTGTCTATGTATCAGTGTGGATGCTCTATGTGAATCACAAGCAAAACCTGTATGTGAAAAATTTTCTTCTCTGCAAGGAAGAGTTGCTCAGTCTCACAGAGTTGGCCAAAATGCAGAGCTTCAAGATGTTCTGACTGTGAAAGTAGTATTAAACTTTAATGTCTGAGCTGATGTTGACTGGGCACTGGAGGACAGAACTGAAAAAAGGCAAAGTTAACTCCTAAATTGCTTGTTCCCTTAGATATTTTGAAGGAATTCAGGCTGAAATTAAAATTAACAGTTCTGCTCCCAGCTATTTCTGTTCTGATGCTAACAGTGCTGAAAAGAATTAGAGGTGTGGAAGTAGCCCTAGTTTGCTTGTCCCACTAAGGGACAAGGAAACACTTTAAGTCAGAGATCTAAGCTTGTAAGCACAGTAGACATACATACATGTGCATCCACTAACACAGCAGGATCCACACCAACACAGACCTGAAGAAAAATCAACCAAGCAGTGCAAAGTTATCACACAGCACTAATAGACTAAATTTCATAGAATCATAGAATTAGCCAGGTTGGAAGGGACCTCAGAGATCATCAAGTACACATCTCCTTGTTGCATTTATCATCATTTGTTACTTCTTATGATCTCTGTGATGCATAAAAAATTAAGTTTAGTTTTCCATGAAGCAAAGTGTTTACAGAAAACTGGCTTGTGTAACAGCAATATACTTACATTTTCAACATCTGTGTACAGTAGTGAACGAGAACTTAAATCAAGGACTTGTAGTTGGAATCTTGCTGCTTCCAGCTCCAAAGACAGATTCTCAGCTTGTTTTCTTTCCAGTGCCAGTTTGCATTCCATCTCCATAGTCACATCTTGCAGTTTCTGCTGCCATTCTTCCTTGTCAGATAGATTCTGCTGTTTGAGATGATCTATTTCTTTTCTTTCAGAGAGTATAACTTCTTTCAGCTCTTGTATTTCCTCATTTTTCATATTCTCTTGAATGTGAAATTGGTCTTCAAGCACTTTAATGGCCTTCTCGTATGTCTGACACAGCATCTGAAGTTCCTCAATCTTCTCAAGATTAGATTTTCTAGGAGTTATATTCCTGGCCTCTCTAGCAAAGTCCAATTTTTGATCATTATGAAAATTTCCAAGCAAAACATTTGTTGCACCTTCTGGGATTGTTTGTGCAGAACTGTCTGGAAGATTAATCTCCTCTGCCCCTTTGCACATACCACTGTTAGAGGAATTAACAACTTCACCTTCTTCTGTAAAACAGGGACTTTCAAAAAGATCTGAGGAAGAAATTGTGGACTTACTTTCATCTAATTTAGACAGCATATCACTTTGTCTAGAAGATAGTGGCACTCTCATAGAATCTACATGAGCATTATCCAGGCTTGTTGACAAAGCAGAATTTTCTGCCTTCAGTATTTCAATACAAGACTGTAACTCAGATATCTTTGAGCTCATAGTACAGTGTTGTTCATATAACTTTATATGTTCATTCTGGAAAGACAAAAGTTTCTCTCTTATTTCAGCAAAGTGTACTTTAACTTCTTTGCTGGACAATTTTAAATCTTTGAAGTCAGAACTGGGTCCAATACTGCATTCTTTTAGCCCAAAGGACATTTCCTTATTATACACATCTACTCTCTCAGATCGCTGTTATCACCTTGATCCATAAGTTCATCAGGAAAAATAGCTTTCTCAGCTTTTAAATTTTTATCCGCATTCCTTATATTCTCTTCCTCCTCTGCCACTTTATTAACACCTGTGATGCCATTGATTTCTGAGTCTTTAAATTCAGAGGCTAATACAATTTTTTCACTCTGCAACCTCTCACACATTTTCTCAAGCTCAGTCAGATTGTTTATTGTTACCTGCAAAGAGGATGTCAGCAAGACTGATGAATAACTTTCATCTAGTCCTCTTTTCTTACAGTTCTGGGAAACACTATCATAATTATACTCGGAGTGACCACTTTCTTCTAATACTGCAAGGGGAGAATCTGAAGTTCTCAGTTCTTTAACAGACTGTAGTTCTTGCTGCAGTCTCTCTTTCTCTCTCACACTTTTTTCAAGTTCTGCTTCCACGCCTTTCAAAGCAGTCTCCAATTGTATCACTTCTAACCTGTAGTTCTCTAGGGAGATTTCTCTGTCCTCAAAATCCATTTGAAGAATCTCAAGTTTAACTTGGTATTTATTCAGCTCAGCATCCTTTTCTTCCATGGACTTCCTCAACTGTTCTGAGTAGAGTCTCTGTTCACAACTAACATCCCACATTAGAGGTTCACTTTCTTTTTCTAGTTTCTTTCCTAACTGCTCCTCATCTTGGAATCCAATACCATGTTGCTCTTGCATTGCATTCTGTGTTACCCTGACATTTAACGTTTCCTGTCCTAAGCAGTCAAGCTTTGAAGAAGGCGCAAGTTGGACATTGGAAAATTCTGACTGCAGCTCGTGAATCAAATCTTTTTTAATTTCTTCTGAGGCTATTAATTTATGCAAGATATCTTTATTCTCCTGTTTCTCTTTTTCTAATTTTGCTTTGTTTTCCTCAAATTCAATCATCTGCTCTCTCAGAGCACTCATCACATGTGCTTTTTCTTCTTCCATTGATTTATACTTTGCTTGCAAAATTTTAAGCTCTGTTTGGATTTCTTCAGTCCTGGATTCAATATGTTGTCTTTCCTCCTTGTGTCGTTCAGACATTTCAGAAATTTTTTCTTCTTTTTCCTTTAACCTTTCAGAAATATTTTTATTTGCTTCCAGCAAAGTTATTTTTTCTTGCTCTAAAATTCTTCTTAAGTCCCTAAGAATTGCATTTTCTTCAGTAAGTTCCTCGATTTTTTTGCTATATGAGCCCATCATTGAAGACATCTCTTTCTTCTCTGAATCCCATGTTGCAGACATGATCTTCAGCTGACTGACTGAATCCTCGAGCAATTTATTATTGATCTTTAAGCCCTGAAACTCAGCTTGTTGGTTTTCTAATCTTTCATTCAGAGTTTGCAGTTGCATGTCCTTTTCCTCAAGAACACCTAAGGCACTTTCAACTAATTTCTGCCGTGATGAAATATCAGCTTGCAAGTTATTAATGTGCTGTTTAGTTTCTGTCACAAAGCTTTCATGCATCTGTTCTACATTAACTAATCTTTCTTCTGCTTCACCTTTCATTTGCAGTAAGTCTTCATACTGTTGCTGTTGATTTGAATTCAGTTCCTTTTGAGCCACTAGGGAAATCTCAAGAGAAGAAATCTG